>NTHP01000634.1:43203-70350 GCA_003416845.1 Oplegnathus fasciatus
TTTCCACTGAGCTCCATCTGACAGACATGAAGCTGAGCTGGTGATTGTGTAAAATATGGGTCACCAGAATATTGTTACTGGAAGCTGGAAAACTTTGAACAAATCTGGGCTACTTGCTGAAATCTCTCACATGAAGAATCGATCTGCTGAGGGATTCCAATAAAAGCAGCGAGTCAGGAGCGACAGAGCCTTCGCCAACAGCACACTTGTGTACGTAAAAGTACAATAGCTCCGTCATTACATCTGGCAGACGGAGAACCGGCCTCTAATCTGTTTTTTCCACTTAGTGTTCCCAGTCTGTGGCTGGCAGAGTTACATGTACCTCCAGTTGAGAAGCTTTGTACTGCTGACAGATGGAAATAATCATACTCTGAAACATTTTCTTTATTTTTTCATCATTATGACAGGCGATATGTATTTGATATGATCCGTCAAGTCAATAATATCTTCACATTTACTTTGTTTTGACTTCACAGAATATTCTGGATGTTTGCTGAGGCCTTAAATATAATAGAAAAACCAACAGAAAGTCAGATTACTGTGTTTGTATGTCTCGGCAGCCAGACTAACACTCGCTTATCTAAGCTATCATGTTTAACTTCCTAATAATCAAAACTTACAGAAGCTTATTCAAGATACTGTAAACGCATTATTATACTAATAAGTTTCAACTCTTCACATGAATAATAAGTGATAATATAAATAATATGTGGCCTGCATCTGAATACCTTGAATGAAAGGCTTTTACTTAGATTTGTTTACCATATGTGTACTTAAAAAGTAAATATTACTAATTTTACATGGACAGATATTGCAGACTACTAAGGTTAAACTAAGGTTAATAAAGTAAAACACTATTAACAAACTACCTATCATAAAAGAACATGTCATACTAAATTAAATGCACTAATAAACTAAAACTCAAGTTTGCAAGACTTCAGGAACGGCCTTCAGCAACACTGACTCTTTCTTTGACACCTGAAGGCTTCTATGTGTCGTTCTCTTAAATCTTCAGAGCATCGGACAAGTTTGTACCATCCACCCATCTGTTTTCTGGAACCCTCTTATCCCGGTCAGGGTCACTGAGCAGGGCTGCAGCCTCCCCCTGCACGGATTAGGTGAGAGGCAGGGACCTGTCTATCATAGGGCTAAGACATATAGAAAAGCACATTCATGCTCACGTTTGAGCAATTTAGTTTCCAACAGAAATACACAAACACACCAGACAGCCCCAGGCCTCTGAACACATAGCCACCATGCTGCCCCAGCTTGTACCTACGGTCTCCACCCTAAATATGACACTAACATACTATCAACAGTAGCCAATGAGACACTGTTATCTAGTTTCAGCGCTAGGTGCATACTGTATGATACAGACAGGCTGTATCTTGCAGGGCAATCGCCAAATGAGTGCACATTTAGTACAGTACAAGTTTTATAGGTGACACAGTGTGGCCTTCCTTTCAGGACTGTGCAGAGCTAATGCAAACAAACAAACAGCCCTCACGTCAAAGTGACGTGCTGCCATGTGTAAATGTAGGCTATCATTGAGGGCCTCCTTCACTTTCTCCTCAGAGAACATTGGCAGGCCCTGATAAGCTGGATCTCGCTGCACCGAGGGCCCTGCGAGGAAAGACAGTGTTGATGTTGGCTACAGTAGAACTGATAGGAAGCCCACAGCTTGTGTTATGTCACTGAACACTAGCCACATTCAGATAAAGGTTACACAGCCAGGGCTTGTATGAGGCCCAGGCTAGCATGAGAGAGAGGGGCAGCAGAAATCCAGGGTTTGTGCCAAACTAGATTTATGCTTTGTTGTTTAACCTCATAACGCAGAATACAAACTGTGCAGACCGGAGTAGCAAGATGTTAATAAGGTTTTACAGCTTTCATTTAATCCGGCGCTATTATATGAGCTTTAAAACTCTTGAGCTAAAACGTAAATAGTGACCCTACCCAGTGAGCCCACTTTCACTACATTACTGGTTCCAACTCTTACTACAGCAGGGGTGATGTAAATCTTCCACCACACCCCCTCCTCCTTCCTTTTGTCCTTAGGTAACTCTCTCTCCTTGAGACTTGTGACTCTTAAACATACAGAGCCAATCTGAAACTAACAGTTCTTTTTATTACAGATTAATATGTCCATTTTTTTTATTCATTGATTGTTTGTCTATAAAATGTCAGAAAATAGTGAAAAATGTCCATCATAAGTTCCCAGAGCCTTCAAATTGTTTTGTCCGGGTAACAGTCCAAAACCCAAAGATGATCAACAATGATATACAACAACACAGCAAATACTCAAATTTGAGAAGCTGGAAACCATTAAGTAGTTCATCAGTTATCAAAATTGTTATCAGTTAATTTTCTGCCATTAGCCATCAATTAAATGACTAACTGCTTCAGCAATAGAATTTTGATGTGATATTATAATTTCAAGTCAAGTAAAAGAAAATCAAGATTAAAAGTCAAGTTATCCGTTATTAGAAACTTTTTGAGGCCTTCATTTTCTCAACCCCACAAGCTTATAATACACTGGCCACATTTGAGAAGGTGGAACAAGTGAATGTTTGGCATTTTTAGCTTGAGAAATGACTGAAAAGATTCATCAATTATCAAATTATTGTGTCTTAGTCATTAAAGCACCAATACAGACAAATAAAGCTGAAACCGAGCGATGACACGGGCTGGGTATCAGTTGAAATTTATCGCTACCAGTGCCAACTTAACAGCAAAATGATACTTTTCCTGGATTCTTTACTTGGAGAAATATAAACATGTTTTTCTACAAAAGCCAGATATTTTGGGAAATATGCTTATTTTCTATTTGCATAGAAATCAGTAGGCAGATTTTTTTTTACCTTTAGACAGAGCAGCGCTAGCTGTTTGAACCCCTGGTCTGTGTTTTCATGTTAAGCTAAGCCACCGGACTTCTGGCTGTAGCTTCATATTTAGCATACAGACATGAGACTGGTATCGATCTTCTCATCTAACTCTCGGCAAGAAAGCGAATAAGACTATTTCCGAATTTCGAACTATTCCTTTAAACGATATCTAAACACAAGAAGTCTTGCCAGAACTATACCTAAATAAAATACAGGCTAAAAGTGACAAAATTATGATTCATAACAGGAACAACTGTATCTGAATAACACGGGTACAAATCTGACCAGATAGTCAGTGCCAACTTTGAGGGCTTGACAGTTTTTGATACTTAGTGCTTAAGACACATTTCAAGTGATACCAACGACAACAATGAAAATGACTTTTACTAAATCTTGTTTACATCCCACAAGTGATCCTTTGATACTTGCTGTTGCCTCTACTTGCACATTATAGTTTAAACTGAAACTGTATGTATGCTAGATTTGATTCTGCAGTTAAAAGCATCCTTGTGCCAAACTTCACTGCACTGAAACTATCCATTTACACCAAGCGGCACCAATGAACGACTGATTAATAATAGCCCAAACTAGGCACAATATCAGCAGAGAGTTTTATGTGTTGCAGGAAAAGGTTACCACAAAAAAGGAGTGCACCAACTTTCACAATTTGGTATGTCATTATCAGCAGAAAACTGTCTCTCAGCCTGTATTTAAGCATCCAAGGAATTGGCTAATTGGCTGTGGGTGCAGCAGTATTTTTAAATGCACTCTTGCATTAAGCACGGCCCTCATAAACACTGATAGTGCTGAAAATACAGGTGGCTGTGGTGAAGCAGAGCACGGTGAGGCTGTTTATATAGAGCGTGATTAAAGAATGTGTGTCAGTTTAGGTTTAAAAATGAAACATGAGAGTGTAAAAGTGTCCGAGTGTCTGCTGCAGGCTGCAGGAAACTGCTGGAAGCTGCCCTTGAATAAGATCAGGTATTGTGCAACCAGTGCCCTTTAAAAGGGGCTCGCCTTAAAGGATCTGTGCCTCAGCGCACTCATTCTTATCGGTTACTCAGTAGCTCACTTCTAGATGAAAGCTTCACGCAACGACTGATAATCAGCATTTCATACTTGTTGCAGTAACAGTGACGTACGGTAACAAATACAGTAGGTCGTAAACTCTTTTTTTCTCGGTTTAGATGAATGGAAAAGGGAGAGAGCAATACAATGGCTCATCCATTTTTTATCACCTCTGCATTTCCTTCAAAGCCCAGTTTATGTTGCCTATATGGCACCTGAGTCACCCGTGAGTCTGTGGGGGGAGGGTTGCTAGGTAGCTGCCACCTGGGATGTTTTTTTTTTGTCTTGCTTCTGTTAGAAACAGCTCTAAACTTACAGCCACATGTCTTTTAAAGCTCTTCATAAATTTATTCCAATACAGATTCCACTACACAAAAGTACCCTTAATTCCTTAATTACTGTAAAATACATGATTAAAGTGGCCTGATAATCAGACTGGGTATCCATTTAATTTCACTTTATTATTCTATTTATCTACATGTATCTGGACTGATGAGATACTGAAGATGTGAGCAGCAATTCAGAGGGCTGGAACCAGACTAATTGATCACTATTAGAATCTATTTTTTACACAACACAAGGAAAGGCAGCAACAGTAACGACAACAAACTAAGTTAATAAACCAATATTACAAATGCAAGGCATACAAGTGAAATTAATGTTGCGGCACACTGTGAAATATAAGGGCTCTCCTTACATTTGTGCTACAGGGTTGACATTATCGGACATTTAAAAGGTATGATGTTTGGCAAATGCAACCAAAAGAGGAATCAAGATAATCTCAAGATAATTCAATAAATGTGGACCAAGAAACAGAAACAGTTTGTTTTAAAATACAGTGTGTTCTGTCAGTAGGTTTAGCCAGTGTGTTACTGATATTGTCCCTGTAATAACACAGTCTTCTTTACATTTGTTGGAGCTACGAGTATAAAAATGGGTTAGGCATGTGCAGATTAGATGAGGAAGGACGCAGACAGATGACGAGCTCGAGAATCTCTGATACTTGGCTCGTGACCCTGACCACAATGTCTAGATTTTTGTACAAAGCTAAAGGGTGTGGAAATAATCATCTATTGAGCCCAATATCAATATTATATTATATATTTTACAGTTGAGCAAAATAAACTTGTCAGTGTTTTATATAATTGCAAAACTGCTTAAAAAATTACCTCAAACATACAGTTCTTTGGCATTTCTTTAAACCAGCCCACATATAAGCGGATAATATTGTCCATGTCGATATATCGTTCAGTCTCTCATCATTTTATAGCAGCTTGACCATATGTGCATGTGTTAGTGGTAGTATAAATATATGCATACATCCACAAAACATTGGTGTGATGGCTGCTCGATGCCAATAAACAAGAAAACAGTAGAAAGGCACCTGCCGCCTGAAAGTGTATTCTGAGTATATCTGCAATGTTCAAACTCAAGACTGGTCTTCCTCAGGCATCAGACATGTTATATTTAGTTATATATTATGTTATCTCATTTCCTTCATGTGAGTGACTGCCTGAGGAAGATGTGTGTGGATCTAAACTTTACTAATATAAGTTTAAGGGAGCTCTGATTGCAGTGAGTGGTGTCTTTATAGTCTTAATATTAGCCAGTCGGTGGAGTTTATGAGCAGTGACGTGAGCCCAGTCTTATATTTTTATACTGCCCTTAGCTGAGCTTAGGTGTTGCATGTCATGGAAGAATCGAAATGTATTGTTTACGGTTTGTGTGCTGACACAAAAAGTTCCTGTGGACACCGCCCAGACAGACCTGTGTTCAGTGTAACAACACTGACAATATACTGCACACAGGAGAATACCTTTGAGTGTCTCAGTACAAATTATGAGTGATTCAAAATGATGATCTGTTTAAGTATTAATCAGGTAAAACAGATGTTGTTTGAACCCCCTTCACAATCTGAACAGCTGGGGAGATTACAGCTCAGGCTCTGTAATACATAGTTAAAAGAGCTTAAGGCATTTCTACCTGACTTGTAATGACGCACCTTCAACTGCTGCTCTGTCAACATTACAGGGTTGATTGTGTTTAGCCACCAACAGCTTTTGTGTTCATTTAAGCAATCAAGGACACATGGGGAGGACGGGGTGGTGATTTTAGTTAAGAAATGCAGCTGAGTCTGTGTCTTTGAGGTTAACTTAACAGTAACCATATCAACAATGGCCACCTTTAAGCTTATTAGGAGCGATTAAGGAGCTTAACTGGGCCCATGTCTCAAGTAAAGAGATGAAATAGCTCGCCTGTTTCCAATATGGCCCCTGGCCAAAGAGCCGCCACAAAATGTGTCGTACTTTTCACTCCACAAAAGTTAAAAGCAAGGGTATGCTTTAACAGTCAGACCACAAATACTGATGGACCCCCCTTTGTGTTTGACTTGAGGGTGTGAAACATCCACAACTGTAGTCAGGTAAAGGGACATCTGTGCCTCTCAGAGCCTGGGAGTGACTCTGTTTCTACTTCCCCTAGACAGACACCTGTTGTGTGAACTGACAGGTGGGCTCTTGAGGCAGAAGTCCCAACCTGCTCGTGCTGGAGCTTGAGCCTTGGGGGCAGATTCACATCACCCTGTATAATCCCTGACTGTGTGCGCCGGTGCCTCCTGCAAAGCTTAAATGCAAGACAAAGACTACCTCTGTGCATCATTTATTGAGCAAAGTGAGAAGGTGCTTTCGTGTGCAGCAATGTATTAAAACAACCTCCAGTGTCTTTAAGATGGGACTGATCAGAATAAAAGGGATTGTTGCCAGTGGCTTTGTAGACCAATGTTAGTGGCACAGAGTGAGGTTTAGAGGGTATGAGGGCACAACTTCGCACCTGAGACGGCTCTCTGGCTGCCAGATACTGATACCAATGCGCGTCACACACAACAGCAAATGTTAAGGGTGGAATTAAAGCTTAAATCTTTAAATCCTCCACTGTGCTATCAAACCATGTAAGCAAGAGGAGAGGCAGCTGTTACCCAGGCTGCTAGGTGCCTGCATGCCAAACACTGTGGCATAAAAAAGGACCGACACTTCTGTAAGTTTTCATCAGGCAGAAAGAGTCTGAAACTGTAGCCGGTGTGTCTTATTTGTGATGTTTACATGCCACACGTGAGCATAAACCCTGAGCCAGACATCATCTCACAGATCTCTCAGTCCTGCCTCACAGGATGGAAACAGTTCAAAGCACAAATTGAACTATTATTACACACAAATACTGATGGTAGATCATCAGAGCTGAATATAAATCTAATATAGATCTACTGCCTCTCGGTTGTTCTCAGTTTGCACGTGAGAGCCAGCCTTGGTGTGACCGGTTGTTAATGAAAACAGAGATTAGAGGGGATCATGGCAGGCAGAGTGGTTCAGTTGGAGCTGACTGCTGACAGGATGACCTGGGTTACCATGAACGGGCCTGACACGGCCCGACTCAAGGTCAACAAGGAATAATATTCAGTAGATTAGCTGCTTCACATCAACTCTGATGGCCTGAGGGGGGAATTAGAGCTGAGTGGGGCAGTAAAGCAGGGAAAGTATCAGCCTGTATACCTGACCTAGGTTTGTTGCTGGGGGAGGGAGAGGAAGATATACTAAAGTGTAAGAGTTAATTTTAGAATATGAGCAGACAGATTGAAACTTTAAATAACAGACTAAATACAATAATACACATTAACCTAATTAAATGTGTGGTGATAAACTCCTGCATGACTTCTCCATCCAAATTGGCAACTTAAAGTTTTGGTCTTCAGTGAAATGTAAGAGAAGCCACCCTACCTGTAGCTCACACCATGCCACCTCCACTGTTGTCTCTGTGTCCAGTCCTTTATAGACCGTCTTGAAAGACCCCCTTCCAATCTCTATGTTGAATTTGAGATATCTTCCATCAGGAGAGGTTGCCACCGCTTTGGTCTCCACGTCCTCTTTCTCTTCCTGCTCCCACTGAGTGTCAAACGTGATGCGAGACGAGATCTTGTGCTGTTTGTTCTGAAGTTCACTTTCAGACTCCGAGCTGGCGTCCTGAGCGCTGGATCTCGGGACGGGGTCCCAGTTCCCAGTGAGAGACCCGGCGTCGGGCTCCTGGCTGCAGGGGGGCGTGTTGGAGCTGGTGCCCGGGCTGGAAACGGGGGATGGCGACGGCGGAGAGTCGTCGGTTTTTTCGTCCTCTGCTCTGGACTCGGGCAGCGTTAGGATATTCTCAGCTGACCAGGACAAGGCTTTGGAAAGGGCGCCGCTGTATAGAGGCGAATCAATGTCCATGCTGATTTTTTGCAGCCCATAAGAGTTTCTCCGTGCGCCCAAGCCGTGCGTCCTCAGCACGGATGGGACCCGGGATAAGCAGTCGTCGGTCATATCCACAGGGAGGCCTGGGAAACCGCGTCCTGGTATCTCAACTTGTGCGTGTGACATTGTAGCAGGTTCAGCGCCTTCTTGATTCAGAGCCTAAATGTGGAAATGGCATTAGGACAATAGAGTACCGTTACTTTAAGTTCCGAGTTACTTTTCCATGATGTCAGTGAAGTCAGTGGCTTTAAACAAAGGCTGACTACATAATAACAGGTTTGTTACACGACTAACAAGACAAGAGTAAACAAGCCTATGTATAATATCT
Organism: Oplegnathus fasciatus; assembly: GCA_003416845.1. Classification (NCBI taxonomy): domain Eukaryota; kingdom Metazoa; phylum Chordata; class Actinopteri; order Centrarchiformes; family Oplegnathidae; genus Oplegnathus; species Oplegnathus fasciatus. Next base: position 51,762 of record NTHP01000634.1, read on the forward strand.
GAGCTGCCATTACCTGTAGCTATGGTCAACCTGAGAAATATCTTTTAAGTGTGTAAAAAAACACAGAAAAGTAAGAAAAATGTACTTACTCATCACAGCCGCTGCGTAAAAACGATTCATAAAAGCATTGCGCATATAAACGCAGATTGGCGCATAGTTCCTATCAAATAATCCGAGTTGTTCTCTTCTCTTCTCTTCTCTTCTCTTCACAAAGTCCTCAGCCATAACCTCCAGTGAAAGGACGGTGCTGCCTATATCAACAGAGCTCCGGAGGGCTGTGCGTCCCGTGCGCTCCGAGTGCGCGCTCCCAACTCCGCCCCTCGCAGCTTTGACGCGCTAAAGAGACTATCCAGAGGGAATAATTACAGTATGATTTGAGCAGCGTTGGCAAACTAATGCTCTTTAACACTCAAACATTTCATTAGAATGTTTTTCTTTTCATTTTTGATTTGTTATGCCCAGTTGGGTGTCCAAAAATATCTGTGGAATATCTTTAAAACCTAAATTAGGGCAGTATTGTGAGTTGAAATGAATAATAAGGGCAGTGTTTCAGAGATGACTCACTGACTTGTTTTGTTTTTTTTGACATTTCCTTGTATTGATTAGCTGGAGAGGTGCCATGCGTAGTCCTTCCACTGACTTCACAGATGCGCAGAAAGCAGCAGAAGAACAGAATGTCTCCTCTTCTAATTGGTCCGTCACTGACCAGCACAACTTATCTAGTTCCTCTGAATTAAGGCACAACTGATGACTCAGTTCACTACAGGTTTCTCTCAGTCTGTCGTCATTTGATCAGCCTGAATGAGAGCGATATGCAGCCCAAGCGGGGGGGATGTTCAGCGTGCGGGGCTAACCTGCAGGGGGAGCCACACCGCGGAGAGTGGCTGCTGCTGCTGCTGAAACAGGACACCTTTTATCAGTCAAGGCCACACTGGGCCCCACCTGTCCCACAAGTGCACACACTGTGTGTTATCAGAAAACACACGCAGGATTCCCTGGAGCTGTATCATCCCCACAGGCAGGGACACGCAGCACATGATGTGACTGGACCATCCAGGATGCAGTCGTTCAGTACAGCTGCAGGCAGAAAGTAAAGCATAACATCTCCATCCCTGTGGTTCCACTCTGCACGTCAGCGCACTGTGGGACGCTGTTAATATTATCATAGACTACGCCTAAGACAATTCAAGACTGTAAAAGACCTTCAGACATTTTAGAGAAACAAAAAACAAGCCAATTTAGCAAATTTCTAATTTATTTTCCTACAGGATATGAAAAAAGGAGGTTGAATATAGACAGAGAGAGAGAGGGGGTAACAGGAGTGTCACAGTAGCTACTGCACAATAATAGGATGACAGCAATCTGTACATGAAGTCCACTATTTTTACGCTCAGCTGAGTCGAGCCAGGATTGGTGGTCCCTGTGGTGTTCCTCTTCTGGAAGCATTTATTCTCAAAATAAAAAGTCCCCCTGGTGTTGCGTTCTGGGATTTCTTTGGGATGTCTGGTTGGAACAGAGGAACAACAGCCGAGCGAAAAAGGTCCAGAGCTAATTATACCGAGGAAATTTGTTAACAGGGGAAAAAAAAAATCACGATAAAAGTAGTCGTATTTACAATAAAGAAGGAGTAAAGTTACAGCTGGTGGGTAAAGATTTTCCCCAAGAGTATTCAGACATGATAGTGTTTGCCCTAATAGACTCATTGCATGTTTAAATGGCAACAAATGTTACCCCAAAAAGAGACAACTTTAAACACAGTGTCATCTCAAATGCTTTTTTCCCCCCAAACACATAGAAATGATATTGGTTATCTTCCAATAAAAGCTTTGAACTCGGGCAAACCAAAAGGCAACAATTGCAGGACCAGCATCCTCTGGCTGGGCATTGAGGTGCACCTTAAATGGCCAAATCTTAAAATGTGCCTGTAAGGTACAGTATGAGGGCTCCCAGGCAGAGTGTGTGTGGTTCCAGCACCGTTTCAGAAGAATTTGACCCCTTTTCCATCATCCATGGTGATGATCTCCGCTTTGCCTTCTGTTTGTAACGCCTGCAACGAGCGCAGCAGCATCCACTCTTCTAAACCGTGAAACTCTGGAGAAACAGATTACAGTTTATGTCAGAAGGTGCGATAAGAATAATAAACTATGAGACTATGAAACTTGAGACTGGAACATTTCAGGGCTACAATTCAGACAATTAAAAGTAGAAAAAAAAAAGATTAAAAAGGTAAGACTAATTTAAACTTGAAGATTAAAACTCCCATCAATAAAAGTATTTTTTTTACTTTTGAGAAGTGATTTAAAAGATGTCACTGATTCCAACAGGGTCTTTACTCTACTTATGCTTACTCTAAGTGATTACATTTATATGCGTTAATCAATCAGCCTGAAAAAATGTATTGACGCTTGATCATCTTAATGGTACCATACCTTCACCTTCTGTGTCATCACCGTTGGACAACTCGTAAAGTGTAAACACAGAGTTGACCATCCCGTTTTTGGAAACCTGAAATGTTAGAGAACAGAATAATAGTCTCAGAAAACAGCTAAACTTAGAATCAATAACAGCTGTTTTCCTCTCACAGTCAAGGACAGACACGACACTTGACGACTCCATTTTCTAAGGAAAGGTTTGAGAATAAAAAGGTGTTAAAAGTTTTTTTTTTTTATGCTGGAGAGATGAGATCTGGAGCACAGGGTTATAAATAGAGCCTTTAATAAGGTGCAGCAGCCAACATTTTGACAAACTCTACGTCTTCATCAGACATGAAGAACGCAGAGTCTTCTCATGATAAATCATCCAGCTGGGGCTTCTACCTTCAGTGAGGTGTGCACGGCTTTTCACCTATTTTTGATAATCCCTGTCACAGTTTGTTAGAGAATAAGGCCAGTGATATTCTATAGTTTTGTTGTCAACAAATCTCATGAAAAGTCCACAAAAACAACACTTTAGTCCATCTCTCAACACTACCTCAGCCTGTGGCACTCAGCTCCAATCACATTTGCTCCTGATGAACACTTATACTGTAGTCATTAGTCAGCGATGGGTTGCAACCTACTTTACAGAGGAGAATGTTAACAAATACATTGTGTGTGTGCACTACGAGGTGTGTAACAAGTCTGCAGGTGCTGTGGTGTTTATATAAAAGTGAATATTTTTATATAATACATAGTGACCCTGGAAATGGCTATGTTTAGACTTTTCTTCCAGTAGGTTAGTCAAGTTTTCATTCATACTACTAACAACTGTATCTATTTCGACTTCTCTGCTCACTTACAGAGAAGTCAGTTTCTACACTCTTTTATGACTGACTCAGGATGGTCGGAGGAATGTCCTGTACAGTCAGCTTATCATAGCTGGTAGTTTCTTTGTTATTGTGACAATAAACATACTAAAGATCAGCCTCACACCCATTTGTAATCTTATTTGTGTGTGCGTTACGTTCCTCCTAAACACATTTAAATAAGCTGAGCTACTCCACAGTCTCTCCATGTACCCACTGGCAACTGCAGAAGTACATCTATTGTCTAGCGATGCTCTTTTCCGCTGTTGGTTGTATAAGATGTATTAGGCTATCTGATATATGTATTTATGCATGTTGCACCCACCGCAGTGTCCATATCTTTTTTATTTACTGTTTTTTAATTAACTGTGTGAGTTTTTTACTGTATGTGCTCTTTTTTAATTAATTCTAGGAGGTTTGCCATTTATAATTGGTAGTCTGTAGTATGAATAGGCTGCAAAGTGCCTGTCTAAAGAAAAGGAAAGAATACTCACATAATATACTGTTAATCTTATTTTCTGCATTGCAAATTAAATAAATCTATTCTGGAAATAGAGATAAAATGGACAGATCTGTGATACATTAGTGTGCTCGAGGGATTATGTAGGTCAGGAGAAATTTGATGAGACTGGAGTTTGTAGTATTATGAAGTATTCTGATGTTATGAACATTTACCGCATTTAGGTGAGGATTTCTCAAACGCACCGATTTAAATGCATTTCAGTGGTAGTCCATGAAGATTTTGTGGATTTTATAGGTCAGCAGTTTCCATGATGCTGTTTTTGATGAGGCAGGCCCACAGTCTATCTTGCATGTAGCACAGCGTGTATACAGTATATGCACACATGAGAGCAGGTTACCCCAAGAAATGAGGTAATCAGACAGCATGTTTACATGCACTGTAGTAACCTGGTTACTGTAAAATCAGCGTTTACATGTAGCAGGTCAGTAATCACATTTCTCCCCCACCCCCGACCTTATTTTGGAAGCATTACTCACTTATTTTGACTGTAGTAGTGATACAATAGGTTGCTTCCTGATTTTTGTGTGAGTGTTTCGGAGGGCTGGCGGCACAGTGAGAGAAAAGGCTCTTTTTAAGCGAGAGCACACAGCTTTTCCTTACAGCCTGAATGTGTCTGAACTTTACAAATTGTCCAATGTTGATGTAGGGGATTTATTTAGACTCAAGGAGGCGACTTTGTGTTAGTTTCTGTTTTAATTTGACTTTGGATCGGAATTGTTTGAGTATGTGGACCTTTTATCCTGCTGCCATGATGTCCGAGCGATACTTTTCCTGTCTGAAGTCTTTGTCCTGCACATGTGCACATGTAAAAAGCCGTTTAAAAACCTGGTTACACGGATACATGGGCACGAAATCTGCGTTCTCCAGGAGAAATCTAGCGGGGGAAAAATCAGGTTTCTAGAATCACCTACCCCGATTACAAAAACTCGGTCTCTCGTTTATACGACATTTACGAAATCAGGTTACTACAGAAAGCCGACTTTAAATGCATGTAAACTGCAGAGAGTGCGTATTTTTTTCCCTTTGTAGTTAGTTATCACTAGATATTCAATGTTCCATGTGTATATATAATACAAAAAGGTCAGACCAGGTCTTTCGCTGTGATTAACACAATATATTTGTAATGCTGTAACAACATGCTCTGACCGCAGCAAATTATACTGCTTTCAAATTTACCTCTTATTTATTGCTTTAGAGAACATTTTCTTCTTTCCATTTACCCGTCATCAGCCACACAAATGTACAAAAAGGTGCAGTTTCACAGACAGTACAGTTTGTGTCTTGAGTTTGATGACTCACCCACTGGTATATTAACTTGCCCCATTCCTCCGGTCGCCTCCACATGACTAAACACCGAGACTTGTTTTTGTCCAGCCATTCGAGGTTCCCTGAGGTCAGACAGCACAATGATAAAAAACGTTTATTACTGTTGTTGCGATGAGATCAGTATTCTTAATCTCGACACTGTGCAAACATCTAGACAGAACAAAATTTACCTTTTTTCCTCAATTCCTCAAACACAACTTGAATCGCTTCCATTGACAGTTTTCCTGAAATTCAGTTAAGGACAAACAACAACAAAAAAAGAACAAACGTCTTGACGCTACTTTGAATTTCAAAACGTCTTATCTTGCTCCCACTGCACACATGGAGAAATTAACTTGTATTCACCATAATCAAGAGGAGAACCTCAAAATAAAGTGACTGAAATTCAACACAGGGCTACCGCAGCGGTGTAGAGGGCAGCTAGCGAGGCGGCTTTGTACTGAAAAGCATTTAAATCCTTCCGTGATTGTAAACATTAATATCCAAATCAAACAATCTACGCAAACAGAGACAGTATGGATATGAAACTGGTGTTTTAGAGCAAACAATTCATGAGAGGATCTTGGATCAAGCTGTATAATGTATGTATAAAATGCTGGTCTCGACTGAGCCACAGGTGGACCGTGGAGGATACGTTCTATCTTCTTGTTGTTGAACACGGGGCTTTCCTGAGCCTCCATGACGTCCAGGGCGTAGAGCTTGTGATGCCGGCAGTAAGACAGAGCCAGGGAACACCATGCCGCCAGCTGTTTCTGTCTCGTGTCAACATTGGGCTGTAGCCTGTCCACAGAGAGATGAGCAAAAAGCACAATCACCACAAGGCAAACAGCAAACAGCGGACAAGATTCAATCCATCTGTACATTGAGCGCATGTAAAAAGAGACAAATATCCTCTCGCGTTCCTTAAAAAACAGACTTAACCTGACATTCAGGCCATTTTATAAAGGTCTGATTTAAGCCACAGTTGGCAGGGAAGCTTTCATCTCATAAGAAGTGTTTTCATCCTTTGTCATGCTTTGATTTTATAGCTTGCGCATGTTATATTCTTTTTATAGTATATTTAATTTCATTTTATACTTCTTTGTTTCTGCATGCCCAGGACCCATGATGGGCTGAATTTGTGTCTTTTGTTTTTGTTTTTCTTCTTTTTTGTGTGTGTGTTTTGTGAATATCTGGACAAGTGTGTTATGTGTACGTTGTTTCCAAACCAGACTGAATTTCCATAACGTTTAACTTTTACAGACTTTTGGTCTGGGACCTTAATGTTGAAATGTTAATTGTACAGCATACAATGATACTTCTGACCTATGTGCGGCTCCAGGTTTGTGTCAGCAGTTTGTGGAAGGCTGCTGCTTCAAAGCCTGGTCCATAAAGAAATGGTTGTCCCAGTTTGGTGTGGAAGAAGTGGACTGGTCTGCACAGAGACCTGACCTCAACCCCATCCGACACCTTTGAGATGAACTAGAGCAGAAACTGTGAGCCAGACCTGTTCACCCAACATCAGTGTTGGACCTCATTGATGCTCTTGTGGCTGAATGGGAACAAATCTCTACAGCCAGGCTCTAAAATCTTATGGAAAGCCTTCCTAGAAGGCTGTTAAAGCAGCATATTAATATAATTACACATTGAATATATCATTTCTAAATGTACTAAAGGGAATGGCCCAAACCATGAAAAACAGCCCAATCACGTGTACACAAAGTATAGTGTATGTTTCTTAATGTCAGGGAGCATGCAGCGCCAATGAAATAAAACAGGCTACTACTCAATGTTCTGTTTGAGTCCTGTTAATTTATTCTGTGATCATTTACACAGAATAATCAGCATATCTGAAGAAAAGGGACCGCAGCAGATAAAAGTCAACTAGGGCTGCATCTAACGATTATTCTTGTTATCGATTAATCGTTTGCTCTATAAAACATTAGGAAACAGTGAAAAATGCCCATCACAATATGTGATGACCTCATCAAATGTCTTGGTTTGCTCCGACCAACAGCCAAATCCCAAAAATATTCAATTTATTATAACGCAAGACCAAGAAAAGTGGCAATTTTTCATATTTGAGAACCTGGAACGATCAAATTTTTGGAACTTTTGCTGGAAAAATAAGTTAAACAATTAGTCGATTATCAAAATGGTTGCCAATTAGTTTTCTGTTGATCGACTAATCGATTAATCGACTAATCCTTACAGGTCAGAAATCAACACACTTGTCACACATTAGCAGTGATTTCTAACACTGGCGTTACAGCTGAAACACTTCTGAGAAGAACACTTATCAACAGTCTGTGCTGCACAGTGTGCATTAATCCACCTACAGCACAAAACACACAGTTAAAACTCGGTATCAGCACACAGGAAATGAGTATATCCCTTGTATTTGCTTGGTATCAGTGTTCAGTTTGTTTTACAGGAATTTCTGAGGTCTTCTTGGTATTTTCCAGCTGGTGTTGCACCAAAATCTGTGACCCCGGAGGATCAACTACAGGAAAAAGACTGATGTGCAGACCAAATACTGTCAGGTGCTCTACAGACACACCTGTACACTACTGGCCACCAGTTTCTGCTGTCTGAGCTCTCAGAAGTTGTGACCCTCTTTAAATACTCAGGGCTCAAAATCCTTAAAGACCCTATTTCTATCTGCAGAGCCACAAATACTGGTAGCAGCTATTAAAATACAGCGTGTGACCATGATAAAAACATGGTAATATAAAGCTGAAATTCAAAACCAGGTCACAGAACTGGCTGTAGCACTGGTTAATAGTCGCAGGAATTATATTAGTGTTTTGGCAGCTGACAGCTGAAGTTGAGGCAGATATCACAACAGCTAGCTGGAGCTAACAGCTAAACCCATTCTCTAAACCTGCACACAGCCCCATAAATTAACTGCATGTTGATGTTTATAAATATTCTCACGCAGTCGAGCCTTAATGAGTCTCTGAATGGAGACAAGAGGAGCTGAACTTCAGAGAATCCACTTCCTTAGCAGTCTGTTTAGTTTAGCCAGTTAGCCGGCTAACATGGTGGCAGCTCGCAAACCAACTCGCTTCGATTCAACAACAAATAAACAACGGAGGCTAAACAAGCGGAGTTCATTTATTCTTTAAAACTCTCGTTTAAATGCGGTTCAGAAAAAGAGGACTCACGTAAAAAACGGTGGGAAATTATACTGCCAGGGCCACTCAAAACTCATTGCAGTTGATACGGTGCTCACAGCTGACAGCTTCCGGAAGCGCGTCCAACCTCTCAAATGGTTCCGACTAACTACACAGATTTACTAAAGACTTCTCAAAATATAAAAATAGGCTAATTATAAAATAAATATGAATACAAATACATATAAATATATAATTATTATATAATATATATAATTGGAAAAAACAAAACAAAACAGAAAATACAAAAATAAAGAAATATATAGTGTATTCAAAGAAAATACCAGTCGTGGAAGAAGTATTCAGATCCTTTACTGAAGTAAAAGTACTAATACCACAAAAAAAAGTAAAAATACTCCACTACAAGTAAAAGTCCTGCATTCAAAACCTTACTTAAGTAAAAATGTGTAAGTATTATCAATAAAATATACTTAAAGTATCAAAAGTACACATTGTGCAGTTAAATGGTCCCTGTCAGTGTTTTATCATTATATATGATGTTTCTGGATTAATATTACTGCTGCATTAATGTGTATGTTGTATATTTACTACTGTAGAAGTTTCAGGTTGAGCTCATTTTAACTACTTTATATACTGTTGGGTAGTTTAATCTTCAGCAATGCATCATGGTCTACAAGATCATTTTGTCAACACATAAAGGAACACTTCATCCTTCAGTTTATCTGAAGAAGTCACATTAAAATCACCAAATTTGGAGAAACACTGATTTCACTGGCCGGGAAGGGTATGAAAAATTAAATTCTGAAAAGTACCTAAAGTTGTCAGACAAATGTAGTAGAGTAAAAAGTACGATATTTACCTCTGAGATGTGGTGGAGTAGAAGTATACAGTTACACAACAAGTACCTGGAATTTGTACAGTACTTGAGTAAATGTACTTAGTTATATTCCACCACTGGAAAATACAATCTAAAACTTAAATGCATAAATTATCAAACTTAAAAATGCAAGAGAAGTAGTTTATATGAATTATATGAATTACAGATGGTGGAAGGTAACTAAAGTACATTTACTCAAGTATTGTACTTTTGAAGGTACTTTTGCTTCACTTAAGTATTAAGTTTAAAGTTTTAGTTCATTTGTCATTCAGGACCAGGGTTTACAAAAGATGAAACCATCAAGCATAAAAAAATGTATATATACACTCCCCTCCAAAAGTATTGGAACAGTGAGGCCAATTCCTGTATTTTTGCTGTAGACTGAAAAGATTTGGGTTTGACATCAAAAGATGAATATGAGACAAGAGATCAACATTTCAGTTTTTATTTCCAGGTATTTACATCTGGATCTGATACACAACTTAGAAGATAGCACCTTTTGTTTGAACCCACCCATTTTCCATGTGAGCAAAAGTANAAAAACTGAAATGTTGATCTCTTGTCTCATATTCATCTTTTGATGTCAAACCCAAATGTTTTCAGTCTACAGCAAAAATACAGGAATTGGCCTCACTGTTCCAATACTTTTGGAGGGGAGTGTATATATAAAAATCTGTACGTATAAAAACCTGAGTGCAATAAAGATCTTAGTATGTTTTAAAAAAGTGCACATAGCAGAGTCCAAAGTAGCAATACAATATTAAACAGGCTAATAAACTGTAAGTAAATATACTATTATCGTTTAATTGTACTTCTCCACTACAAAAATGTACTACTCAACAGCATGTGAACTTGTTAAAAATAGCTCTACCTCGACTAAGCAGCAACATTTAAAGGCTGCTCACACATTAAGTCATCAGTAATAATAATAACGTAAGTAACAAAAACACTCTTGAAAAGGGGAAATTTACATGAGAACATTTACTTGCGTTGTGATTGTAGTATATTTTGCTGATCATACTGTCAATTTCTCCCACGTTCCTGTTTTCAGACACGTCTTCATGAGGCTTTTGACAGGAATAAATAAACAGATGTTCTTTTTTTTACAAAGTTATTTTTATTATGGAATAACTTGTGCATTTTCAACAACTGTCAGCATAAATATGCCTTCTATTTCTATTTACAGGTCATAAATCTCTTCTAGTATCCACCTTTCTGGTTCCTTCTGGTTTTACTGCCAACTGTCAAAAAAATGTATCACTAGTTTATATTTCTATGGTGTTATTATACAGTTTCTTCAAGTACAGCATGACTGAAAAATGTTTTACAATTCAGTGGAAAATTATCTATAGGTCGCACAAGTATTCTATGTCACCAGCTACTTCACAGCAAGATGTTTGTATTAATATTTCTTTTTATACATTTCTATATTACAATAAAATTCATGGGTAAAAATGAGACTGAAAAAAACAAAAACACAATATTAGAATACAATCTCAGTTATTGCCATGTGTGATATACTGTAATTTCAAATTCAAAACAATATTTAAATGTCATTAAACTCTCTAAAATAAAGATGGAAGCCATTATTGATCGTTTCTTAAAGAGAACATTAATGCATCCGTCCAGGTTTGTCTTAGGCTCTATTATCACTGCTATTCAGACAAACCAAATCAAACAAACAAAAAAAAACAAAAAAACAATTAAAATCTCCAGAAAGTGACTTGTGAGATTAAGACAGCTAGAGTCTCAGGGAGCAAGAGCTGATACAGTCCTTCTTCCACCCAAGCAACAAGCTCAATAGCTCTGAGACGGGAAAACCAAACCACACCTGCTTCCACCCGTGTGGCTCCATTTCCAATCCAACAATACTGCCAAAGATAGCTCTAACAGTGTCAGCCTCCTATGGAGTAAATCTGGACAAAACAGTGGTTAAACATGCTTCAAATATTCTCAGCAAAGACCATTTGAAGATCCCTTCATCTAATTTTTTTTACGTGGTTAAACCTCAAATATTCCAAGCAAGGAAAACTTGAAGAGCCCTTTAACTTATTTTACAAGAGGAGTTTCGTTTTAGACGTCGCACTGATGCTGTTTATGTGCATGCAAAAGGTAAATCTAGCACTTCAAATAACTTGAGCACATTTAGACGTTCGCCCAAGTCTGCACTGGAGGCTTGTGACTGCTTTAGCTGGAGTAGAAGATACGCTCATATTCATGCAGGATGAACTCCACTATCTGGTTCTGAAAGACCATGTGCATGGCGATGTTGGATGACTCCATCTCTGGCCGAAGCAGAGTCGGCCCGAATACAATTGCCACATTCTGCACAGTCATGCGGTTGTCCTCCCCATATTGAATGACCCTGTCAGAGAAAAAAACAGAGGATGATGATGTGAGGAGTCATAATGTGTGCATATCCAACAGCTGAGATGAGACTCAACGTAATTGTTATATCAACTTTTATTCATCTGTTGTAAGTTCTCAAACTGTTTGATGGAAACATGCAAATGATAAAATATTATTAAAAAAATGAAGCATACCTGCGTAAATGCCCAAAAAGGAGTTTCATAGTATCATGATTTGAAGGAGGAAGTGATTTGACCAGTTCATAAATGCAAGACAGTTTTGCGTTGTAATCAGGAATTCCTGGAAAAACAGGACAAAAGTTATTAATCCGTTATAAATATAATTAACATCTACTAACCACCAACTGCATCATTAAGGTTGATTTTAATAAAGGCAATCTGCTTACTGATGGCTGTGATGAACTTATTAAAGTGGCTGAATGGGAAAAGCGGCTCAGGAAGCTCTCGGAAAAACAACTTCAGCGCTCCGGTGATGACGTGAACGTCCTCCCACTGGCCGTCCTCGAGATCCAGTTCCTCTGTTTGAACACAACAGGTGCACAACCCATTACAGCACAGCAGGGGGCGCTGCTGTCTACAGCAGTGAATCCTTCCATGCGCTATGAATCCTTTGCTTTCTCTGCATGCAAAGTCACTGACTGAATTCTTGAGTTTAATACACATAAACTTGTAAAGTTTACCGTGATCGGCCTTGAAGCGTAGTTTCTGAATGACAGCGAGGTTCCCACTCACTCTGTAGAGTCCATCAATGTCTAAACCTGTAAATCAACACACCAGCACCAGTGAGTCAACTTCTATACTGCACACAGAAAAAAAAAACACTTCAATATGATTCAGGCAGTGATACAAACAAGGTGGATTACCTCTCTTTTCCACTGCTTTGACACATTTCTCCACAAAACTAGGAACTGTGGTCCTCTCTTGTGTACACAGTGTGGCCAGATGGCAACCAAACACATTGTCTACAAGGAATAAGATTATTATTATTGTTAGTAGTAGTAGTAATGGTAATAGTTGTAGTAGTATTATCGTCCCATCGAAGATATACATATTGAAGATATTGATCATCCTTGTAACACGTGAGATAAGACGACAGAATGAATAAATACTCTGCCATGTGAGAAAATGTAGTCGTTACTTTGGAACATAAATAGAAGAACATATAGACACAAATGCAGCGGTTGGGTTGGTTGGTTATAGAACTATACATAACCCACAATTTCAAGATTAGAACAAGTACAGATCGTGTGTCAAACTACAAGTATTGTAAAAAGTATACACTACATCGTAACAGATTACAGAATGCATACAAGCAGCAGTACAATTTAACTACAATAAAAGTAATAAAGTAATAAACAGTCACAGTAATAAGACTGCACGGGCTGTTTTTGCTATCACCAGCACAACAGATACTTCTGCTACAGCAATTTCATATAAATATGTAAATCAGTCTTCACAAGAGTGATTTGTTGGTATGGGAATTTAAATGTGCTTGACAGAAAATCAACTGGGCAGCACTGTAAATGTGGTGGGGAGTAAAATCATTTATGACTTTTAGCCGGTAAAGCACAAGCTAGTACTAGTTAATAATAACGCACCATAAACTGCCTCTTGGTTTCATGCAGAGCTTAGCACTTTATATTACTGTATGCCTATTGTTAGCCTTGCAGTTTTTCTTTGCTTTTATCTCATGAACCTTTTATTGTAATCTGTATATGTATAATACCAGCACGTTTAATGTCTTCAATTGTCTTATCGCGCTTTTATTGCGTTTATTTTTCCACTCGCTTCTATTCAAATCAGCCACAGCCTGAAAAGAACGACATTATGTTATGGCTGTTTGAAACTACCTCGGATGTAGCCTTTCTCCTTGACAGACTGCAACGTGGGACGTTTCATGAGGAACTTCATCAGCTTTGTTCGAACCCGCTTCTGGTCCGCGTCTCCCGCGGAGCTGGATGAGTGCGTGACGCTCGGCCTGGAGGCTGGAAAAAGCAACGTTAGACATTTAAAATGGTTGTAACTGCAGCTCTCAAAGGGCCTGATATACATAACTGGGTCAAAATGATTACATCATTCATGCCACAGTTAAATAAGGAAAGAACATTTTTTCAACTTACATCTCCGTTTTTCCATGCCGCCTCCAAACTTGTCTTCTCGCTCTGTGCTGGCGATCTTCTCATACAAGTCTGTGTCCTCCTCCTCTGAATGATGGTCCTGGTACTCCTGATGAACAGACATGCAAATTGATATAGCGACTGCATAATTAAACCTGAATTGAACAGTATTTAATCAGAGTCATTTGTCAAAATGAAGAGATTAGTCACATAGAAAGGTAATAATCTCCCTCTTCTCAAGTTATTTTTGTCTGTATTTCAGTCCTTGAAGTGTATTTTTCTTAAAAAAACGAAATCTGCCAGTGTATTAAGACTATTTCCAATGCAAATCAACTTATTTAAAGTATTTTCTAAAAACAAAATTTCATTATTTTGGATTGAAGTGCAGCAATCTTCTATATTCTTTTCTTGTTTCGGGAAACCTCCACTTTCTCTAAAGGGAATAAGAATATTTCCCAAAATGTCAAATTATTACTTTAAGTCAGGTTTGTGGGATTCAAGACAATTACAGACAGAAATGACTCGATTAACTGGAGATGTTTTGCAGTTTACTGTCTTGAATCTTCACTTATCAAATATGGACGATAAAAGGACTCACCAGTTGTCGTATGGTGTCCATTAAGACTTTGTGCCAGTCATTGATGATGCTTTCTGTGTCGTACTGGATCAGAAACTCTACACCGTTCTTGCCTTTTAACTGGAGGAGGGATAATGACATATTGAAGAGGACAATTCATAAGAATTATTTTGGGAAACAATAATTATATGAATCACAAATCACATTTAGATCCAGATGATCTCCTTTTACTTATCAACATTTATTTTAATATTGGATATAAATACATGAGATCATGTTTTAGTTGAGAAGCATAAATGTGCTGTACAAATTACACACTGTTCTTACAACAGAGCTAAAAATATAAATACACGTGTTATTTGCTTGAGATAACAACATCCACCGAATGGCACACATTGCGTTAGGTTTCATATCAACAAGCTAACACACCTCTAAAACATTCTTTTTGCTGGATTTGTCCTTTGAGGCCCAGCCAATCGTCGCTCCTCGCAGGTCCACCGTGACCTCCGGAACAATCTGATTGGTCTTGTTCTGCGTGGAGAAATAAAAAAATACAGCTGTTTACGCAACTGACGGTGCCGCATTCCAAGAAACGAGCTGCGTTACACAGAAGCTGTGACTGCCCCTGTCAGCTTATGACCCGAGGGCTTGTCTGTGCTGTCACTCCTCATGAAGGTGACACAACAGCCTGCATCATGCTGCAGTTTAAGGTTTCATTCCCTTTCTAAGGTATGAAAGATGATACCAAAGTGCTTTTCATACTATATGAAGTTTCAGGCAATGTGCTGAAACTTCAAGACAAAAAAAAAAAAAAGTCAGTGGTTTATTCTGTCTATAACTTTTCACCTGCTCACAACCCTTTCAGAAATGTACAGAATGCAACATCTGCAGGAACGCAGCATTCAGGTGTCGCAGCTTCTTATTAACGCAGGATGAGCACTTTCCTCTCCTGTGAGTCCTTCCATACAAACGGTGGTGGAGAAAGCACTCCTTTGCTTAAGTAAAAGTACTAATACCACACTGTCAAAATACTGTGTTACAAGTAAAAGTCCTGCACTGAAAATGTTACTTAAGTAAAAATACGTAAGTATAATCAGGAAAATGTACTTAAAGTATTCAAAGTAAAAGTACTCAATGCAGAAAAATCTAAAAAATACCTCAAACTTATTAAAAATGAATTAAAATAGCACCAAATCCTCTTTATTTGAGAAGCTGGAAACATAAAATGGAAAAAAAAAATGACTTGATCGATTACCACAATAGTTACCAATCAATTATCGTTTAATCAACTAATCGTTTCAGCTCTACTCGTATATACTGTTGGGTAGTTTAATCTACAACATATTTGATAAACTCAAAAATCTTCATTTTTAAAGTAAGTAACTAAAACTAATTGTCAAATAAATATAGTGAATTAAAAAGTACAATATTACGCTCTGAATTGTAGCGAAGTAGAAGTAGAAAGTAGCATGAAGAGAAAATACAAGTACCTCAAGTACAGTATTTGAGAAAATGTACTTAGTTACATTCACTGCATACAAACATGCAAGTCCTTCTAATATTAATACTTCTATATGTACATATAAGTATGTGTATATCGTACCGAGGCCCCTGTGACTGCAGACTTTGGGTCTTTGTGGAACGTCAGCACTCCCCCGAGGAGAACCGTCCACGTCTGGGTCCAGTTTTTCCTGAAACGGGGGAATAACCGTCACTACCGCAGAACAAAGCAACCAAACACACCCAAACTCAAAAACTGAAACATGAGAGTGTCATACCTGCAAAAAAAACCCTCAAAGTGAAGTTTTAGCTTACCTTACTTTCTTGCCGTTCTCAGACACCTTTGTTTTGTTGAGAATCCCAGCTTTCTCTAAGTTCTGTACCTGAAAATGTAAAAGATCAGAACATTTTAATTCTTTATAGTCTATTTGTAATTGTTAGGCTCAAGCGTAAAGTCAAGATGATGATATGAAGGACACACAATGTTGAAGACAAACTTCATCAATAAAGCCATGCATGCAGATGTTCAACAGCATTCCCGTCCAAACAATATGTGCACGATTATTGAATCTATTGCTCATATCCTAAAAAGTCAAAGGTGTTTCCTTGTTTCGAGTCGCAGGGGGGACTTTCCCAAGAGACAGGAAGTTATAAGATTGTAGGATGTGTATGTGTATGATTAAAGGACAAGGCTGATGTTATTCTATATTTTTCTTATTGTCAACAAATTCTATTAAAAAAAGTCTAAAAGTCTGTTTCTCACTTCTTTCTGACTTCCCCTTCCTGCCTCTGACACTCAGCCTCAAGCTCACTCCAAACAAAAACATAAACGTTTAAAAATGGGTCATAAATATATAGTGTCAGTTTTCAAAAAGGCTCAGTAATAATCTAAAACGGCGGGACACTGCAGTTTTTAGTAAACTTCACTGAAACAGGAGTTAATAGTGCATTTATTAGGGACTATTTTTAGCCGCAGACTGTTGCACTAGGGAGTGTTTACAGCAGTAACATGTCACCCAGTGCAACAGTGTGACTCACTGATGTGTTTTTATAGTTTTTGGACAACAATAGAGCTCTATGGCACAGAGGAAGAAGATACTTGTTAGAACGAGCAATTAATTGTTGGTTCTGTTGGTCTTTTCGTAAGATTTGTTGATGAGAAGGAAAATGTAGAATATCGCCAGACGTATCTTTTAATGTACATATTTTTAATATTTCTGAGGTTGGCATTTCGTCAGTGACACTCAATTCAAACAGCAATTCAATCTGAACAACAGACATCTGTATTTAGCCCATTAAAGCTGTGGCGATGCACTTCTCTGGACTGTGACCGAATGAAAACACTGATGGAGAATAAAAAACACTAAACTGCTGGAGGTGTCAAACAGACATTTCATGATAGCAACTACCATGACCGCATGTTGTGGAACTGTGGGGCTATGTATCATTTGTTTTTTCCCTTCATCATAGCTGCTTTTTCTGGTTGTTCACTGCACATTTACAAGTCAAAAATCTGCTGTGAAGTGTGTGGCGTATTAACCCCTGAACTACCTGCAGGATATGACCTCAAATCCCTATATGGTATCGATAACAATGGGACTGTGGAAATTCATCACTAAATGAGAGACGGGAGGATTTAAATGAACATAACATTTGATGCAGGGAATGAGACACGTCTGTTCAAGTGCAACAAATGCTCCTTGAGTGATCTAAAGTCACACCTTTTGCCCATCATAGATAGATAGATGCTGCTATCTATGCATCAAGCTCAGGTGAATGCTCAAACTAACAACCCACGTTATAGCGCAGCCACCTCGAGGTCAGATAATAGGGGTTTCTCCAGGTTCTAAACCCAAAAGCCTTCAGAGAGAGACACAGAACACCATTCAGATACAGGGGGCAGGTCACAGTGCTTAATGGCTAACTAACTGCAGAGTAACAGGTATCAGCAGACTGGACTGGCAGGACATGAGTTCCACTCACGTTATGCTGCGTCTCTGGAGAGTTTCCTGTGCTGGAGCTGTCGCTGCTGTAGTCCGACGTGTTCCTCCTGTGAGTTGGGACGAACCTCTGAAAAACAGCGGAAGAACAGTAGGAGGAGATTTTAGGATTTTTAATTCATAAAATCACAAGACCAGAGCATCGAAAATGAAATTCCGAGTAATAACCAGAAATCTCCAGATAAGATTTACATTTCTTTCGTCTCTAGAGTCACTGTGATTGCGAACAAATATTTAATACTTTTATTAATTTCACTTCATTAACTGTATTCTTATTTTTTCTCCTTGTGTCTAATGTTCTACATACAAAAAAAGTAAAACATAAATTAGTTTTAAAAAAGCAACCAAGCCTCCATGGTGTTTATCATCACTTCCATTCTTCACATGAATAAAACAGACACTATATGGCCTAAAGACGTCAGGGGTGTCCACATACGTTTGTGTACTTTTGCTCTGGGGCTGTGTTTCATGGTTTGGGCTCGGCCCCTAAGTTAGAAGTAAGGGAAATCTTAATGCCACAGCATAGAGTGATATTTTAGACAATAGTGTGCTTCCAGCTTTGTGGCAACAGTTTGTGTTTGGCCCTTTCCTGTTTCAACATAACAATACTCCTGTGTACGAAGCCTGGTCCATAAAGAAATGCTTTTCCCAGCTTGGTGTGGAAGAACTTGACTGGCCTGCACGGGGCCCTGATCCATCCAACACCTTTGAGATTAACTGGAACGCCAACTGTCAGCCAGACCTGATCACCCAACATCAGTGTTGGACCTCACTGATGCTTTTGTGGCTAAATGGGAGCAAATCCCTGCAGCAGGTTCCAAAATCTTGTGGAAAGTCTTCACAGAAGAGTGGAGGCTGTTATAGCAGCAGATCAATGCCCATGGTTTTGAAATGAAATGTT
>NTHP01000634.1:70367-88962 GCA_003416845.1 Oplegnathus fasciatus
TTTGGCCAAGTAGTGTAACGTATTAAATAATGTAATTGCATCTTGTATGTGCCAAGTTCAACCACAAATAGTGATAAAAGACACATCTACAAACATTATTAAGGGATCTAAGGAGAAATAAACACAGCCCTACCCTTAAATGCTACCACTGCTGTGCCCTTGAGCAGGGTGTTGAATCCCTGACTGCTACAGCTGAGTTGCTTGGTGGGAAAAAGCCATTATTTGTATCCCGCAACTCCCGAGTGTTTGTGTACAATTGTGGCCCTCCCCTCCCTCCCTCTGCAGCTCTGTCCTCAAGCTGTTACTGTAAATACGAAGCACTGCAGTTGATTTGCCTTGCTAAATAAGGGTTTAAAAAACTGGGAGTGTCGGTTGTGCCTGACTGAAGCTTTCTGTTTAAGCCGGCTGACACACCCTGGATGTGTGATGTACATGTGCATGTACACGCAGGTCTGAGTGTGTGTGAGAGTGTGTATGTACCCCGTCATCCTGGGCTAAGCTGAGCTGTGAAGGTCCCATGGTGTGTCTCCAGTTTTTGATGACTGACGCACTGTCTGCCTCGTCACCATTCTCCATCCTGGACTGGCCAGGAGCTACAGGGGCCTGGAGGGACCAAGACCAAGTTTAGTTTCATTTAAATACAAAAATTGTAAATCTTGAGGGATAACACGACAAATTCAAAGACCTGTTTTACTTTAAAACCAGGCAAGAGTAATTTTAAAACTACTTTTTGGTTGCATTCGTATCCTGAATGATACATATTTCCATCTACTGTACGTCATGAAGCATCTTTACCTCCGGCAGGTTCCACTGAGACTTGGAGCCGTCTCTCAGATAGTAGTAGGTCTGCCCTCGATCGTCCACAGACTTAATCCACTGTCACATAACAAACATTTCTTAGTTACAGATGATCACAAAATCACTGTTGTTTCCAAAACAAGAAGCTGAAAGTATTTTCACTGCTTCACATGAAAGAAAAATAACTTCAATCTACTAAAGTAGCTCATAATATAAAAAGTTACAGTCCTGTAGAATATATTTCTGTGTTGTAAATATCATATATATATATATATATATATATATATATATATATATATACATATATATATGTATATAATGCTTTTTAATTAAAATAATGTTCTATAGCGATGGTAAGAATAAGAGAGTGAGGAAGGTGACACATAGAAAGAGTTGCATAGTACTCATATCATCATGGTCTATTGAGGCTAAACTACTGTTGATGGAAAAACTGGGACTTTTTTTGCTCAATGTGTGATTATATTATAACATTATTTCACATTGCAATAGGCATCAGCATGCTTCAAAGATGGCATCTGAAACCCACTACACCCACACCTTTCCAACAGTCGGATTGAGGGGGGCTGCGTCGGACAGTTTTTGTAACTTTCCAAAACTGATACTTTGACCCAGTTCGCTCAGTGACTAGCAAGGTGTGTGGAGGTGAGAAAAGTATGCAGGATTTTAACTGTTCTCTCTCGCTCTGTTTTTAGCCTGGCTGCAGGGATAGAAAAGTCTGTCTGTCCATTGGTCTGTTCGTCCACCACTTTGGTCCAGACTGAAATATCTCAAAAAACACTGAATGGATCTCTATGAAATCTGGTAAAGCCATTCATGGTCCCCTTCAGGATGAACTGTAATAACTTTGGTGATCCTCTGATGTCTCATCAGCCTCAACTGTACTTTATGTCTAGTGCTAATTATGTGCTCTGTTATCCGTCAGTCCATGTAGCTACCTGCTCTGGAGAGTGTTCACTGGAGAACACCCAGGTCCCGTTGGCTTCCACAGTGAGGTTCCAACCAGTTGGGGTACTGCGGTCCAGGTTGGCCCGGGGGATGATGGTCCGGCTCACATGACTGATGGTGTACTCTTTAGGGAGGGTGGGAGGGCCCGTGGCAAGGGACTCATCGTAGATGTCCAGTTGATCAGCAGCTGGGTAATCCTCCGAAGGGTAGTCCTCCTCAGGTAGAGGAGGCTGGGGACGTAAACATGGTGGAAACACAGCGTACATTAAAACACACACACAAACATGAAAATACAGTTTGAATATACAGAAATTCATTGGTTCCCAACATTTCTGGCTCATGGCCATTTTATAGCAGAAGTGTTTTCTCCCCGTTTTCTTTCCTATCTTGTTAAAAGGAATATTTCAACATTTTGGGAAATACACTTATTCACTTTTATTGCTAAGAATTAGATGAGAGGATCGATACCACTCTCATGTCTGTACGGTAAATATGAAGCTACAGCTAGCAGCCGTTTAGCTTAGCTTAGCACAAAGACTGGAAACAGGGGGAAAGACCTAGCCTGGCTCTGTCCAAAGGTCACAAAATAGCAGCACCAGGTCTACCAGCACCTCTAAAGCTCATTTATTTAATTTTTGTTGGCCACCCACTGTTACTTCCTGGAGTCCTCTGGAGCTTCAGAGGTGTTGATACACAGATTTTGTTACCTTTTGACAGAGCCAGGCTAGCTGTTTCTCCTTGTTTCCAGACTTTATGCTAAGCTAAGCAAATCCGACGCTGGCTGTAGCATCGTATTTAACGTACAGACATGAGAGTGGTATCGATCTTCTCATCTAAGTCTTGGCAAGAAAGCAAATAATCATATTTCCAAAAGTGTCAAACTATTCCTTTAATAATCCCTTGGGGAGTCCCGACCTCCAAGTTGGGAGCCATTGCAGCAATCAATACGCCTCACACTGACGCTGCTCTTTGCCACAGTTCAGCTTTTGTGTTGAAAATGTTGCTACATCTCACTGAATAATGTCAGCTGAATCATTTCCCCCTGTGACCACGATACAGAACTCAATGACTTTTCCATGACTTTGATAAATAAGTCACAGCATTTCCATGGCCTGGAAGTATTATTCTTTCTTGGCCCATTAATGCCGTTCTCTAGCTCACAAAAAGCCATTACGGGGCAGAAAAGGGGTCACTTGTTGCTTGTGTTCTGAAGAAAAGCAGCTGAAAGCTCTAACGTAATGTGTAAATCTAATGCCAATCTAATGTGTGAAATAATTTGCTTTGAGATATTCTTATAAAGTGAAGCGTTTGGTCATTTTCTGATATCTTTTGAATCCCCCAAAGACCCTCTGGAGTACTGGAATAAACATAATTCAAAATGAGGACAAATGTATATGTTCTTTTAAAGGTAGGGACACTACTGTTGGGGACATTCTGCACTGGTGCTGTGAGCTTTCCTAATGAAAATGAGTCCTGTCTGCTATGTAGGTGCAGGAGATTTAATTCCATTAAAAGCAGACTGTATTTACAGCTTTCCCCTGGGTGAAGCTAAAACAGGAGACAGAGAGGGGCTAAGTAGAGCAGCCAGGCTGTCCTTACCGGCCCGTCCTCGTGAAACCTGTGCACGCTCATAGGCTCCATCAGAGGGGGATACGGGCTCAGCTGCTCTGGAGGCTCCCAGGACGTCTCCCCAGACATCGGGTTGTAGAAGTAGGGGCGACCGGTGGTCTCATCCACCAACTGCTCCCAGTCTGAGGTCCACCCAGGGGGGGAGGCGGTGGACGGAGAGAGAGCAGGAGACTGAGGAGGTGAGGGGGAACAAGGCTCCTCTGCGGGGAGCGGCTCAGGGTCCGTGGGGGAGTCTAGAAAGGGGTTGTCCCAGGTGGTGCGCCCCGTGGAGGGGTGATAATAGTACTCCTGTCCACTTTCTTGGTCAACGTGCACCTCCCATCCCTCTGGGTCAAGGTAGGAAGGAGAGCAGGACGAAGGAGCCGAGGGGGGAGACTCGGAGATGCTTTGGCGAAGTTGTGCTACATTGACGTACACGGCTGACCGGAGACTTTCATTCTCCACCTGTGAAAAGGCCAAAAAAATGCAGATGTAGAAACTCAAGTACATCCACAAGTGCTTCCACAGAACAAGAAGTTAATATAGGAACAGCGTGTGTGCTTTTGTAAAGACGATTTGAAATAAAACAAGCTTGCAAATGACAGCTCTGTCACTTGTAAACAGTGTTTCACAAGTTAAAAGCTGTGTCAAGTACCAGCTTTCAGCCCACGGTTCTTAGTATAGCTCTTAGTAAGTCAGCCTTCTGCATCTTACAGAGCACAGGAAGTAGCCTACAGCTGAAAAAAAAAAACACACACCACAGAGGTGTTCCTCTCACAATAATGATCATTACCCAATTCTAGTCTCATTTTCCTGTGCACAAAAACACCCACACACAAGTAGTTTAATGCTCTCGTGTTAAAACGATGTCCAGAGTTTATGTCTGTGTTAGTCATGCTGCCAAAGCAGACTAACATGTGCCAGTCTGTGGGGTGGTTTTATAAGATAGCCACAATCTGTGCTGGATTTAAAAAAAAAAGATGAACTACCATACCGATGAGAACACCTGACCACAGGCCAACAGCAGAGGACTTAAAACTAGACTTCACCGCTATCATCAGGCATTATCTTGCCCCACTGCAAAGCAACCCTCTGCCCTATAATGAATAAAAACTCTTTCCATTGCTCTAATACAAATTTTCAGTTTCTGTCTATGAGAGGGAAGCTGTTGTAACCTCCATGTGATCTTACTTTCCAGAACAGAGCTCCACATGATTCGACTCGCTGCGTGGCAGGACGTGACATGCAAATAGACCCGATCATCACAACTAATTTGTTTAAAGAACGACAATTAGAGTGAAACCAGGGTGTGATGAAAGGCTGCCTCTGTCTTCTGCACTCTGAAACCGTGACGCAACGAAAAGTGTTACGGTTACACTTCAAATGACCCCTGTCACAAAAAAAACCCCAATGTGATCTATGTTGTTCTTTTCTCACCTGTGCTCCACTCAGAGCATTATCCTTGACCGTGAGACTCCTGGGATCTAACGCTTTGCAGAGTCTTTTAAACGCCGTCATGATGGTATACATACAAAGAGAGGCTGCTGTCCCTTTCAGACTACACTCTAACTACCTCTTGTCTCTCGGCTAGCCTCATGGTCTATATTTATCAAGACCTGAGACCTGAGTGTCTGTGCTGCATCTGTTCATCACTTTGCTGCAAAGAAGAAACATGTCAGGGAAGGGATCAGGCAATGGTGGAAAGTAACTAAGTACATTTACTCATGTACTGTACTTAAGTGAAATTTTGAGGTACTCACTTTACTTGAGTATTTTGATGTTATTCTACTTTATACTTCTACTCCGCTACATTCAGAGGCAAAATTGTTAGGCAGATTAAACTGCCTAACGGTATAAAGTAGTTAAAATTTGCTCCACCTCAACGAACAACTGTGAAATGCTACTTACGCATAAATACATCAGTAATAATAATCCTATAATATAATATACAGTATATGTGTAATACAACACCATCAAAGGAACCACCTTCTGTATGAGTACTTTGACACTTTAATGGTTCTATATGTAACATTCAGAAAATGCTTGCATCAGCATCGGCCAAAACAGTGACATGACACACACGAGACTGAACATGATTGACAGGCATCATGTTGATAGCTTGCTTTTCAATAAAGTTGTTAAAAAATGTTGACAGCTTGCCAGCCTGCTTTATCAGTCGCTGTTTGTCTAGCTTTCACCGAGAGGCTCAGCAACGTCAGCAGAGCTAGATTAGCTGGATGAAAACGCTAATGGTGTGTGAACTAGGTGGAATATTATAAATAAGATGTGTTGCCTGTGTCGAGTTGTGAGTCTGTGTTGTGGTGGGTGCAGGTCGTTTTTTGACGTTAGCTTAGCGGACTACTTAATACAGCAGTATGAACCCAAAATAAACAGATTTTGCTGCGATTTAATTGCAATAAACAGATCAAAAGGATGCCGAAATAACTACATCATGATGCCGATTTGTAAAAAAGTCTGAATTCATGCTTTGTCAGGTCTGTGTGCAAGACGACAAACAAACAACTTTTAAAATGCTTGTTTTCTGAATGGAGTTCGGATCGATCACGGCTATACTAACATTGTAGTTGCTCCATCGACAATTAAAATAACGTCATTAGGCATAAATACGGCAGTGACGTTATTGTTTATACACATGGATATCTACATATTGTGTAACTTTAACATTTTACCTGTATAAATATGAAGTAGTATCATGAGTTAACGTTAGCTAGTGTTGCACACTGTTGACGCTGTAGTGGAGCTGAAGAGAGGCAAGGCACTCGGGAGTACGCATAACGTCTCATCCATTGGATTTTCCCGGGAAAACCGTCCCGAGTCCTTTATATAGAAATCAGTCCACAGGCTGATAAAGGCAACTGAGAGAGTCGGAGAAGGTCTCACTTTTTTAGTTATGTTACAATCTGTTCATACATTGGCAATAAAATACGATTAAAAAACGGTTAATACAGGTAAATTGTTACATACAGAACCTTTAAGTATATTTAGCTGATAGTACTTCTATACTTAAGTAGGCTCTTTAATGCAGGACTTTTACTTGTAATGGAGTATTATTACACTGCGGTATTGCTACTTTTATTTCAGTAAATGATCTGAATACTTCTTCCACCACCAACAGGCTGAGGAGATTAAAAATAAAAGTGGTTAACATGAATCGAACTTATTATATAGCAAGGGGAAGAGAGCATTTCCACATTATCGATTTCATGATCAACTGTGTGCTTTTTTTTTTATCTGCCTATTCAATGTTATCACTTTGCTGACTTTGATTCATTATTGATCTAGTGTAACCATGAGGCAATCAATGCGGACAACCAGACAACTGACCCCGAAACAGATTGATTCCAAACAACACACAGAGGCAGACAGAGGAAATGGAAGAGCTGCATCATTGATCTCTGAAATAGCTACGCTGGAATGCCCCCATCCTACATGCAATGAAAGGGAAACTGCAGACATATGTGTATGTGTATGTGTGTATGTGTGTGTGTACAAGCAGATACATATCAACAAACAGTATGATACAAAGATGATAGATCGTCACCACTTTCAAGGGATTACCACTGAGTACTAGCATGCAAATATGTCAGTCCAAGTTATTCAAGCACTGTACAATGTTAAGGGTACTTGTACTTGTTGTACTTGTACTTGTTTTCATTTTATTTTACTTTATA
Source organism: Oplegnathus fasciatus (assembly GCA_003416845.1). Classification (NCBI taxonomy): domain Eukaryota; kingdom Metazoa; phylum Chordata; class Actinopteri; order Centrarchiformes; family Oplegnathidae; genus Oplegnathus; species Oplegnathus fasciatus. Next base: position 77,432 of record NTHP01000634.1, read on the forward strand.
CTTCTATTCTTCCACTTTTCAGAGGGAAATATTGTACTTTTTAATCCACTAATTTATTTGACAGCTATAGTTACTAGTTACTTTTCAAGATTTCACGTACAATAACATGATATTTTGTAAAATACAATGCATTATCAAAGATTAAACCAGTTTCCCACCTTCTTAGCTTGTGAAAGATGTCTATGAGTTGTTAGCAGTTCTACCAGACACATTTTCCCTTTAAACTTCTCAAATGTTTTCATTTAAGGTTTAACAAGGTAAAATCATTAATTATTTCACAAAAAAAGCAAAGACTTGAGAAGTTTTTGTAGCTGAACTTTGTTTTTTGTTCTTTCCTACATCATTAACCGTCTCATGACCTGAAACATACGCATAACACAAAACGGAAGAAAAGGAACACTTTAGTTTTAAAATCATAACACTTGTTGGTGATATGAAGAGTTGCCCGTGTTCCCAAGAATTGACTGAAATACTCATTGACAGCAGATGTCAACAAACAAAACTAAACCCATGAACAGTGAGTTTCTCGCTGCTGCTTTCAGGTGAAAATTACCATACCGAGACTGAAGCCAAAGCTGTTTTACACATAAAAGGTTTCTTTAACATCCAAACTAAAAATCTAAAACATTAAAACCAATATTCATAATGGCTGAGCTTTTAAACAACAGCCGTCAATTCACTCTTCATGCTGCTTTACTCAGTACAGGAAAAGAAACGAGTGCAGAGGTGGCATGTTTACGCAAAGCAGGAAGCTAGACCATTATCAAAACATATAAAGTACGCTGACCACAGAAACGGAAACTTTATAATGAAGCAATAAAAGCTGCTTTGATGGTGACCACTTACCTGAGGAACCACAGGCAGAGTCAAGCCCCGCTTGGACCCGTGACGTGACCAAACCCTGGAGTACATGTCCACCATGTTTATATCGTTTTTAGAGGAGCCATGTATCCAGATGCACAAATGGACACCGAACTCATAAAGACTCAAGCGAGCGACCGCGTTCAATCAACTTGTGATGGGAGAGAAGCGAACGCACATTCGTGAACACACCCTCACGCACACATCCTCCTCTCGCAGCAGCTGTGACAGTTGCAGCGCCGACAGAAAGGAGAACTGTGAGCTCTGTTACAATAGCAGCAGGAAGGGACTGTGTGAGGACTGGGTGAGATGTGTGTGCGAGTGTGTGTGTGTGTGTGTGCGTGTGAGTGTCTGTGTTTGTGTGTTCATATGCATGAATTCCTGTGCACAGGATAGGGGGGTAGAGGGTAACTGTCTGTGTGTGCTAAGAGCCAAAAGCAGAGACAATGAAAACAAGACACAGAAGAGGGTTAGATAGAGGGAAAAACATAAACTTTGCATGTCACTTCAACCTACTTCCTACTTCCATATGATAAAAAAGAAACCGTTGGCATGGAAACAAAGTCTTTTTAAAGAGTACACTCTTTTTAGTTTAGGGATATACTCAAAAGAAGAAAGAACATTTTACAGAAAAGAAAAGTACTAAAAAACTGCTATGTTTTCTTCTACATGTGCAGCAGCTGCTCTAAAGTGTACAGTATCCAACCCTTCAGTAGGAGGTCACTCAGCCAATAATGGGGAAAAAAAGGGAAGCAAAATTTCCCACAATAATATGAGAGAGTTGCTTTTGACAGGCTACTCTGATGAGACATCATGTTGTTAAAACAGTCCACGAGGGTGAACGCTTGAAACAGGAAGTCTGGTTTAAGGGCCAATTGTTCAATCAACACTTCCTTCTACAATAGGGCAGCATTAGCCAGTCCGCAGACAGTAGGCAGAGCAACTCGTGGCTGTTTTTATAGAGGTTTTTGGGGCTAGGGTTAATCTCAAATTAGTTTTGAGGCTTGTGGGTTACTCTTTTGTTTATACTGCTACATCTATGCTTGTCGATTGCTCTCCAAGTTGCAGCGTGCATCATGGCTGTTGTGAATCAATGCTTCCTGGAACATTAAAAACATTTTATATTCAGTGCCTGGACAGAAGATAGTTTGCCGTTCAAATGTGCCTTGGAAAAACCGTGAAAACATTATACTGTTGTGTCTGAATTTTGAGATATATATCCCGTTCTAGTGAAGGATAACAGCAGAGTTTTGTCTGCTACAGTATGAAAAACTGTTTTACTCGGATGATTATTAAGACCACTTTTTAACAACTGCGTTTAGACCTCGAATAATGTTTTCCAGCATAATTTAGGGTGAAAAACCCATAAGCACAGAGCAGACAACTCTCTGCCCTCAGCAATGCATGAGCCAGCAATCTGCTTGATTACTTAACCACATTAGCACTCATCCAATCAAACAATGGAGTACCAAATTGGGGCCCAAATCACGCCACAAAGCACACAGTCGAGCTATTCAATCAATCTGGCTCCACCCCCCTCTTACATCACACTCCTCATGGCTCAGAGTCCAGGATAACTCCAGAAATGCCCAATGTGGAATCCATCAGCTTATCACATTCTTATCCTCGCACTTCAGGGCCAGGTCTGCATGCCGACGTACAAAACCTGCTGACGTTGCTCATTCATGACAGACTTGTCCCACTCCTACTCTGAAGGTGAAGTGTTTTCAGTGTAGGAGGGGAAATGTTTTAGCACCAGTTGTTGCAATGCTCTCTGAGACAACTGTAAATGGAAACCCCACTATTTTGCAAAGATGCCACCTTGACATTTAGTTGCAGGTGCATGTAGATATCAACAGTGAGCATGCGAACAAACTGAAAATGGTCTGTCTAAAATATTCAGGACTTCAGCTGTGATTTTTGGTTCTAATAACTGCAGCAATACCCCATTGTATTCAAGGTAGGATGTGTTGAACAACGGGATCACTGTAATCAAGCACGTCATTACAACTTTACAAAAACATTTTACAAATAGTAATGACACAAAAGACATTCCTGTGCATATGAGTCATGCAACTCTTGACAAAGACCAGCTGAGGCTGCCTTTAGATCACCTTTACTGTGCTTTGTAGTTCAGCATTGAGAGGTGTCTGCGAGACCGTCTCCAGGAGATGAAAGTCAAAGCAAAAGTAAAGAAAAATGCAGACTTTCTGCTTTCTCAATCCTGTGCCCAATAATCATATTTGTTTACAAACATATTTCTGAAACCTTCCTGCATTAGCTCGTTCGTGCCTCTCGTGTATCACCATTACATCTGAGTCACAGAGCTGAACATCGGATCAGAAGGCCGTGTTCTGGGTTTTCAAAGATTATTTATTTTTCAGATAAACTGAAGGTATTTCCAGAATCGACTGTATTTCCTAATCAAACTCAGCCAGAGATGACACATCTCCTTACTCAATTTGTACAAGCAAAATTAAACATGTTATTATCAGTAATATTGGTATATATTGATGTTTCCTTCCAATATTTTCTTTTTTCATACAAAATAACCTGTTAATGTTTTACTTGAAATGTGCAAGGACATGTGTCATATCTAGCTAGTGGTTCAGGAAATAAAGTCACAACTTGAGAAATGGGTTAAAAAGCAAAATGAATATTCTTTCATCCAGATGGTTAGAAAAGATTATGGAGACACCTTCAGAACAGCCATAAATGGTGTTTAATGATGTTCTGGGTTTTTCAGATTATTTTTCAGAGATGCTTCTGTGACTCAAATGTAATAATAATACGTGAGATGCACAAACTCTCCACTGTCACATCTTATACGAGGTGCGTACAGAACATACAGTTCAGATGACAAAACGTGCACAAACACGTGCGACGCGCAGGCTGCTTGTAAAAGCTCAAACTGACACAAAACGAATCTCATTCCGGCAAAAACTTTCTGGTTAAATAGGAAAACGCATCGCTGTTCACAGCAGTTTATACGACATGACCAAAGAATGGTGGAGATGAAAGGCTCTTACTGACCAGGGAGCGAAAGCTCCAAGCACCTGTTCTTATACTGATTATATGATGGACACATGCGTTCTGCCAAGCAGGCACATACAGAGAGGTCTGACGAGACACTCTCACACTACCTGTCGGAGCAGTTTTCTGGCATTTGATTTAGTCTGTTCCACAGAGCAGCAGGAATCACAGCGCTCTTGCAGGTGAGGTGCTCTCGATAACGCTACAGCTCCTGTCAAAATGTGGAAGATCGGGCTCAGCTGTTCAGTTTTAAATGCCAAAATATCAAATTGATGTGCACAAGAGGACATTTTTCTTTTAGTTGCCAAAAATCAATGGGACATTGGACCCCTTGTGGCAATTATCTAAACTGAGTGATAAAGATCCATTGGACATGTTGTGTTCAATATTCATCATGGACCTTAAGAGAGGTTCCTGCAAAGAGTACAGACACACTGGTGCCATAAACAGCTACAATAAAGACTGCTCTGCAGCATAACAGTAAGAAAAATATCACCATAAAACAAAACAGGCCTGAGTATGCATTCAAGTACTCCTTTCTGCAAGTTAAAACTAACCAAACTTTGGATTCCCAATCCCAACTGGATCTGTCATCCACTTACCAAACTTAACATCCCATCTGAGACCAAAGAACAGCCTACATACCCTCGATATTAAGTGACCTACATTTGGGCTAATTGCAAGTTCTGCACATTACACATGCACACACACGCCAACTGCATGGCAGGGCTGGCACTAAAAGCTCTAAAGCCCTGCTTGTTGGGAGTCAGGCCAGACCCCCTCACATCACCATGGAGATGGCCCTCCATTGTGGGGTGAGAATTAATGCACTTGAGGGGTCCTGGCACGTCCACAGTCCTGTTACAAGCTCATTCATGCTTACCCCCAGAGGAGACACAGAAACACACAAATTATAGCAAGTACTGCAGGGATTCATATAAGTGTCTCCAGTTGTGTTGAAGTAATACGAAGCTCCCAGTAAAGCGGCAAAGCTGTGCTGGTAATTACAGTGTCATGATGCGCACACAGTCACTGGGTGGACTGGGAGAGGCTGCAGCCATTACATGAGTCAAAGTGCAACACACATCTGAGTAACACACTTTCTCCTTCGTAAACTGACTCGTAACCTTGCAACAGGTGCAAATAACAAGGGCCGCGAAACTTACCTGAAACTAAAGGTGTTTGTCGTTTACATTCAACAAACTACATCCAACAGGAAAGCAGGCTAGACGAGCTATATGTTCGCAAATGTTTCATCGTTTCCCTGCGGTGCGGTCAATCATGATTCCCAGGATCGTCACCGGTGCTGGGGAAACCAGGTAGCAGCTGGAGGTTTTGGGAGTGGCTGGCGGCTTTCGGATTAACTCCTTCCTTTCCTCAGAGGAAGCCACCCAGCCGACACGACCTGTTTGCAACCTGTTCTCGACTCTCATCAGTGTGTGTGCACCGCATTTTGCGAGCCTTAAAGTTGATAATAAAGCCGCCTGCAGTACTCACACGCTACAAGCCTCCAACAAAGTAAACCAGTCTGTCAATCAACAAAGATTCAATCAATATTTAAGCTATACACACCCGGGAAAAGTGACTCCACACCCGCAGAAACTTTGGCTGACCAAAACTGGGATCTTGAATCAGCTGCTTTTACTGAGGTATTCGAGAAACACCTCTTTTTGCCCATTGAAATGGCTTGAAGGGGACGGCCGGCCATTCATATGCTGATGAGCTGGCACAGATACTGTGAACCCAACCAACACGGTATTCCAAGTCAGGACCTTCACTGCAAAAAGTGTCAAAATCAGCAAGAGATTCGGTCTTAACACCTCTAAAATCTAATTAAATCAAATAGTCTTAATCAATAGTGGAAGGTAACTAAGCAGATTTACTCAAGTAGTGTTGACTTAAAGGGGCACACTTTGATTTTACACATCAAAGTCTGTTTAAAAGTCTTGGGGAGTACTACTGCATATGTGAAAAAAAAAAAAAAAAGTCTTAGAAAGCCTTTTGTGCCTCCAGAGTGAGTGGCGCGAAATTGCCTCAAGTGATGTCACTTGAGTCACCGTCCATTGGTGCTGAAGACTACAAGGCTGAAAATAAAAAAAATTTAAAAATCTGGGGAGTTAAAAACTAGAAGAAAACTCCGAACAACTCTTGACGGTCGAGTTGCATTGTGGGTAATGTAGGCGCTGGGTTTTGACGGAGAAAAAGAATACGTGGTATAAGAATTTTAAGTATACATTTGAGGACTTGAGTAGTTCCATTTTATGCTCTTTATACTTCTACCCCACTACATTTCAGAGGCAAACATTTACTTTTTTTTCTCCGCTACGTTCCTTTAACAGCATTAGCTACTTTCCAAATTAAGATCTTATAAACAAAACGTATGATATTTATGGGTTGAACAACCCAACAGTACATAAAGTAATTAAACCGAGCTCCACCTCGACCAAGTAGACCTACAACAGTAAAACAGACATTATTGCATCAGTGATAATGATCCAACGATAGAATATAAACTAGTATAACATTCAGAATGAATTATGAATACTTTTACTTTTGAGTACTTTTAAATAGTAATGGCTGTATTTATATAGTGCTTTTATCCAAAGCACTGACGGCCTGGCCTGGCTTGGCCTTGGGGTTCAGGTGCCCAGGGACACTATGAAATGTGGACTGGGGGTCGAACTGCCAACCCTGTGATTAGTGTAGGACCTGCTCTACCACAGCCATACTGACATTTTCAAAGCGGGACAGGTGCACTGGTCCCGATTAAGTTTTGACATGTTTCTTTAAACAATTGACACTATGTTGAAGACCGGCAGATGACTCCACTAAAAGTATTTAGACCTCATTCAGGAAAATTAATAACCAGTGACATTAAGTTCTTTTACTCAAGTTTTGAATGAGGGACTCGTTGAATGAAGGACAGTTTGTGAAAACTGCAAGTCAACAAGTTTTACACTTTAAATAATACACTTGAAATGTATTCTTCACTTAGCGGTTAAAACTTCCACTCACAAGTGCACAGGAGCCCACACTGTAAACAGAATAAATCCTCCTACTGTATTCGCCCTTGATAAACCGCACTAGATTGATAAATGCAGATAACTAAATGAAAGTTAGATGAGATCTGGCTCTCCCAAGAGCAGGAAGTGAAATAATTTAGGTGTTATATGACATTAAGTTTAGGTAGGCTGACATTTCAACAATGCTGCAGCATTGTGCACAACAAAAAAAGGGCAGTGGTTCCTAACCTTTATGCTATACAACCTTTTTTCTGTTTATAAGTGTCAAAAAAGGCACATTAAATCTACTTTGATTCAATGTTGTGAGACAATGAAACATGAAAACTTCTTTAAGCACTGTACTATAGTAGACAACAGCCTCACTTTACCTTTTTACATGATGAAACTGCGCCCTCTTCTGGCTGTAAAGCCACAATGACACATTTTGACCTCATGCTTGAGTGAGAATACAGAATGATGAATGAAAAAAAAACAATGGAAAAAGTAATTACCTGCTTAATGGGAAGTGCATCTGTAGAAGAAGGTGCTTCTGCTGTTTGATTCGAATTCTGCTGCTTAAACATTAATGTGTCATCTGAAGCGACGGGAGCAGGCAGCTCAAATATGTCCAATTTGGGGATGTTTAGCTCTGGTATGGTGTCATATATTGGTGAAGGAGGGGGTGAAGGGAAGTCCATAGGGGGTGGAGGGAAGTCCATATCCTCATTTTGTGGAAAAGTCTTTTTAACTTGATCATCCTGCAGTGAGCTTTTTGACTGTTTTGGTCCATTTCTGACCTTTGGCACACAATGAGGTTTTGCATACAGTTGCAGGTTGTCAGTATTCACAGGTGGAGGTGGAGCAGGAAATGAAAGGTCTCCTGTTGAATTGTTGGTCTTTATATTATCCAGGGTGTGTGTAAAGCTACTGGTGGTCTGTCTGTCCTTCAGAATCTCACAGGGCTTCACATCTGGTATGTCCTCACAAAAACCAAAAGTGGAGAACCGGTGTGTCTCTCTTGAAGCATCTCGAGCTGATACGCGCATCACTGTTGTCGCTGGAGTTATATTAGCCATATCCGCTGGCTTACTGTTTGTCACACACTCAGGTGAATCCAGCTTTTTAGGACCAGAAGAGTCTTCAGTAAGTGATGGGAGCTCCTTCACATACTGCGCAGGGACATAAAAGGGTCTGGTGTGCTGGTCTTTGCGGACGTGCCACCAGTGCTCATTAGTCTTGGAGACCAGGATGTAACTTTCGTTAGGTTTGATGGACACGAGGCGACCATCCTTCGCTGTGTACTCAAATTCAAACTGCACTGACACAAGCTCCATGCTCTGGTGTGTGGCCTCTGTGTTAATGCAGTTACAGTGTTAACATCCTGGGGCTGGAAATAGAGGAAATGTGAAGTTGGTGTGGCTTTCAAAAAGCAGCTATATGTTATAAATATCCATCAGTCAGTTGACACACACATATAGAAACATCTTACCTTTTTTCACCTTGATCCCTAATGGCATTTTAGTGTCATGGATGGACTATGAGACAACGGGCCCCTGGGCACAGACACATAAAAAGCCCCCCACCCCTCTTACATAGCAGCAAGACCCCCAGACTGAAAAGGAAACTTTGTAGTTGTTTTGTGTCTCTTTGGTCATTTTGAATCTGTTTGATGTCGTTTTGTGTCTCTGTAGTTGTTTTGCAGCTCATTGTAGTTGTTTTGGGTCTCTATGTGGTCGTTTGGTGTCTCTGTAGTCGTTTTGTGTCTCTTTGTAGTCATTTTGCGTCTGTTTGTAGTCGTTTTGTGTGTCTTTGTAGTCATTTTGTGGTTGTTATGCATTTAATTGTACTTTGTTTTGGTCTCTTTATGGTTGTTTTGAATCTCTTTGATGTCGTTTTGCATCTCTGTAGTTGTTTTAGGTGTCTTTGTGGTTGTTTTGCAGCTATTTGTTGTTGATTTGCATCTCTAATCATTTTGTGGTCGTTTTGCGTCTCTTTTTGAACATCAATAGTCATTTGAGTGATTTTCCAATAACAAATGTTAACAGTCATTTCAAACTGAGGCTCTGGCTCAGGGGCCCCCTGACCCCTGCGGTCCTTGTGCCTGTGCCTGGTGGGCCCATCCAGTAACCCATCCATGGCTAGCATTTGACATTATCACAAGAATGCTGATTTACAAGAAAGGTTGATGCAGTTTGGAGTGAAGAGTATGAACAAAAGGCTGGCGGAGGAAAAAACCTCTATTTCTATGCACAGGAATAGACAGGAAGTTGATTCCACCTGCTGCAAAACAACTTCAACATAAAACTTACTAACAGACCACTAAAGCAGCAGACTGAAAACTCTGCTTAGCCACAAAACAGGAAGTCTGCACCAACCTCGAGTCAGCGTCAGTCCAACGTCACCTTGCAATCTCAGTTTGCCTTATCAGGCTCTGTTTCATCCATGAATCGCTCAAGAGTATTTGCAACTCTTTATCGTCTCCTACAACACACATAATACAAAGAAACAGGATGTCATGGTTAGCAGCTATTTCATATGTAAAAGGTGCAATTTTGTGTTTTTTTGTACCATATTGTTAAATCTTTACATTTACATTTTATTTGTAACGTGTGTAAATGAACTTATACATGCTGAAATCATATTGCATTGTAAAAATCATACAAAAAAATGCAAAATAAGATAAAATACGGGAAATAAAAAGTTAACTAACATGGGAAAAATGACTTTACTACGCTCTATGACTCATTTCCAAGTTAAATTTACCTCACTGTGTTGAATTTGGCAATTCAGTACCATTTCAGAAAAAGGAAGGGTTCAGTCAGCACAACTCAAATTAATTAGAATACACTGTCAAGCTAAAAACAGACACGACAATGAGAGAAATCACATCCCAGACTTACATTAGAAATTTACGGTGTGAGATAATACTTAATCTACTTGCCTCAGTTTGTTTCCAGAAATTTCCCGTCATTGGATGCCTCTCAAACAACCTTGAAGCAGTTTTGTATCTAAGGAGCCGGAGTCGCAGAGCTCAAACTGCTGCTTACATGTATTACTTCTGCTCGCCTACCACACTCTTATTTCCTGTTCTGTGTGAGTGTGCGTTTCTCTACTGAAAGAGGCAACCGGTGATACATTACAGCACTAAAGCCACGAGAAATGGGAAGTCTGACTTTGACCATACTTCCCAATGTATTCTTGATATTTGTGTGCTCTTTTTATGGTGTCTCACTGACAGGGGGAGGACTGGAAAGAGTCGCAAGGTGGTGACTCTTTTTGACATCACAACACAGAAATACTAAAAATCTAACAAACTCATTAAATTAAAAATTAACTGCTTGTTTACATTAAAGCAGATATAAGTCGTTATTTGTACTTATTCTAAGCAGATGATTGGCACACAGAAGAGCTCAAGAAAGCATTTAAAACTGAATAAGATATGATACCATTATGACCTTAAAACAAGACCTAAGAGTAAATGTCAAGAAAAAACAAGGAGGTGTATTTGCATTTATTACTGCTGTCAGCTGAGCATACACCAAATTTGGCGCATGCGTATGTCCTCTGCTGGATTTTCAAGTCAAATACAACCAACCATGTGTTTTCAAAGACAGAAGCTGTTGATATAAATGTACAGTATGTCGATATATATCAGAAATATAATTATACACTACTAAAGATGTAACTCTTATCGTGAGAAAATGTTTTTAGGAATGTTTTTATGAAGATTTGAACTGGGAATAGTGTGTTAGTAATAAAAATAGATTTTATTTAATATGATTATTATTTTACAGTGTATATATCCAGTAAAACATGAATTGGAGAAATTTATGCTTGATATTCAGCATTCTTGTGATTTATATGGATGAGAAAAATGAATTTGCTAGATGTTCTTTCATTGTATATGTACAGAACTATTCCGAATGGATGTTTTATTAGCATCTTATAAGGAGAAAGACTTTTATCGGGATTAAGTCACTTTTCTTTGTTTTTTTAAAGGAATTTTATTTTCTTTGCACAACTGGTGTTATTAATGCGGAGAATTCTACATACATATTAATAAAACTGGACTACCTCTAATTCCAAAGGGCATTTTTACCAATAACTATTTGAATACGGCACCGAAATTAAATAAGTTAAAACACAAAGGCTGTGATAAATATTTATGTTAAATAGAGTTTGTACACACACTATATTATATTTATTTGTTTATATGGTGTTTTATTCATTATTTTATTATATTTCTTTTTTCTTTCTTGTTGCACTCCTGCTATGATCAGTTGTGTGTGTACATACACCACGTGGTACTCTCTACGTAAGTTCCATTACTACAGAATACATATATGTCGAACATTCTAGAATCCTTCTACTAAGTAACATCCCGTCTGCAGCCATTCTAAAGGCTCCGAGGTACTATGACGCTGCAACTTCGTATCTATTTGACTTGAGCGTTCTGTACACACTCTGTGTCGAACGTTGAGTTGCTTGTAATATTTATTTGTTTACACTTTAGGAAGCCCCGCACGAGGCAGGGCATCAAAAAATTAGGTTGAACTCATATTGTTCCTCTCCACGGAAATCTTTAGTAAAAGGCGAAAGATTTATACGATCTGAAGAGAAACATGAGTGTACTGA
>NTHP01000634.1:88980-109020 GCA_003416845.1 Oplegnathus fasciatus
TAATACACGACCAAGTAGACAAGGTCATTCTCTGACATACACCCTACAGTCACGGTGCCACTCGGCTGACACAATTAACTGCTTACTTCCTGTATAATGTACTTATTTGAACATGCGATGGATGGGTTAAATAATCATAATAACTATTTAGGTAAACGATTTTCAACTTAAACAATAGATTTAACAACAACATTTAACATTTTCAATATTGCGCGCGGTGCATGACGGGTAGCGGTACGTTATCCCGGTTACATGCCGCTCGTGGAGAGTTTTTCTGGCCCGCGAACTTAGCTAATTAAAAAAAAAGTCAAATTGTTAACATGTTTAAAAGGTGTAATTGAAAACAAAGGAATACAGTCAAAATTGATTAAAATAAGAAGCCTAGAAACAACACGCATGCGCTCTGCGTCCACAGGGAGTAAAAACANCTCTATTTCTCTATGAATACCTCTCCAGGTCTTGAAAAATCCTTCAAATTAAGCAACTGGAGAAGGAAAATCATACTGGCTGAACTAATCACAACCCCCTTAAGACCCACCCTGTCATGAGGGGTCACAAGTAGAAATGATTTTAACCCAAAATGATTGGGGCTACAGCATACAGGTTACAGTATACAGTTAAGTAACAAGGACATTGTTGATTGTAATCCTCCCAACCGGGTGAAGTGGGTCCTTCATGGTTCCTGAAAGCCCCAGGTTTACTTCACTAAAATTGGGGAGTATGCGCCACGAAAGCACAGCATCAACTGAAACTGATGAGAAGGGCCTTAAGGTGCTTCATTACCTGATCTTGAGGCCCTGTCTTGAGATCAAAATCTTTTTTTAAGACCTTTATTATTTCAGTTTTCTGCTTATATTTAAGGTTAATACATTAACCTGTTGCATTTCTGACATTGTGTACATTTGTTTTGCACCTCACTGATAATCTTTATACTGTATTTTGTTATTGTTTTATATTTGCACTCTTATCTTATATGTTACGCGTGTTCCTAAATTAGTGTGTTTACTCAAATGAGCACACAGCAGTTCTGGAGGCTGGAAGTGTTCCAGCATGGAGAAGCAACATGTTGCACAAAGTGTGAGGAACAGGGAGTTTAACAGCGGCATGGCAGCACATTTTTGCCCTGGTTCTGTGTGTATTTTCCCCAAAGTCCTTGGCGTATACACAAAAATATTCTCCTCAAATCAGGGCTGAGCAGGGGGCTGTGGTTTTGCAGGAAACAATCCTATAGGTTACAACCCTTCATGAGGCATTACTGAACAACAGCGAGTGTCATAGACAAAGTGGAACTGCAGTGAAATCAAACAGACTGTACCACTTTCTCTAGCTCTTCAAATAAAGGAGTGCCTTCAGGTGTGTTTCTAAATTCTTCAGGATGAGGATGACATTCACATGCAGTGAAGTCTTGATACATGGCAGGCCTATAAATATCCTTGACACACCCAAACATTTTGGTCTGTATATTCTAAGAACTAAAACTACTTGGGAGAATAACTGAAACTACAAAAGGTCGGTGCCTCATACAGTGACTGAGAGAAATACCTTCCAGAGTAGACTTTGGTTTTCACTTCCCTACCTTAGATTTTGCACGGGCAGATTTCATACAGTTTTGTGGTCCATTTGAAAGGTCCTCCTTGTGGTGGTTGGTCTTATAAAAAGGTGTCACAGCACAGAGTTTGGTTGACTTTCAACAGAGACGAGGTTTATTTGTGGTAATGCCACACATTCTTTGTATAATCTGAAAAATTACAAAAGTGAGCTGATAATATTTAGTTTACCAGCATCATTTCCTAATTCCAAGTTTGATTACTACAGTACATAAAGTACGTCACAATCAGAATGTTAGAAGTACAACAGACAAATGGCAGTTTTGTGCAAAAACATCATCAATACTGGACGTATCAGAAAATACAGTTCTCAACATCAAACTGGCAGGGCATTCTGTGTAAATGTAAAGAAACAGTAAAACAATTAATCAGCTCTGAAGTGCAGCTTCCATGCAGTATCAATAGCACTCTGAACACATTAATGTAGTTTTATTTCATTTTCTTCATCTTGTTAATAACATTTGAAATGAGTACTGTAGCTCTCATCCTGGTTTTTTAAATCAGGCTGATGTTACTGACAATTTACGCAGCGAGAGCATTCAGACCAGAATTATGCTTTACAAACGGTTTCGAAGAGGGCACCACATCTTCGGCGTGCACCATGAAAAGTTGCCACCTTGGTCCTTCTACATCCAAAAGGATTGATTGGTTCTACTTTATCTTTTGGTCATCTGTTCAAATATAAATATAGGTAAATATTTTAATATAAAAAATAAGGCAAGTTTCATTTTCTAAAATGTTTGTTTCATGTTCTTCCCAGTGGGATTTCTCAGCCTACTGTGCATTTTTCACTGTCCACAAAGCCACATGTTGTGTAGTGGTTCATATTCTTGCACACAAAAGACATCGGAGCAGCTTTCTCCTTCAAAGCCACTATCAAAGGGATTGTAAATCTGACAATTTAAAAGTGTCTGTGTGCAGCTTCAGACATCTCTGTTCAGTTCATATGGCCTTGACATCGATAAGGTGGCCGTGCTGGGCCCCTTGCCTTAGGGTCTTGATCCCTTGCAGCTTGCGGCCGTGAAGTGTGAAGCGAGACCAGGCGGCCAGCTGGAGCAGGGCACAGGTGATAGGCACAAACACCAACATGTAGAAGCAGCCCAGGCGCAGAGGTGGAGTCCCTGGACCAGAGGCAACGTCAGGCACAGAAACCAGAGAGTCCTTCACAGGTTCCCTCTCAAAAATATCATAACCTGGAGAAAAGAAGCGAGAGAAAAGTAGTTCCTTCAGTGTACACAAACAAAATATGCTAAAAATCCGAGTAATAAAGAGGACCTTAATAATAAAACAAATCAAATATACACATTTTTTGGTTTTGGATGGATGTGTTTTTTCCTTTAGAGAGGTAAATTTTACATTTTGGGAAATGTGTTAATTTGCTTTCTTGCTGAGAGTTAGATGAGAAGATTGACACCACTCTCATGTCTGTACACTAAATATGGAGCTACAGCCAGGATACAGTTAGCTTATCTTAGCTTAGCTTGGTTTATGATAAAGACTCAAGGCAGGGGTAAACAGCTAGCCTGGCTCTGTCCAAAGGTAAAATAACCTGCCATCGAACTCTCGGCAAGAAAGAGAATAAGCATATTTTCAAAAAACGTAGAACTTTTTCAGTTTACACTCCGGTAAAAAATAATATTGCTATTAAAATGTTCACTGACTGACTGTCCACAGGTGGGGAAAGATGAGACCAGAGTGAGAGTAAGTGCACATTGGGCTAAAACATGCTCATTTTTCCTTACAGGCTTTACTACAGTGTTTTATAGCGGAGATCAACTCCTCTAACATCATAAAAAGACACTTTTATGAAATAAAACATTAACCTTGTGGGAAACAGATAAGATGTGCCATGTGCCACACAGTAAATGCTATATATTTAATGAGTACGGCTATTCTGTAGGCTGGCATCTGCTGACTAAATTGATCCCAAGACGGGGTTGCATAACGATCTGGGGGACTTATGTCTCTGCTAAATAATTTCCTGGAGGAAACCCTGTCCATCACATAATACTGTACTTGAGTCTGTGCAGATCTGTCTCACTTGTCCAGTTCAACTTGTTGTGCAAGTCGCACTTTAATACATTCACTGACAAAGACGCTGATGATAGGTAGGGCTGGAATTCTAGTAATGTGCCGGCCAACTGAGCTAATTGATACTTTATCTGCCAGGAAGACACAAAGACACATGAATGAAGCTTGTAGGAGCATTTGAAAGGTAATTATGTGCACTTCCTTATGGAGGACGCAGTGTGAGCGTTTCTTTCTGTACCTGTGTAAACACACAGCAGCCAGGTGCCAATGAGTGGGGCGAATGTCTGGCCAGGTTTGGTTAACAAGGCAACCATCCCGAAGAGGAGCGCAGAGGCGGCCTGCTGACGCCGATTGACCACAAAGTCCTCGTCCACCAGATCGGAAATGACTAGTTTCAGCAGCTTGCACGTCCCCTCAGTAAACACCCGGTTACTAGAACGAAGACAAGTCAGATTAGTCTCCAGCCCCAAATGTGTGGAGTCTTATAACAGGAAATGTCAGCTGCAATGTGGTTTGTGAAAAAACATCAATGAAATTTCCCTTTTAAAGATGTTTTATAAGGTAAACAGAAAAGACAGTATTCAATGGAGGTCTTGTTACCAGCTGTATATCAAGGATAGATTGTTCAGTATTCCCATTGATTAAGGTGTGTCAATTATAATTCATAATGTCTCTATTTGTCTCTGAGGAGGGGAACGTTTACAGTTCCTGACCTAACAGAGCATGCTTGGGTGTGCCTGTGTGTTCAAAACCACATTACACTGTGTGAAATACATTAACAACCTCATCACTTGTGGTTTATGTGTTTTTGTATCAGCTCATGCTGTAGGTTTGAGAGAAAGAACGAAAAGCGTTCACACACCATTGACAACCACCATCACTGTGAGTAATACGAATAACCACACTCCACCTGGGCCCGGCTGCTGAGAGCAGCAGAGCAGACCATTCAAATCGTGTTGGTAACTATAACAACAGCAGAGTTGTTTTACATTAATAATTGAATAAGATGAAGAACAAACAAACTAACTGTTAATACTGATGTCATTTTACCTCATAACCATCACAGTATACTGTATATATTTATTAGTGCAATGCCTGTCTAAAATCCTGTTCTTACCTGTCCATAACCTGTCTACATTACAGTCAGTTTCATTCATGTTATCACTACTGTACATCCGCCTACCACAGTATTATATTCATACAAAATATTCCTATATTTTGAACTTTTGCACTAGTTCATGTTTTAGATTCTCTTTTTACTTGCGTGATTTTCTTTTATAGCATGTTGTTTGAGCATTGTTGGAGGGAGCCTGAGAATTGAGATTTCCATTGCCAATGGCTGCTTCACTGTAGTTGCTGTGCATATGACATTAAAAGAACTTGAACTGACAGCCTAAATGAAAACCTGCAAAACCTCAAGGGCACAAAATCACGTTAACATTAAAATGTGAGCCAATGCGTGTACCCTCAACCTGGTGAGCTTGACTCACCAAAAACAGTTACCAGTGTTCGACCACACCTGGAAGTTGATCGACATCTTTAGATGCTGTAAATTTATTATTATTGCTGTCTACTCTGCAATACAACATCTATCAACATCAACTCTCCTTCCTGGAAGAGTGACCCCTACTCTGTTGCTCTACCTTCTTTTCTTCTTTTTCTCAAATAAACTACATCCAAAGGGTTTCTTGATGGGGTCTTTTTCCTCATCCGAATCAAGGGTCTGTGGACAGAGGGTGTCGTATATTGTACAGATTTTAACGGCCTTTGAGGCAAATGATTGGGCTACATAAATAAAGGACTCTTGCTCATTCTGGGTGACACACACAAACCGGAGCAAAGTTGACATTTCTCCAGGAGAAAAGTTCTTACAGCACAGAAAGGTTAACCCAATATTTGGATTCAACATGTGATGTGAATGTTGACTTAACCTTGGAAACAGGCTGTGACAGAAAGAGTCCTCGACGTGTCCTAATGACTACTAAGCACCGAGTGATTCTACGTGTCCTTGATGCGTGTTGCTGTGTGTTTTTGTGTTCAGCTTTGAAAATAAAGAACCATTAAAAAAAGCAAACAAAAGTACATGCTGTCACACATCGGACCCCCGATGCGTGTGCTGATGTGTGTGCGTGGCCATACCTAGCAATGAAGATGCACAGCAGATAAATGTGGTCAGCCCCTGCCAGCAGCATAGCCACACTAAGTCCCAGTTTGAGCATAAATAGCCAGCGGATAACCTGGTAAACCCCGTAACGCTGGCACAGTGTCAGGAAATACAAGTTGTTCAGGTGGGGGGCAATGTAAGAGATGCCTGCGTGGGAGCAGAAGCAGAGCCGAAAAAAGACGAATCAGTGAAAGAATAATAATTGTAAAGAAAAGATATGTAGCAAATTAATATAAAAATAAAAATCTATCCCATTTTAGCCACAATTAGATCCTAACAGTTCAGGAGACATATTTCAGAATACCACTTCACTGGTTTTGTGAGATCTTCCTGATCTTTGAATCTGGGATGATGATTTTTGGACTGCATCCACATATTCATCTAATTATTGGCAACTAAAATGTGCTTGTAATATATATATAAAAAAAGCTTGTTTGTCACTAGCTTGCATGCTGCCAGTAATGGTATACCTTCAGTCTGCGTCTTGCAGTTATTTTCATTGTTTGTGATTCCCTTAAATTTTTAGCCTAAAGAATTAATGCTGTGATAATGACTGCCGTATTCATTTTGTACATATTACCTAGCTCTATCACTACCATACATGTGTGAGTTATTTCCTGTCTCTTAAAGGGATCTTACCGAGTAAAATTGAACCTGTGGAGGCAGAAATATTGTCAGACAGGAGATGTTCCAGGAAAAGAGGGAAGAAGTTACTGTTGAAATGGCAGTGGAACACCTGCAGGGGGAGCAGAGACAACAATATAATGTAACTTAACAGTTAAAAACTGATATTTGTTAAAGGGTGACTTGTATGCAAAAGTAAAGATATATGACAAAATGCAAGAAAAAAGAAATCAGCTTCGGTATCATGAAAAAATTAGGAGGATTCTCTAAAATAGTGATAGTGTAGTCTCCCAAAACAAAGCCATAGATACACAAACCATTAGAGTATTTTCTTTTACATGAACAAATACATTCCTAGCAATATATGACATATATTTTGATGATTATGAGATTATTCTTCTAGTTGAAACACGAGGAGAGTGGCTGACTCAATAGGGTGAACATGAGTTTTATGTTTTATATTGTTATTCTAAATACTTTAATAAATGCTGTACCATATCATATGAGACTGCTGTGATAACAAGCACAATATTCATCCTGTCCATATAATCCACCCCTAATTCTTTATTTTTTTCACTTGTTAGAAGGACATTTTTATCAGGTCTTCCCACTTTATCTCTGTTAGCACTCGCAGCACATCCAATGTGATTAGTATCTTACCTGAACAAGGTTCATTGACACAAACCACATGAAGTTCCTGTGTGTGGTGAGCTGCTTGAGGTACTGTCCAATGGTGACAGGTTTTTCTGGGTTGGTAAGTGGAGCATGGCCAACACTCAGCCTGGGACAGAGCAAAAGAAAAAGGAGAGAGGAGTGAGACGGAGAGGAAAAACAACAACACAGTCCAAAAACATCTCAAGAAATCTTTAGAAAATCCTTACTCTTTGAGTGTCAGTGCCTCATCCTGTCTTAGACGGACTTCCTTTTGGAAACGATGCCGTAGCAACCGAGACACAAAGAAAAAGCCCAAGATGGAAAAAGCTGCCAGGGTCACACAGAAGAGACGGAAGGAGTAGAAATCCTCCTTGTCCCAGAAGGAGTATGACAGAAATACTGAGAATGAGCCCAAAGCGCTGAACACAGAGCAGTGGAAGTTGAGGCGTGTGCGATCGGTGGCGGACACGGCGAGGTCAGCCAGTAGGGCGCTGTGATGGAGGTCCACCATAGTGAGGAATCCATCGTACAGACACAGGCACAGCAGGAACTGCAGTCCTGGTCTGGCCCACGCCACCCAGAAGGCCAGGAAGGACAGTGCGAAGAGAGGGCCATTTGTGGAGAGGGCCTTCAGGCGCTTCAAGACAACCTCTGGAGACGTGATCTGAGAGCCTGACCTGGGTGGAAAAACAAACAAAAATGAAAAAAATAATTAGCAGCAATTACATAAAAACACAAGTTTTGTGATAATTAAGCGACGAGACTGACATCGAGTCAAAAACAGACCAACAAGACCAACAGACCTATTTAAATACTAGTGGTTGTTTTAAGGGTGTCCTTAGCATGCCTGATGTTAAACTGTATAACCACCTACGTAAATACAGAGTCAGCAAACACCATGAAGAAAAAAGGCCAAATAAATAAAAGGGTTGGGGATGGTACACATCGCTGCTGTACACCACCCAGGCACTCAGGTTAAAGGGTGCAGATATAACACAGAATAATGTGATTAACTTTGTTACGTCATCACCCAATATAGAGTCACAGTGCAAACACAGATGGCAGTCTTGTGTTTGACAACTCTTGCTCTGATGACGTGTTTACCGAGCCTCATGAGAATTACAGCGGCTGATAAAACACTTTACAATGAAACATTTGCGTGTGCATGGGTGTATAAATGTCTTAGCTCAGAGGAGTTGTTGGGCTATGTGTGCGGGACCCACAGTGGTAGAAATCTGCAGGTTGACTGGAAAGCCAGGAGGGATTGGAGGGAAAAGGGATGTCAGAATAAAGATGATAATTTCAGGATCATTTTACACAAAGATAAAGTACATGTCTAAATATACTTTACCTGAATAAACAAATATATTCAAGGGAAACGTCACTCTTTTTAAAAAAAATTTAACAATGACTATTTTGCCATTACATTACAGTGTGTGGAAAAAGATTGGCAGTGACATTTATGCCTTTTAATCATCAGGATCTCTCAGAGTTCTCGGCTGATAGATGGGCGGTGTTGATACAAATCACAGGAACTATATCATGCTGATAGTTAGTCAAGTTAATTGTCTGATGTCAACTATTCCTTGTCTCTCTTCACAGGGAAACGAGAAAGAAACTGTGGCTTTAATTAACTATTAAAAGAGGATGTGTAACTGAAAAAAAAAAAAACAACCTCAGAACTAACCTAGTTTTCATTGCTTGTATCTTACACATATCTTGAGAAAGGCTAAAGCACAAGTCATTGTTTCTTCTCAGTGGAATTGACATATTTTAGTGATGTAGCTTCAACTTGACAAAAAAAAAAATTTTGATAAATATTCCGTCTTTCTCTTTGCTTTGAGGCAGCACTAATTAATGGCAATTTGCAAAACCCCAGCAATTATCAGCTAATAATGACTTTTTATTCTCGTTGACATGCTGTGGTCACATCCATGTTTAGGAAGCCTAATTTAGGAAATTGTTGTAGGCGGCAGTTTTTTTTTTTAAAGTTTACTTGGATGGAAACATCTACCACAGTGTTTTCTCTGAGAAAAAGGAGGAAGATGGCAGGATGGAGACACTTACTGAGGAGAGCTGAGGAAGGAGCGGTCACTCAGCCAGCCGAAGAGAGGGTCATTCAGACTGTTCCATATAAGGAACACCGTCTGTGGAGCAGAAGAGACGGCAGATAAGAAGACAATAATACTTAAAAATAAAAATCAACAAATCAAGGATGAGGATGGCTTATTGATAAGCTAAAACATGATATCAAGCTACTATGAATTAGATGAACTCGTGTGATGACTGTGGATCTAAATAATTGTGGTAGTTATGTAGAGAATGACTTCAGTATCCATTTGAATAATCCAATTATCATCAGGCAATTTTATTATTTTCATTTTATTTTAAGTACAGCTGGGCAATATACTAGCTACATATTGTTTCTTGTATATCATTGACTTTATTGTCTCTGAATTGTACACAATTTACAGAATAATACTGTCAAATTACTTCAAAAACGGTTTGAGAAATACTTGTGAATACGAGGTGATTACATGCATTTCAATGTGATGAGCTTCAATTAGACATCACCAATATAATTTAACCAATATGACCAATAGCTTTCCATATATAAACAGATAATATATATTGTATAATCAAAACTAGAAGAAGGTCATCTGGTTACCATGGTTATTTTTGGTTAGGTTATTTTTTCTGTGGTGTCCTGCCTCATTAAATTTACTTCAGCCCAAATGGTTTTTAAAGACAGAAAACTGTGGCTGAACAGTGTGGCCACCTACCAAGCTGGTTACCAGGACTGACATACAGCTTTAAAAACCACTGCTGGCACACAGCTGCACTGGCCTGGCACATTAGTGCGACATTTCAAGCCTGGACTATGAGTCAAAATTTTGATCACGTGTTCAACTGACACAGCTACAGGCACAGGTCTCTTGTCACTCACCTCTCCCACCCAGAAGGAGATTTTATCAATCTTGTAGATGGACACAAATGTCTGCACATAATAAAGGAGGAACACATTGTGGAGGATGGAGGTAAACAAGGCCAAAGAGCCATAGAGCACTGCAGTAGAGAAGACGCCTTGCCAGCAGCCCCAGACGCTCCTGCCCATTCTTCTTTCTCAATCACTCTGCTCCGTCTTTCCTCTGTGCCAAGCTGCAATCATCTCACGGCCTGGCCGACCCAGGGTCACCACCTCATCATATCCTGCAAAATACACAGTGCGTGTGGACAAATCCATTGAGACTTGAGAGAAATATTCTTTAAGTTATTTTTAGCTCAGTAGACAAAGGATGAGAATACTCTCTCACGCTGAAGCAAAAAGACATGTTGTATTATTGACCACTCTACTAGGGCTGCAACTAACGATTATGTTCGTTACCGATTAATCTGTAGATTATTGTCTCGATTAATCGATTGGCCTACAAAACATTAGAAAACAGTATCCTAGAGCCTAAACTGACTTCACCCAAAAATATCAAATTAGCTATAATAAAGAAAGAAGGAAAGCAGCAAATCCTCACATTTGAGAACCTGGAAATATCACATTTTTGCTTGAAAAATGACTTAAATGATTAATTGATTATCAAAACATTTGCCGATTAATTTTCTGTCAACTGAATAATCGATTAATTGACTAATTGTTGCAGCTCTACATCTGAATATGCCAAAAACATTTCTGGAAGTTAACCTCCATTACTGGAAGTTACTGCAACATCTCAGGGTCTCCACACAGAGTTTGAGCACCAAAAGGGAGCTATTTTCATAGCACTGGTACCGTAAGTACTCATTAAAGTTAGTCAGGCCGTGGGCCACAGTTCCTTTCTCCTCTAGCCCACGCCCAGCTGTGGTGGGTGTAAAACTGTAATTTTCCTCAGTTATTTTTATGACCACTCCTCTGACACTCCCCCTCACTATCCTGGCGTCCCCATAAAAAGCTGATCTTCTTCACAGTGAAACGACAAAAGGAAAGTCACAGGATACTCAGTCTTTCCTTTCAGGTCAAGTGCTTTCACTGTGCTTTATTGTCCTCAGGTGTCATATTCAACATTTCATTCTGACTGTGTTTTGAATGTGCTACACTACATCATTTACTTGCTATCAATGCTAAGGGCAAAACATCAGACTTCAATATATCAGAAAATGCTGGTTTGAAGTGCAAACATAATGCTGTCTGCATGTCACATCTCCTTGTGAATTACTGTCTTTTGTCACACCAACTGAGGACACAGAGTTTCCCATAATAAATGCAAATCTTGCATCAGTTTGCTAACATTGTTTCACTTCCCTTTTGAAGCCCCTGCTTCAGTCTAACACATAGCACCCTTGGGAGAAGAATTCACCTAAAAAAAAAACACCAACAGGCGTCTTACTTCACACCTGACTCCCACAAGCTCAGACTTGCCCCGATACATAAACATCCTCTCATGTCTTCAGCTGGGAAAACCATATAATAGCTCACAATAACAGTGTCTCAAGGCTGTGTGATTCTTTCTGTCGGAGTCAACCACATTGTAGTGTCTAAGCAAAGCTGCAAAAACCGCAGCTTCATATCAGGATCTCTGTGAGATTACAAACGTGGCCACAGCAACCTCCCTTGGAGCTTTCCAACCCTGTTCCTATCAGATCCAGGCAGGATGACTCTCAGCTGGCTGCACCGTATCACATCTCCCAACACATATCTTACTAAATCAGAAGTGGTCTACTTGGTAACAGAGCGAGACTTGGATCTACAAATATCCAATTCATGTCCTCTCAGCTGCAGCAGATTTCAGATTCAGTTTCCACCTGTGGAGAGATTCCTTGGCAGGGACACTGTGATAAACCTGTTGTATCACTCTGATAGCCAAAACATATGGTGGCAATAACATGGTGACTGAGAAAGGGTGATCTCAAGACAGATTAGCAGACCACTACAAAAAGGGGGCATCCATCATCCCATCTACCACTTGTTGCACACATTTAGATTATAAATGTGGTTGATGTCATGCTCATAAATGTGTGAAATCAGAAAGGCACAACATGCTACCTGTATTAGTTAGCAGGGTTTTAAACTGCTCCAGGTAGCAAATATATGAGTATTAACAGCCTAAAAACAAGCTGGAGCAGTAAAGTAGCCATAAAATAATAATTAAAAAACGCTAATAAAGGAAAATATTTGACTAGGAGGTGTTTTAACTTACTGCTAAACACACCACACACACAGCTAATGAACAGGTGGCGTTGCTTGTCTTGAAAAACGAGATATCAACACATTATTATTAACCAGCTGCTCACTATCTGGTAAAGCTAACTAGTTAGCTCGCTAATTAACACGCTTAGACTAACATTAATCTCATATTCGGCCATTAAAGTCACAACTAACATCCCACATGTTGAGTAGTCTGCTGTGTCAGACCACAGCATCTGGAAAGATCGATATATATCTTATATATTAATCTATTATTAGGTTGGAGAACGTACCAACTAATGCTAATGGTTAGCACTAGCTAGCCTATTTAAATGCTAGCATTAGCTAGCTGGTTAACGATAACAGGCTGCCGGTGTGTAGTCAGATAAACTGACTCACAACTAGCTTCAAGTATATTCATAACAGAGCAAATAAATGTTACATACCGACAAAGGAGATGTTCACCAGACCGGATAAACCGTGTTTGGCTCGGTGGGAAGCTAACTGGTCGGCTCAGGCTCTTGTGCTTGTCAGCAGCAGCTGTGTCTCGATGACTGGAGGGAGACCAGGACCAGGGAGGCAGGCAGACCACGTCATGACAACTACAGCCGGCTACTCACATCCGTGACGACCGGGGTGGGTTTGTGAAAGTGATTCCCAGCTGTGTGGACAAACAGAGAGGAGTTACAGCGCCACCCAGCGCCACCCAGTGCCAACGGTACCAGGACCAGTAACACCAGGATTATCTGCATGAGGCTGCTGGACTGGTGGTGGACAGTAACTCAAGTTTGAAGTACTTGTACTTCGATTTTCTGCTACTTTATACTCCTATTCCACTGCATTTCAGAGGGAGATATTATACTTTTTCAGTGGCGGAAAGTAACTAAGTATATTTACTCAAGTACTGTACTTAAGTACAATTTTGAGGTATTTGTACTTTACTTGAGTATTTCCATTTTCTGCTACTGTCTGCTTCTACTCCATTACATTTCAGAGGGTAATATTAGAATGTATTTCTTGATTATATTTTGTATTATTAATCTGAATCTGCAAGGTAACTAAAGCTATCAAATAATAATAATAATGAGTTATTATTAAAGGATAATATAAGACTACTGACATGAGTGATGAACACATGAATGCACCACTAATTATAATCAGTGGTGGAAGAAGTACTCAGATCTTTTACTTAAGTAAAAGTAGTAATACAGTGTAGAAATATTCTGTTACAAGTAAAAGTCCTGCATTCAAAATTTTACTTAAGCAAAAGTACAAAAGTACTAACATCAAAATATACTTAAAGTACCAAAAGTAAAAGTACTCATCATACAGGATGTCCCATTTCAGAATAATGTCTATTATATCATTGGATGATGATTACTGATGCATTAATGTGTTCATCACTTTAATATTGCAGCTGGTAAAGGTGGAGCTATTTTTAATTTATTTTATATACTGCTGGGTAGCTTGTGAATTTCCCCTCAGTGATCAATAAATACTTATCTTATTCTAACCAATAATAATACATCATCATTTATGATTGTAGTTTGTATTATTAATCTGAATCTGCAAGGTAGCTAGTAACTAGAGTTAACAGATAAATGTAGTGGAGTAAAAAGTACAATATTTGCCTCTGAAATGTAATGGAGTCGAAGTAGACAGTAGCAGAAAATAGAAATACTCAAGTAAAGTACAAGTACCTCAAAATTGTACTTTAGTACAGTACTTGAGTAAATATACTTAATTGCTTTCCACCACTAATTATAATCCAATGATATAATGCAATACATTATTCTGAAATGGGCCATTCTGCATAACGAGTACTTTTACTTTTGGTACTTAAAGAATATTTTGATGCTCATACTTACTTAGCCTACTTACCTTCCTACTTGTACTTTTACTTGAGTAAGATTTTGAATGCAGGACTTTTACTTGTAACAGAGTATTTCTACATTATAGTATTGCTATAGTAAAATATCTGAGTACCTCTTCCAA
This sequence comes from Oplegnathus fasciatus, assembly GCA_003416845.1. Classification (NCBI taxonomy): domain Eukaryota; kingdom Metazoa; phylum Chordata; class Actinopteri; order Centrarchiformes; family Oplegnathidae; genus Oplegnathus; species Oplegnathus fasciatus. The sequence goes on from NTHP01000634.1 coordinate 103,229, forward strand.
CAATGGTGGAATGCAATTCAAAGTAGTTTACGTACATTTTTAGGTTTTGCAGTTTGAGGTACTTGTACTTTACTTATTTGTGGTTTATGTTACCTTATACTTGTACTCAACTGCATTTCAGAGGGAAATATTGTACTTTTTACTCCACTACATTTATTTGATATCTTTAGTTACTTTGCAGATTCAGATTAATAATACAAAATATAACCATCAAATAAACAATGAGTTATTATTATAGGATAAGATAAAACTATTGGAATTCACAAGCTACCCAGAAGTTATCTAAAGTAATTAAAGTCAGCTCCAACTTTATAAGCCGCAACATTAAAGTGAACACATTAATGCATCAATAATTAGTATAATGAAATACATTATTCTGCAATGGGCTATTCTGCAGAATGAGTACTTTAAGCATGTTTTGATGCTAGTACTTTTGTACTTTCACTTGAGGAAGATTTTGAATGCAGGACTTTTACTTGTAACAGATTATTTTTTTACACTGTAGTATTTCTACACTTAAGTAAAATATCTGAATATTTCGTCCACCACTGACTATAGATGTGGGTATATTGAATTATATAGTTACATACTATAGTTGTGTGGCACATGTAATTCAGATTACTGACCTAAAACATCTCTATAAACAGGTGAATTTCCATGGAAGAGAATGGAAGAGGGAACAGGAAAACACCTTGAATTTTTGTCTTTCCACCTCTTCTCCAGCAGGGGTCAGTCACGAGGCACAGATCACATTGATACTACTCAGACTATATTTACAGGCAGTAAGACACATTAGAAAGCTTAAATGCTAAGAAATGCTAAGAAAGTGTACAATTTTCAGGAAATATCATATTTATATATACACACACACACACACACACACACACACACATATATAATAATAATAATAATAATGATATATAATATCCACAGAAGAAGATAGAGAAGAAGGGTATAAGTAAAAATATGTCAGGTATATTTCTATGTGGACTTCACAGCTTTCTATACTCAACACTGATTATTATGACATTATTCTACTTTATTAGCTTTTTTTCCCATCCATATATATTTATATATGTATGTTTTTAAAATCTATTTAACCTTTATTTAATCGTGAAAGCCTCACTGAGTGTCCAGCTTAAGACAGAGAGCAATAACAGTGAGTTGCAGACATTAAAACACGTATAGCTTATCCATACGGAATATTATAGGCCTATAATTTATAAGAATCTCACCAGGACACAACTGAAAGGTATTATTCTAGATATCTTTTTAAAAGTGGTCCAAAAGTCAACGTTTATGTATCAAAACAACGAACAGCTGACTGAGGAAACTGGTCACAAGATATAGGCAGGTCGTCTCATATAGGCTGTGTATCCAGTGTGTGTGTGTGTGTGACAGGGGGTGGGGGAGACTTGGTTGTGTGTGAGCATTGGGTAACTGCTGCAGCAGCAGAGGAGCTCGGTGTTTCGCCGCGGAGAGGACGACTCAGAGGATTTTTGTGGACTCCAGGAAAGAAGCAGGTGAGTCCGTCTTTATTGCTTTCCTGCTGCACCTTTTTTTTTCCCATTAACGTGCTTCTTCCACTTTTCCTCCGCGCACACTCTCTGTACATGCATCTGTGCTCAGGTGGAGGTGATAAAGGAGTGTGCGGTGCTGTTTTCCCTCTCAGTGCTGCAGTCCAGGTCGGACAGGTGCACATGGGTGGATGTTGGCACGTTCATAGCGCGCGCGCGGGCTGTTTACAGACGATATAAACCAGTTTTTTTTTTTACTTGAATCAATATTTGTGGAAGTTAAGTGTGGCGATGAATTACAGTCAGGGGATGTGCTGAAGTGTTTTTGTACCGGGTCCATATGAAGACGGTCCTGAAGCCACTTACTCCTACGAGCCCACTGCATTGTTCTTAAAGTCAAAGGTATGAAAATCCTACACGAGACGCTGCTGTATGTTGTTTTTAAGGTGTGTTCCTAGAGGTGAATGTGAGCGTGATGGACAAGGACGAGTGGACAGAGAGAAGGGAGATTATCTTCAGTGCTTTGTTGTAAAAAGTTTATAAACTTAACCATCAAAAGTTCTAAAAATAACAATGGGTCCTTGCTCTTAATAGGACATGAATGAGAAATGGCTGTATGGTCAGAAGTTAGTTTATATAATAAGTCACCCTTTATAAAGGGTTTAACAGCTGTTACCAGTGGCTTTATTAATGGTTAATAAATAATTTACTGGTGCTTACTAGATCAGATGTAAGCCATTAATACTCTCTCTGGCTGTTGAGCACTTTTACTTGAGTAAAAGTGGAAATACCATCATGTAAAATACTCCATTAGAAGTAAAAAACCTGCATTTAACATCTTACTTGAGTGGTACAAAAGTATTATCAGCTAAATGTACTTTACATATCAAAAGTGACAGTACTTGTTATGCACAATCGACCCTTTCAGAGTGTTATAATGTCACATATATATTATATTATTGGATTATTACTGATGCATTAATATGTTAACAGTATTTCTGTTGTTGTAGGTCGAGGTGGAGCTATTTTTAACTAATTTAATAAAAAGCTTATTTTATAGTTTTATATGTCTTATATGTAAAGTCTTAATTTGAAAATAACTTGTAACTATACTGTCAGATAAATGTGTAAAAAAGAACAGTATGTCCCTCTCAAATATAAGTGTAAAGTAGCACAAAAAGGAAATACTGAAGTGAAGTACAAATAATTAAAAATTCTACTTGCAGTATTTGACTAAATGTAATTTGCTACTTCCACACTGCTGTGGACTTATTAACAAAGTCATTAATAAAGAGTCAAGAGTTTCTCACTTTCCAATAAGGTGTCAGCAAAAGTTAGTAAGTCATCTGCAACTGCTGTATAAATGTTAATAAATCATTAATAAATAGTTCTTGGCGATCCATCAAGTCTGCAGTTGTAAATATTAATAAGTTGTTCATAAATAAATTGTGGTTCAGATTCCCTGCAGCCCATTTTACAGAAGGTCAAATGGTCCATTGGAGGGTTCACGATGAATTAAAGAGCTGCCTAAAAACACAAAGCAAAGAGGATAAACAACAGCCACAACCTGGCAACCCAAAAGTTGTTCTTGTTATAACAAGCTCATACTGGATCTATAAAGTACTAGTAATTGATTTATTTACTAGACATTAATAAAGATATTTATTTACACATATTTACACACACAGGGCGCCTTATTAGGGAGACCAATTTACACATTAGAATATGTGACAAATAAACAGCATATACCACAATATGTGCAAATTATGTAGATTATCCTGTACAGTACACTGAGGCTGAGGAGAGTTTTTTTAATGGAATTTCCCAGTGAGTCATAAATTGACATAATTCCTCTGATTTTCAAATCAAAATTAGGGTTATTTCGTCAAAATGTTGACATTTCTGAACAAGAAGTGGCTCTGGTAAGTGCTCCATCTCATGATTCGACCTCAGGAAAGACAAAGATGGTGAGATGGATCTGTCGTCACATATTATGTAGTGAATGACTTCAGTAACATGCATACGGCAGAAGGAAAGTCCAAGAACTCACTACATATTCTTATTTTTGCATATGATGGCATTATGTACAGGTTTTATCAGCTCTATTTATCAGATAGACCCAAACAGAGAACAACAAGTCGTCCATAACCTCTATATATTCTCAATGCATGAAGAGGCAGATTATTTACGACACAATCATAATTTCATGCTCCTCTAAGAAGATTTGTCTAAAGATTTCTCCACATCACGGTGAATGTGGTCCACAGGGTGAACCCACTCATTCTTCCTTTAATGTGTGAGTAATCTCATTTATGGTTCAGCTCCATGCCAACCCCCAATGGTTTGGCATAAAGAAAGAAAATGTATAAATATTCAAGTGTAGCATATATAGTACATAATCCTCTCAATAAAGTATATTCATTCTGTCTTTGTGGATTGATGGCTTTAGCACAGATGTAATCAAAAGTGTGTTTGGCATTTTAAGGTATCAGTTGAAAGGAAGTACAAGAATAGCTCACCTGCTTTATCGATCTTTCTGCAGAAATGTCAGGCTAGGTATTTTGCAAATAATTCTGTCATGCCTGATGGATGCTCATATTGGAAAACAGCTTTATCACACTCTGCAAACTTCTTCATATTCTGTAGACAAGTAATGACTTCATTTCAGGATGTTTGATGAGCACCAGAGAGCAGAGACTATCACTGAAATTAGGCTAAAATGTCCCAGTAGATCTGTTGCAAACCCAGCTCTATGGATCAATAAACAGGAAGAAACTGATAGTCTTGGCTAAGTGAAAGGTGTTTCAGACACCGCCTGCTGTTTTGTTCGATTCCTCTCTTCTCCCATCATGCATGACACATCGGTCGTGCCACTGCCAAGGCAGATGTGTTTACCTTTCCCCCCTGGAGCTTCCATGCTTTCATCAGTGAGGCAACACGCTTGCCAGCTCCTGTAGAACAGCAACGCAAATGCAGATGTGTTGAAACAAAGGCGTGTTTGCTGCGTGTTACATGAGGGCAGCAGCTGACAAAACCACACCAAGGGGCTTCTCACCAGCACGCCCGCTTGTCTGGTTGATCTGCTGTCCTCTATTCTGCCACAGTTTTGGCAGACGGCAGTTTTGGGGGCGCTGATAAAAGTTTTGGACGGCAGTCATCAAACAAGAGTCACGTTGCACTGTTGCTCTGCCCTCAGTTGCAGTCTTAAAGGGGAACTCCACTGATTTTACACATCAAAGTCTGTTTATGGGTCTACTGCAAGTTAAAAAAATCGGGGAATGTGTGTGAAAAAAGTGAGCTTATTAGACCTCTGTAGCCCGCTCCTCATCTCTGCTTGAGGCTAGCTGCTACTAGCATAACACACCTGGATCTCTGAATGAACTCTCGGTGGTTGAGTTGCATTGTGGGTAATGTATGCACCAGGTTTTGACAAGGAAGAAGAAAGTGTGGAATACAAAAAGACGATATCTCTGGTTCTGTTGCATCGATTTTGATTCTTTTTTAATAAACTGTCCATCGTGAGTCCGACACTGTTACACAAGTGAAATGCTAAATTGGGGGAGAACTCTTTTAAGGCCGCCTTTATATGGTGCAACCTTGTGATGGATATTCTCCTCCATCACGTGGTACTGTAGTTGATCGTCATCATATGTATTGGTGGTTGTACAACAAAGGAGGATCTGTCTGCGATTCTTTGCAGTCATGGAAGTCAGTCCTGCAAAAAGCATGAAACAACAGTTCAGTCAGCACCACAAGCAGGCGTGCCACCTGTCTGTTGCTTGATGGCACTTTAACTAGTGATGGCAAAAAGTCATTAAAGCTTTGTTTTGGAGATAGAGGGAGAGAAATTTACTTGATAGGAATTTCTGAATCAGAAACAATCGCATAGAATTGATGCAGGAGCACAATCTCTTTGTTGGTGGTTCAATTTTTGGAAAAACGTTTACAATTCAAACTGAAATTCTTCCTGTTTATGTACATCTGTGAAGGATTTCTGCTATATTTACAATTCCCAGTTCCACCATTTAAATGTGTTCATTCTTGACCTTGGAACAGTAGTTTGACAAAATAATCTTAAATCAATCTTTGTCTGGTGCTTTCAACTGCATCTCACGGTCTTCATCTGTGAATGGGATCTCATATATGTGAAATACATAATAAAAAAATTAATATAATGTTGCCAAATTGTCTGTAGGACTCCTCACTTTGCTTCTAGAGTATATGACAAGATGACAAACCTGAATGCCACTTCAGTTCCCCACAACTTCAACTTAC
>NTHP01000634.1:109115-149666 GCA_003416845.1 Oplegnathus fasciatus
ACAAAAGCACAGACATTACATTGGCTAAAGCCAGCCTTATGACATAGTTCTGGATAACCACAAGGTGAGGGGATCCCTGCACCATCACTAACTCTTCCCCTTCCCTCATCTCTCACTTTGTCATCTTATAGGTTGGTTTTCAAAGCTTAGCACCCAAACTGCTAACCGAAAGGTCATTAGCCTCATTGTGCTTCATGCAGCGACTGATTAGCAGCAGCAGCCGTGGAGATTAAGCTGGGAATTCTCCAGTGTCACAATGCGGCGGAGCGGGATTCACAGTGTTGACCCTTTGATCAGTGACAGAGCCAGAGAACGGGCAGCCAGGCGGAGATTGTGCTGATGGCACAGGGCCTAATCTCTAGATTATCCGTCATGCTGCTCCACTGTGCACACAGCTAATTAAGAGATGGAGTTGTGTGTTGCAATATCACATCACAGGGGCGCATTATTTAACTCCCAAAACTTTTTAAATGGTCTTTTATGTAACAGCACCTTACTCATTCACTTTGGCTAATTGGCTGTAATCAGAGAGCGTTCATGCATATCAGCAAGTAATTTTCTGCTCATGCTGTCAGGTAGGCAAGAAAGTTCATACCTGGTACCTCTTCAGCAAAGTTCATCGTACCCATCGTGGATGTTTTGAAACGTCTTATTATCGTAATTATTGCACTGCAAGGTGTTTCCCACCAACTAATGTATGCAACTTTGACCAGTGGTGGAGAGTAACTAAGTACTGTACTTAAGTACAATTTTGAAGTACTCGCACTTTACTTTCCATTTTCTGGAAAGGGAAATATTATACTTTTAACTGCACTGCATTCATTTCTGCATTTCCCCTCTAAACTTTAAAGATGGTTTAATTTAATAACTCTTCGAGGCCCAAAGAGGTAAAATTATCCAACAACTCACAAAAAAGCAAAGATTAGATGAAAGTTAAAAAAAAATGTATGTAGCAAAACTTTGTTTTTTCTTCTTTTCTACCCCATTAATCATCTCATGACCCCTCAGATTTATTTTGTGACCCACTGGAGGGGGAACCACTGGATTAAACTACCCAACAGTGGATAAAGTAGTTAAAACTAGCTCTACCTCAACCAGCTGCAACAATAAAATGCTGCTTCCACATTGTTGCATTATTATTAACCTAAAATGTCATATTTAATAATATATCAGTCACAATGCCCATTTTTCTACATAATGAGTACTTTTACGTTTGATACCTGCTGATGATACTTCTGTTCTTTTACCTAAATAGGATTTTGAATGCAGGGCTTTTACTTGTTATAGAGTATTTGTACATTGTTGTATTGGATCTGAGGGGGGAGAGGAAGTGGAAGTGGAAGATTTGTTTGTTCTGCAAATGTTAATTTAGTTTTTAATTAATTTCTCTGAACTTCAGTTCCACCTCAAGACAACAGCATCTAGTTTGGGATCATTTCTCTCCTTGTTATACACATTGTTTTTCTCTCTCTCTGCACAGGCTGCTCAGCTGGAGGATACTCAAAGAGTCTGCATCTGCTTGCTGCTGGGATTTTGTGTGTCCAACAAGTTGCAAAGTGCAACCGAGGCTGTGCTTGGACCCAGGTCTGTGTGTTAAACATGGGAGACCAGAGATCAGTCCAGCCCCTCCTGCTCCTGCTGCTGCTCCTGATGCTCCTCGCCAGGCTGTCACAGCTGTGGGCCTTCCCCTTCAGCCCGTCCCTGGACCTGGATGTCACTCCCCGGACTACTGTCTTCTCCAAAGGTGAGGGGCAAACAGAATATTTCATTTATTTCAGAGGTGAAAGAGGAACGTGCATGCTAGTGTTCTAAAAACAACGAGAAGTTAGTTATTGTAGTTTGGCCCAATGATTTTGCCAACATGGTCAGCAGTTGGAGCAGCAGCAATGGCTGCAACACACAGCTCATGGAGGCAATTAAGGAACGTATGCTACTTTTTCTCCTCATAAATCAATAAAATCTAAACACACAGACATATTTTTAGATTCAGTGTGACTTACCCCTTTTGAAATATCATTATCTCCAATGTCCATCTTAAGTAAATGTCCATAAATCAACTTACAAACCATAGAAAAAAGACTGTCCTTAAAACAGAACTTGCCTGAGAATCATCACGTTTTTAAGTTTTCTTCAGTAACAAAGTAATCCAATGATAGTTGTCTGTACATTCATGGGTAGATTGCAAACAGGAACTGCTAGTAGCTAATTCGGCATACTTTTATGGTGTCAATTTGCCAAAATGTTAATAAATACTGGTTAAAAATAACTGGGCTCAGGTTGTAACCCACAGCGTAACTCCATGGCAACATTATACTTTCTGTTTACATCCCCAAAAGCATTATGGGAGCTGTAGTTGCAAAACATGGCAACATGATTATCCCCCAAATAGAAGTGAGACAAAGAAAAATAATAAGGCTGACGAAATCCATTGATATTAATGTGTGTGTGTGTGTGTGTGTGGGGGGGGGCAGTGTCAGACTTTGAAAACCCCTGTTCTAGATGCATCCATCCAAACACACGTGCACAAGCCCACGAAACACTCACCTCACTGTCCTTATTTGATGCTGCTCCGGCTCCTTCCTCCCCTGCCTGTTAAGTGGCACAGTTTTCGAAGTTGGCCCTGAAGACAGCTCCTTCATGCTCAGAGTTATTAATCGCCTCTCTCAAGCCCTGTCCTAGATCACACGGCTCAGCAAACACTTCTAATGAAACAATAGACAAGAGGCCCCAATAAAAGAGGACCTGAGCACAGTAGATCTGATAAGTGTCCGTGCAGAAAATACTGCTGATTAGGTGTATTTTGGCACAGAGTGGGTATTTACACACATCATCAGCACCTTCTTCCTCCTACCTTACCCCCACTCGCTTCCCACCAGCTCACCTTTCCCCTCCCTCTCTCCTCACTCCCCATCACTGCGGCAGAGGCTACCACTGCAGCTGCAGCGAGAAGGGAACTCCGGCACCGGCAGACTGATCGTACGGCTGCGCTCTTACCTCCACTCCACCCCTCTCCACTCCTCTTCAGTCCTCTGAGGATGAGTATTATTAGAGGAGGGGTGGAGTGAACAGGGCCGGCTCTATTGGCAGCCGAGCTCTCCGGTGCAATGTCATAAGAGCCGTTGAGAGTGTTGCAGTGTGAGATGATGTTTTGGAGATGGGAAGATATGCTGCTTGACGTCCTGAATCACAATCACTCAGAGAGATGAGAAGAGAATATAACACAGGGGGAGACTCTTTTTAGTGTTTGTTTGCTACTTTACTTTGCATTTTTTTGATCCAGCCTGAGAGGAACTGGAGCAAAAGAGAATATTTTGTTTGCAGTTTGCAGGAGAGAGAGGAAATCGTGTGAATATTCCTCCTTCAAGGCCCAAGTTTTTGCTTCACAATGAGCTGATTTGTTGTGCTGGAGAGAATATTTAGGAAAAAAAAAAAGTATTTATGGCAAACCCTGCAGCACTAAGAAATACACAAATACAGAACATGACTTTTAAAGGTACTACTGAGGAGCTGTTTACTGCAGCCAATGGGAGCTGACAGCAGTGGACTGGTTAGTAATATCAGTGCAGTTATTTATCAACCAAATGAAAAGGACATGCTCGATTAACTCTGAAGAGTTCATTAGATGGGGCAGCACGTATAACTCATTAAGCCTCATTAAGTAAGTTTGTAAATGCATTACAGACAGAACTCATTGTCTTTTCTGAAAGCCTCCTCCCAAGTGTCATGCCTCTGGCTATTTATTTACACATCTCTGAGTCTGACTCTGCCTCGGACTATAAATCATAAATACTCCGCTCACTGTGGGCACTTCTCTCTGCTGCAGCCAGCATCAGTCTATCATCGCAGATTTTATTTTTCTCTTTGCCCTCGTAGAAAGTTGTCCTTGACCTACTTTCTAATCATCAGGGGAGGCGTGTGAGTGCATGTGAGAGTGCAGGATGTGCACGTGTGTCAGCATGCGTTTCATCAGTCTCTGTGTGTGTCTGAGGACCGCATGTGTGCCGTATGTGTGTGTGTGTGTGGGGCGAGGGCTGTTTGGGCATGCATTTAGTCACACCATGTAAAATCTGCACACATGCACCCTCTGTCACTTTCCCTGCGGTGACACATGTCACTCGGGGGGGATGGAGAGTGGCAAGCTCCAGCTCATAAAGAAGATATGTCTGCCTGGGTGTGCAGTGCTGTCTGTGGAAATAGGACGGATGTTGTATGTGGGTGTCACTACCTGTGGGAGACTCTGTGGGAGGATTTATGTTATGCTTCTCAGCTGGGGTGAGGGGGCGCTCATTAATTTACAGTGTGCTTTACAGATGGTCTGCATGAGTGGGAGTGCAAGGACATGCTGTATCAGTGGGAGTTCAGATTTATAAGAAGGAAAATGACACAAGATGACTTTATGCACTCTTGTATGTAAATCTCGAAGGACGTTGGAAAACCCACTATAGAAGAAAGGATCCTGCAAACTGCAAGAACCTTGCAGCTGTATCATTTTATCAATAAACATACTACTTTTTTAAGCGGTAGTAAGCATTCTCATCCATTGCATAAAGCTGCACTAATCAATATTTTTATATTACCAATGGATCGAATTACCATGTTTAATGTGAAAGGGGTTGCTCATAGGGATGAACCCACAGAGAATTATCACCACCTCTGCTGTTCCCCTCAGCTCTATGGACCGTTTTAGCATCTTTCAGCTGATTGTTTTGGGTTTGGTTCAGTCTCACGACTCTTATCCACCTCATTTCGAGCTGCAGCAAGCAGCTGTTTTCAGTAAAAAAAGCTCTGATTGACCCATTAAACACGACCTGCCCAGCACCAAAGGCAGATAGACAAAATTAGCGACCAACTGGTGAACTTAGTGGAGCATTTAGCAGCTAAAGAGCCAGATATTTCCCTCAGGAGTTGGTGGAGACCAAAAACAGAGCTTGAAAAAAGGGGAGTGAATATTGGTTTTGTTCCATGTCTGCTGAATGTGTAAATGGGCAACTGTTTGCTAAATGTTCAACTTAAATGGTGATAATATGTCTTCCCTCAAGTGGTCAAGCAATCAAATAGTGCAGGTTTAAGTAAAACTAGCAGTGCCACATGTAAAAATACTGCATGAAAGAAAAATTTAATTAGCTAACTGCTAGATGTCAATGAATGTAAATAGTTACTTTTGACCACTGCAGACAAGGTCTCGACATGACCCATGTCAGATCAAAACACTGTCTGTTCATCAATGTAATGTCTCAGATGTGAGCTTTGGAAAAAAGAAAAGAAAATCAATAAATAAATGAAATAAGAAGATTGAAAAATTGCATATCAAATTACAGCATTTTAGGAAACCAGCAGAGCTGCAACGATTACTCAATTAAATGATTAGCTGATTGACAGAAAATGAATCCTTGTTGTAATAATTTTTTAAGCAAAAATGGCAAACATTCCCTCTGAAATGTCAGACTTTGATGCTTTTCCTCGTCTTGCACGATTGCAAACAGAATATCTCTGGGTTTTGGACTATTGGTTGCACAAAACAAGACATTTGAAGACGTCACCTTGGACAGTGAGAAATTGTAACAGTGTAAATTGTAAGTGAAATTGTAACATTTTTCTCTATTTTTTGGCATTATATAAACACAACGATCATTTAATGGAGAAAATAATTTGCGTTTATGAGACAGGGTTGCAGTTTTTCTCCCAGAGGTGAGACTAATGCTTGACTGTCTTCTGAACTCTGTTGTTGGCCCATGGGGGTCCCTGCTTTGGATTATTCTGCTTCTGCCACCAGACCTGAAGTAATGCAGTTGTGAAATATTGATGCACTGTAAGTTGTCTGTTGCTGCTATGACAAGCTGAGATGGCAAAAGAGGTCTTGGGAGTGAGATTCCTTTTGGTTAGCACTATTATTATTATGATGGCGGGAATAAACCCTGCCAACTTGATGCTTTTTTGTAGATGCAGACTTTTCTTCATCCAGTATTGTAATTAAAGCATCGAGGAGACAGGCCACTGACGGTCACCAATTTACTGTTCAGCCAAGTCTATTATTGTCTTTGCAATCAGCCTGAGCAGCTGCATCTACTGCGTATTAAACACAGAAAACATTATCAGCTTAATTTGTATTTCAGCTGTGTGGCAGCGTTGTTATACCACGTTGGCATCATTTGTTTTTACCCTTTTTATTCTTCTCTCTGTGGCGACATTTCACGCTTTGGACCCTTAAATCCGCTGAGACCTCTATGACGCTTTGATCTTATTCCCCTCTGATCATACTGATGTGTGATTCTGACAGGATCTTATTGGTGATTCACTGATAGCTTCTAGCGAGACCTGAAATAACACGGGGACTATTGTTGTGTTGTATGTGGAGTTGGCTCTCTTTTCCGAGATGAAAGTCTTGGCTGTCTTTCATCTCATTCTGCAGTCTCCCTGGTTGAACAAAGTCCCACAAAAGTTTTGGATCTGACACAAGCTCTGCAGAAGGTATGTGTTTGTGTCATCATAAGACGTGTGGTAAAGATAACACTGCCACTTTGACGTGATGCTTAACAAGTGATCTCTCTGACAGTAGCTGACATCTTTATTCATGAAGAACTGAGTACACACAGCCGACTAGGAAGTTCCTATTTTTCTTAAAACTGTGAGATTCCTGAAAAAAATTGGTTGGTTTTCATATCAGGGTCAAAAGTTCTACATAAATACTAATTTTAAAGGGTTCGTTCATCCAAATAACAAAATAAATATGTTTGCATTTACCTTTGGTGGTATCTATCCATGCCAACAGTGGATTATTGCCATCAGTTTGAGTTATTCAATAATAAACAATGATATTATTGATAAACAAGGAAGGTGAAATTTATTTTGTAGTGGAGGTCTTGATTTAAAATACATAAGTGGAAAAACTACCCAAACCTGACAGTCTGGCCTAGTCCGAATAGACCTGAGGGTCATGTGGCCTGATCCAGAATCGACCCAAATAAACCCAAATAGAAAGAGAGCACTAACACTGGCTGGAGTGTGATGCACCGCCAAGTAATGAACAGCCGTGGTCAAAAAGAATGGATGTCATATTTCCTGCACCTCGCAGTTCACACTCTTTGTCTGGTGTCAAAAAACACCAGATGGAGAAACCTGCGAAACACAAACCTGTGAACTATTGTCATTGGATCTACCTTCTACTGAAGAAATACTCCCGATGAAAGCTGTTGACAGTGAGTGCTGTGGATTATTATTATTGGGACACTGTTGTTGGAAAGACATGTTGCTGTTGAATTTTCTTAAAACCATCTGGACGGAGGAAAGTGAGAAAATATGTTTTTTTGTCATTTGGGTGAACTGAAGCTTTAAGGATGGACGTGCATATAGGTATATATGGGTAAATATATATATATATATACCTATATTATTATACTAATACTATATTATTATCCCATGGCCATATAAAATACTTGTTTCTGGTTGGCTGGCAGATGTAGTCACAATTTAACCACTGATCTTAATCTGTAGGCAGTCAATGTCCAATGAAACTGCAATATGAAATATAAAATGTTTTTTGTTTGACTGTTTTTATTTTGTTTTGTTTGTTTTGTCAGATCTTGTACTGAAGTAAAAGTAGCAATACTACAGTGTAGAAATACTCTGTTACAAGTAAAAGTCCTGCATGTACACAAGTGTAATACTTGAGTAAATGTACTTTCCACCACCGGTCAGGCCATATAAAAACTGTACAAAACAAAAAGCAGACAAACATGTATTACATATGTAATTCATATGATATTATCTCAACATATGACTGTAAACATATGTTCCCTCCTCTTTGTCCATTACATACAATCATATTCTAACATTCTGCTGAGGTGTCGTCAAAGACAAATTCCCACTGCGGCGGCCAATAATATTGTATTGTAAAATGCAGGTAACCATAGCAACAGTACTTTTGCTCCAGTTAACTACCTTTCGTGAAACTGACCTAAACCATGGGATAAACTGACTACAAACTTTAAAAAGCACATTTCACATTTGAACACAGCTTCTGTATTCGCCTGTAGTAACTGGCAATGGTATAAGCATGAAAATACACTTTGAGACGTCCTGATGTAGAAAATAATGATTCTTTGCCTCCTGGTTTTGTATACCAGGACATTCAGTTTTGTGTTATTGCTTACATAATGCATAGTCATGTTCATTGACTCTTGAGCCTGGTAAAGAAGTGACGAGATGCTTATATAATGTGGACAGAGTCGACAACAACTGACAGCTCTGACACTGTCCGAAGAAGTTAAGTCAGTCTTTCCTTCCAGCATTTGTTCCCAAATCTTTTAGTAAGCACATGCATGCGTGCATGTGTGTGTGTCACATGGCCTCCACAGTGTGTCTAGTGATCGGTGAGTCACACAGGAAGTCACACACTCCGATGACTGTGGTAGACACACACACGCACGCACAAACATACAGTGGATTTACTATCATCTTGGACCCCACATGGAGGATTACAAATATGTCTGAGCGTGAGCGCACACATTCTGGACGCGCCACCTGTGACGGCTCAGCGTTGAGACACACTCACTCTGGCAAACACACAACACACACTCCTCAGATCCTCTGAGTCACTGACAGAAATGTCTTCACTCCTTTTCAGGAGACAAACGAAGGATGAAATAAGTGTGAAGTGTGAAGTGTGTGCGCGTGTGCGTGTGTACCCAGTGGAAAACCTGACAGATGTTTCCGAGGGACAGTTGTTTTGACCTCTTTCCCTCATCGAACGATGTACTCTGATCATTCACACAAACAGGTCTGCGTTAACATACACAAACACACACACACACACACACACGTGCACACAGGGTGACAACAGTAAATAGAAACCAGCCAGCAGGCTGAGAGGCTTCTGGCACACCTCAGCGCTCTGTTGACTTTCCTCATTGATTTTGCAGCAAAGCACAAGGTACAGTGTGTGTGTGTGTGTGTGTGTGTGTGTGTGTGTGTAGATACAAAACAGTGGCTTCTGGGTAGAGTAGGTCACCATCAACATGGGCCTGTTACTAATTTACTGAGTATATTCATGGCCATGCTATTGCTGATAAAAATGTTTGAACTGTTGAAATGTTATGTTTTCTTTTTGGTTATGTTTCTATCTTTAAAGCTGCACTATTCAATATTTATATAGTAACAATGGATCAAATGACTACACAGAGAAATATGACCTGACCCTGCAGATCCCCTCAGATCTACAGAGCGTTTTAGCCTCTTTTAGCTCATTGTTTTAGTTTAACAGCCCACAACTTTACTGTTTTGATTCAGCCTCATCACCTCGTTTCCAGCCACAGCAGACGGCTGTTTTTAGAGACAGACCTTATAAACTAACTGCCCGGCACCAAACTGCATGCAGAGGAAGCGAGCGGCTAGCTGGTCAACATAGTGGAGAATTTGCAGCCAGATATTTCCTTCAGGATAACAACACAGAGGTCAAAGCAGTGTGACTTAAATTCACCAGGTGGCCAGAAACAAGACTCCAAATGGATGCCGATGTCGCTCTATGTCTGCTGGATGTCTTAATAGACAACTGTTCCTTAACAAGTTCGCCATATTAACTTTAAATGAATGAATGCAGTTTTAAGCAGCCAATAGGCCTACAGCAGCACGATGAAGTGTCAAATATAGACAGAACATTTGGGGAAATTTTGAATTTTGATGAAAAATTACATCCTACGTTTGTCGCGTCGGGCTATTAATGCTGATATCATGTAGTCCGAACCCGGCATAACCCTAACTCAGTTGTTTTGGGCCTGAGACTAACCAAACATTAACCATTTGCGTTGTAAGATCAGAAAAACATTTTAATTTTGAAATGGCAACGTCATCTTGTGTGGAAGAATTTTCTAAAGTTGCACTTGGAATTAAAATGTGACTTAAGTTTTTTTATGTACAAGCTTCACGTGGTTGTATATTTGTACTTTCTAAACTAAGTAGAAGCTCTACTTTCTGTGTGTGTGTTGCAGCGTGTAGTATGTGTGCATTCAGGTAAAAAAGACCAATTTATTTTCTTATTTCTTCACAAATAGCTGAGGGATTGGTTTCGGAGCACAGCTGTGATTGCAGCCCATTGATTTTCAGACCAAAGCGAGCATTAGTTTTCTCTTTCATACATCTGGGTGTGTTGTCACCGAAGACTGAGGAGCGTCAGGTGTTTAAAAATGTGCCAGCAAGTCAGTGTTGCCTGCGTAGAACAACACACAGTCCGACCATGCCAGGTCTGAGACCCAAGGTCGCTGTGCCTCTGCTGCCTTAGGGCCAGGGACATTTTGTACGTCACCGTAGTCCTTCTCATCAGCGCTGTGCTTGTTATATCATGCACACACTATTTTTATAAGATAGAAACCAAGGCTTTTGCTCACTCTTGGATGACTCACAAGTAGTGGGCCCTTTACATTGCCTTGGGCTGCCATTGTGTTTGCATAACTCGTCAAACGTGATCTCGGAGAATATGCAGTGTTCTCGTGATAAGGATTATGTTTTGTTTTTTATGCACTTGTGTGTGCATGTTTTTGTATTCTCTGTTTGTCTGTCACCCTCTCTGCTTTTTTGCTTACCAGTACATGTCCTATAGATTCAGTATGTGTGCGTTATTGTGTGTGCATGCCTTTTATGTGTGTGTACCTGTGTGTGGTAGAGAGGGTGCCCTGCTGCGTGGCTCCAGCCCCCTCCTGCCAGATCCAGATGAATCCCCCCCGCCCCCTGGCGTGTCCTGACCTTTGGCTGTGTTGGAGGAGCTGCTCATTGCTCACTCAAATCTGAGGCTGACTGGCTGTGAGAAATAATAGGTGACAGTCACACACTGTCTTATCTGGATTTCATTCAGAGTTACATAAGTTTTTCCTACCGTCGCCACCGTGGGAAGCAGCAGTGACAGTTCTTGGAAAGTTTAGTTCACTAGAGGTGAACTTTGACATTGATAAGGACAGGACTGAAAGCAACACAGAGACTGCACTAATTTTCAACTAAAACTAGGAATCATCTTTAGGGATAATTCTGGGTTATTTCAATTTGGGTTTCCTTTTGACAGTTTTGGCCATTATTTCTATCAATTATGATGACATTATATTACTCACCGAGTTAATTGCTTAGATCTGGGAACACTGGAACAGAAAATATGAGTCAGACAATCAGAGTTTTAAACAAACTCCCAGTTTAAAAAGGAGAGATTCATTTGAAGTGTATATATTTATTGAGGTTAGCAATAGAGAAAGACTTTGATTAGACCCCATCGATGCAAAGCATCCTCATTAAACGTAGGCCGATATGAAGATAGGAGATAGGACAGGATCCTCCGGAGTCTAGACGCTGGTGGTGGTGGAGTGGAGAGTAGATTTGGAGGTGGTTTACCTCTAAATAAAGTAGTTTAAAGTAGTTAAAGTAATCTTCCTAAACTGTTGGCTTGTTTACATCCTGTCTGGTTTGATCACCAAGTTGTAATGAACTGAAATTATTCTTTAAAAATGCTCAGAATCACACACCGATTCTACACAGCAGAGCTTTAATTCAAATTATTATACTAGTAAGACCATTACAGTTCTTTCACTGCTCTATTTTTAAACTTCTTGATCCTTGGTGCAATTACAATATAATTAACTTTGTGAAAATTTTGGCTACCATTCACCTTGTTAATGTAATCAAAGGTACATTTCCTGTCAAACTTGTTGCTTCTGGCCACAGATGGATGTTGGTACTAAACATCCCAACCCTGATGTTGCTTTACAGCAGTTAATTTGTTCTTTTGGTTTCGTCTAAAGAGGACAAACATGTCAGAAATCATTTCTCTGCTTGCCTTTCGCTTATTTCACTACCTTCCTTTGCTAGAAACTCTGAAAGCTTCACAAATGCTGGAAGAACAGCAGCCTCTGCGTGATTTGGGCTATAAATTCTCTTTACAAAGTGAGATGCAGAGGCTTATAATATTTATGCTAATGGCTCAAAATTGATGTTGAGGTTTGATGATGTTAAGTTGCTGTATTTCTTAAATGTCACTGCTCCTAAAAAAGTGCAGAGTTGATGTTTTGTAACTTTTGTGGCGGGTTTCCTCTACCGGGAGCGATATATGCAGTGTCATTCTTCCCAGCTGTCATGCATATAACCAGTCTGACGGGCATGACAGAGTCAGTATGATAATAACCTAATTATTGACCAGTGAGAGGGTCCCTGTGGTTGTCTGGCTGTCAGTGATAGAAGCAGTAAGAAAAGGAAGGAAGGAAGGAAGGTGGGCAGTAAGAGAGACTGCAGTCTGACTCAGTCTCTACCTGGTCTTCTGGAGAGTCCATGGGTGCTCGCAGAGCCGCTGTCATCACCCAGTGTGTCCATGTGACAGTTAGACACGTAGCTAGTCATGAGGGGAGGAAAAGGCCTCCCATGTGATGTTGGGGAAACAGTTTTCATCGTGTTGCATTACGCAAGATCAAACACGCCGGGAGACTCGCTGTCATCCTCATTATCATCACGGTCGTGGTGAATTATAGTAGTAAAAGCGTCAGTAATACGGTAGTTGAGATAGTCGAGGTGAGTCAAAGCCTGGAAGAATGTGTGCGTTTGTCCTCTTGTGTCTTTGTTTTACATAAACAGGGATTCCAGTTTCGTTTTGGGAGGATTCTTTAACTGGTTTGACAGCATTTCCCGACCAACTTAAACCTGACTGTCAACAGAAAACTTGTCATTTTTGTCTCAAACTGTACTGTATGTGTCTGATAAACAAAGATCTCTTCATTGCATTAAGTCCATACTTGTAGATCTTGAATATAACAGCATAGATTTGTGGGTTTTTAAATCATCACCCTTGCAAAATTTCTGTGGATGGGTTTTGCTGAATATTGCAACTGAGTACATTTTTGGTACCAGCTGAAATGTGTCACCCTGTACCCACTAATGAACTGTCAAGTACCAAGAATTGGCATTGAATGCTTCATCAGATTCTTGTTAATGTATTCTTTGTTTAGATAGTTCCTGATTTAAAGGGGAACTCCACCAGGATCAGTTTACTAGTCATGGGAAGTATTACTCAGCCTGTGAAAGCAATCATATATTGTGTTTTGGGGTTGTTTGTTTTGCTGTTGAGTTGTGCCGCATTGCACAAGGAGGTTTTTTTCTAATATTTTTTCTACCCTCATTGATATAAATGACATAATTTCAAAAATGTGTTTGATTTTATGGGCTGGCATTGGCGTATATTGCTCTCATTTGCTGTTGAAGTGGCTCTAAATTACGCCCTGATCTAATTCAATACGTTTAAGTGAAATTTATGAACCGTGGAATATAAAATAACATAATACTTCAGCTTGCATTGCAGGCTAATCATCTATACACTTGCCGCAGTTACACTGTGATCCCATGGCCCTCCCAGCTGCCCTGGACCCTTCTCACTCCGTCAGAAGTACAATGAACAGGAGAGCAGATTAACTGCGACAAGCGTGCAGGCCCTCACACCACAGTAAATCGATTGGTGGGGGACAAATATAGCCTGTCTTATTAGTGGGAGCTGGAACATGCTGCCATGGGTTCACAACAGAAGGAAAAGAAGGAGAGGGAGGTAGAGAGGATGTGTGGCGATTAATATGCCCATCTGCGCTCTGCTGACTCATATTCCTCAGTGTAGTAACACTGTCGATACCTTCACTTATTCTGTTGCTCTCTGATGACAGCTGTTCTTTCTGTATGCGTGGTTTCCTTCTTCTGTATGTCAGATTTATTTAATGAGACATTAATCTCCACTTGCATCTAACTTTTTGTGCAAATCAAAGCCCTGCAAACCTACTTCTGCAGGAGATATTCCGTACCCACAGAAAAAAAACAATGCCCTCCTTTTTGTTGCCTCACAGCAGCAGAGCAACCTGCCCCCATTTCTGAGGTGCTACACTGGAGTGTGTTCAAATATTTAGTTTAGTGCACCGGGCCAATTATGTTGCAATGGATAAATAATCTGTTCATCTGCACCAAGGACAATAGATCAGCAACCACAAAACATCTAATTTTACTTTAGTAACACATACTGTTCTGTGACAGAGCTAACCATAATATGGCCCACTTACTGTACAAACCTCCCTCCTCCATCACCTTCATTCACACACACACTAACACACACACACACAGCAGTGATGATGCTGTGGCAGCACTGCTGATGCGATTTGGCATTACTGGGGCACGATTCCTGCTGAATGCCCTAAAATTTCGCCCTCCCCTGTGCCCCCATCCCCACATTCTCGACAGTCCTCTCAGCAATCACTCCGGCGACCCCCCATCTCCCAGATCTGTTGTCGAGTCTCACCCTCATCCAGTCACGCTAAGCATGTTCATTTATGGGTGTGCCGATTCTCCAATGAGTGTGAAGTCACGATAGAAGCTTTTATTCCAAACTGTTCTTACAGTCTGAGCAGAGAATTTGGAGCTGTTAATAAATGGACCTGCATAGTGCTGATGCAAATATGATACCTGAGTTTTGGTATCAATACTTTAAGTACCTTAGCTTGTGGAATATAAACATCTAGAAAAAACTTTTAGCTTTTCATTTAACAAAATAAGCCAAACTTCTCAAATGCATCAATGTTTAATTTTTTCTAAACACAAGCGGCCGTACAGGAACCTTACCTCAATAAAGCAGTATATATCAGATTAAAATAACTTTTACAAATTAGTATTACACTTCCATAAAGTTAGGGGACTTGCAAGAGACAGATTTAAAAAAATAATAATAAAAAAAAATCAAAATCCATGAAGCAGAAACCAAAATATCCTGACTTCTGGTACCTAGCTCCAAAAATGCTGGATCCTCCAAAAGTACACCTTGTCCACATACTATTGGCCATATAGTGTACATATATCATGATATAGTACTGTACATTTCATGGAAATATAATGGAGAAACTGTTCACAGATAAAACCAGATGAGAATGACAGTTTTTCGGCTAATAAAGGAAGCTAAATACCAAATTATTTGCTACATTGCCCACAATCACATATACAGATTATTACAGGGCTTCATGTGCCTGATATATAAACGTGTTAGCAAAATCTGTTGGGTTGTGGACGTGGCATTGTCATGTTGAAACAGGAAAGGGCCTTCCCCAAACTGTTAAAACTAGGTGCCTAGTGTGAGTGTTCACATAGTTTTGGCCATTACAAAAAAGAAACCTTTGTTGTTATACAGTAATGTGTGTCTGTATATCTGCAGGTCTGTTGGGCAGCACCCGTTTCACCGGCTCCTCCCAGAACTACAGCACCCTGCTGCTGGAGGAGGAGGCCGGGCTGCTGTACGTGGGAGGCAGAGGGGCTCTGTACGCGCTCAACACCTCCAACGTCTCCACACCTGCAAACCTCACAGTGAGTGCCGAGACGCTGCGAGCCACAGATCACCACGTAATTGCCGCTGTTAACAAAGAAACGGCAAACCCGATTTTACAAGTTTCCTCCCATTTCATAAGTGTTAAAAGAGGACAAACTAATAATAGCCTTAAGCAGATTCAGCAAATCCCATTGTGTTCCTCCAATTTTATGGATATCGGATTAAATGCACCAGGCGTTTATTCAAGGGTTACTGAAGAGAGTCAGAACTCGGTGATGCAGCCAGAAAATTAAGTGTGCTGTCCTTCTCCTGTTTATCACACACACTTGTTTTCTTCTCTTTATATCTCCCTTTCTGTCCACCGATCTTTCTATTTATTTATTTCTCCCTCTCTATTTATTGAGCTAACTGAGTCATCCTTATTCCCCCCCCCCACTGTTTGCAGATTGATTGGGATGCTTCCCCTGAACAGAAGAAGCAGTGTCTAAACAAAGGCAGAGACAATCAGGTACAAGGGTGCAGCTCCACTCTCTTGTTATTATTCGCTTTTTCTTTTGAGAAAAATCTTTATTATCTGTTGAGTTATTTTGGAGAACATGAATGAAACACTTCTGCTTTGTGATGTGCTGATTGCCTCTGACAGCAACAACGTGGATAATCCCTTCAGTTGCTTCTTAATCCGTTTCTCCTGAAAGACTGAGAAACTAATCATTTAAAAAAAACACACTCATTCATGAAATATTTGCATAAAATAGCCCCCCGTACTTGAAGTGCATTGACTGGCCTCTGTGCCTCTCCAGCCCTGCCCATTGTGGAGCCAGAAATAACCTGTTTTTCTCCGGTTTTCTGCAGACAGAGTGTTACAATCACATCCGATTCCTGCAGCGATACAATGAGACTCACCTGTACGTCTGCGGAACAAACGCCTTCAGGCCTCTTTGTGCTTATATAGTAAGAGCCCATGCAGTTTCATTTCAGCGCAATTATGACTAGAAATTAAATGATTAATCGAGCGTTGTCTTTTTTTCTCTCTGTAAGGATGCAGAGCGGTTCAGCTTCTCCTCAGGCTTTGAGGAGGGCAGAGACAGGTGTCCATACGACCCGGCGAAGGGGTACACTGGCCTCCTCGTAGGTATGTCTCCCAAATTTGCATTTAATCTATTCTACATACAGTATGTTGGTGTAGCCAAGCAGCACGCAGGCATCAGAAGGATGTGTGAAGAAGCAATGTTTAGAAATGAATCATTTTTATTACTGGGACAAAACACCAACAATAAACCTACACACGACTGCCAGGAGGAAGATAGTCACTCGATTTGTCTAATTCGGGTTGCTGAAGACTCATATTAGAGAACTGTCGATTTTGTCAGCAACCAACTCTTTCAACATAAATGTGGGAATGTGAGTGTTGTGTTAAGACATCCTTTCTAATGCAATAGAATTAAAATAAAGACTCAGGAGAGACATTCAAAGCATACTTAAGCACACTGGGATCAATATCTAATTACCATTTACAAATATTATAACCACATTGGGGGATAGGTCACAGTCTGCCTGCTTACTCTGCAGAATGCCAACTGCTTTCATTTACATCTGATTTAACTCTGATGTCCAAATTTCTCTCTTGTTTTCGTCTCTCCTCCGCTAACACACACGTTCGACCTGCTAATCAGACGGTGAGATGTTCACGGCCTCTCAGTACGAGTTTCGCAGCTCTCCAGACGTGCGCAGAAACTTCCCCTTCCCCACGCTCAGGACGGAGGAGGCCCCCACCCGGTGGCTTCTGGGTAAATACAACACACGACAACACATGTCAAAGGCCGGAGATAATCCTCAGATACATCAAGTAATGAAGACGTGTGTGCAAACAAAATTGCAGACACTGGTTTATATTATTTCACAGTTAACTACTAAATGGACCAAACCTCATTGCCGTTTTGCACATTTTTATCTCATCAGATGTTTTGCTGTTACTGCAGAAACTGATTGACCTACAGAATGAAAATCACATCAAAAAAATTGCACTGCACTGCAGCTCTAACTGGCTTAGTTGTGGCAATTCAATCATACTTAAAAGCTCCATCTTTAGTTTCCAAGGAGACACTTCCTTGGCTTCTAATAGGTCTGTGTTTGGACATGTGGTTTTGTGTGTATGTGTGTGTACAGAGGCAGATTTTGTGGGCTCTGTGCTGCTGAAGGAGAGCATCAACAGCTCTATCGGTGACGACGACAAGATTTACTTCTTTTTCACGGAGCGAAGCCAGGAGCAGATTGCCTACCCGAGCCAGACCAAGGTGTCCAGGATTGCCCGAGTCTGCAAGGTCAGAGGGAGCAACTAGCCCAAATACTGTTAACCATAATCATATTAATGGTTTCACTGAGTTTGGGAAGTTAATTCTAAAAAAAAGACAAAACTCGCCTAACAGATTTATAGCGCCTGCAAGGTCGTGGAAAGAAAGGGTTGAAATGAGGGAGGAGAAAAGTTGCCAGTATTCAAAGTGCAGAAATGGTGGGATTATTTAATGCTTTACGTCACTGATACAGAGTGAAGTGTAAATGGATTTAGGGAAACTTTCTGTTCTCGATTTTTCTCTCTCAGCTGCCATTTTCCTCTTACGGTAATTTCAGTGCTGAATGAACCAGCAGTTGGCCGTCTCTTATCTTGGTTTCTTCACTGACGGCGGTTCCTTCTGTGCCACTGTTGCCAGGCAAACTATAAGTCCACCAACCTCCACCTCCAATGGCAAACCTTCTCCCTCTCTTTATTGCCATCTCTTACACTCCTCCTCTTTTTTCCCTCTCACCTCATTTCACTTGCGATCAGCATCCCCGGTCTAGACTGCATGCCCAGCAACCATTCCTAGAGGTCTCTCCTCCTTCTCTTTCTTCCTCCCTGTCGTTTCTTTTGCCCATGCATGATGGTGTAATTACCATCGCAGTGTGCTGTTGTGCTGAAATCACTCTTGCAGTATTTCTATGGGATCAAAACAGTGTCTAAAAGGCTCTGAGCTGGTGAAATGGTGTTCAGAAATAATTTCACACCCTGCGGTTGTATATCACCTGTTGTGAGAATGTGAAAGGGATTTTTCATGAATGTAAATGTATGAGAAAGAAAAGAAATGAATGTGAAAGCCTCCTATTGAGTAACCACTTAGGAATCAACTTTTAACATCTAGTCAGAGTTAAATTGTCCAAACTAATCAATGCAAACTGCAGGGACAAAATGCCACTGCAAATTAAACTTAACAAAGAGAAAGCAAAATGTTTTTCCAAAGATTTATCACTTAATTTCTGTTTTTTGAGATTTTCCTAGAGCTGTTTTACCACAATTTATCGCCCCTTTTGAGATGTGGAATATGTAACATTTCATCCATCCTTTAAAGTGATGGCTTTTTGTCTTTCTGAAGAGGCTGTGTTTTTACATGAATGTACATTATGCATTTATTCAGACATGACAGGAGCTTTATGGAAAAAGCCATTATGTTTGCGCGATGCCTGGCACCCGGTGCGCGAGAGGAAGTGGTATCGCTGCTGGAAAACAGCGGTGAATTGAAAAGTAATATCAAGGAAGAAGAAGTAAAAATAAAATACATTAGAAAATACATTTTCTCATCATTTATTAGGTGGAGGTGGAGAATTCTGCTGCCTGTTTTGTAAAGTCCAATAGTGCACAAGTATTGCATGACAGGGCGTTAAGTTGGGACTCGCAGCTCACATGCTGTATGGAAAGCTTTTACTGGACTTTGGTTCATTCAGCCGTGCCGTTGGCTTGAAACGAAAAATTTGAAATATTTTTAATTTTTGCCTTTTTTGACCCGGTCGCACCACGAGGGTTCAGTGTTTTGTGGTTTATTAAACTGATCGAATTTTGAGATGAAAATTTTAAATTATATTTGTTTGTGTGGATATTTTTTGCACATTCATAAGCTTGTATTTCTGTGTCTTTTCTTTAGATGGTTGCACATTTATGCACATCCATGCTCATCGTCTCACATGCTCACAATCTCCTGAGCATTTTACTTCTTGAACTTTTTAAAATCCCGCATTCTCAAACAGTTCATCTCCTCATGATTCTCCCTGCATCCGAAATAAGTCATTTCTGGAAATAAGGTCTGGACTCTTCACCTCTTCTCTCTTCGTCAGCGCTGTGGAGTTGTCAGAGCAGTCTAGAGTGTAATAACTCAGTCTGAACTAGGCCACAGCAGCACATGCAGATGTCGAGCTGGTCCCCAGCTCAGCCCCGTGGCAGCCAGACACCACGCTGGTTGGAGGCAGATCTGCGGATAGCGAAGGCCCTGGCAGTCGCCTCTGGCCTGAAACCACTGAAGACTTGCCATTTTTGAGCTGCCTAACTAGTTTTCCTCTTCTGTTTGTTGCTTCCCAGCCAGACCGCATCTACTTCCTCTGCAATCATGACCCATTTTCACAGGGAAGGGTGTAAATTACATGGAAACAAGGTCTTTTCAGGAAGATAAAAAGCAGAAATCAATGTCATTCTGACATTATTTAATATTGGCCATTGTGGAGTTCCATGTGTCTCCAGCAAAGAAAGAAAGACTGTACAATTTCTTCTGTACTATATCTTCAGAAAATGACTTAATGTCTGGCTCAAACAGCAACACAGTTTCCATCATGAGATCCTGGGTTAATTTCCCCACGGGCATATCTTTACAGTGCTACGCCTGGATTCTGGACTCTTTAACGTCTAGGATTTACGTCATGACAGCCCGATGACCCGCACAGTGCTGTGATTGACATAGATTGTAATCTATCAGTGCATCCCTCTAGCTCTTTCCATCTCTATAAGAAATGCTTATGTTATTTTCGCAGTGGCATCCAGCTTAACTCGACTTTGCTAACTCGTCTGCCAACACCAACTCTCTAGAGGTTTTGTTGAGTGAAAAGAATGAACCCTAAGAGTGCATGCATTTGTGTGCTGTTTGTCTCTTATACAAAACGTTTAGTCTGTATTATTGATGGAAGTGTTCCTAATGCAGGCATTTTTGTTTCCGATACTTATGTGTTATGTCGATTTAAGCTACTTTGCCTTTCTGTGTGGGAGGCCGAGGCAGGCAGAGGGTTTTGATGAATGACAGATATCTGCAAAAGACATAAACGAAGAAAGATGAAGCGCTATAATTCCGACAAACAAAGGGAAAAGAAGGCTCTATCTCTTTTTTCTCTCTTCTAAATGAGGTGTGCTAAATTACTCTTTTAGGGAGAGATTTCTTGCAGCCTCGCCTCCCAGTGCTACCAAAATGCAATTAGAGCAAATGTGCTAAAGAAGGCACTCGGAGCTAGAACACTAACATTGAGCTCCACTTTAATCTCCTCACTTCCTCCTCCCCTCTTTATATGTTTATAGTTATGTGTACATTATGATTTGATTCCTGTCTTTTTGTAGATGCATGCTTATTGGTTATATCTTTGTGTCAGTGTTATTACAATCACAGATTAGTAGCTATTGGTATGTATAGTGTGAGAGTGGTAGTGTGTAAGTGTATATGCCAGAATGTATCAGCTCAAGTGACTTTATTTAACCATCCACCCATTGATCTGTTGTCTCCTCTGTGTGCAGAATGACTGGGGTGGCCAGAGGACCCTGCAGAGGAAGTGGACCTCCTTCCTCAAGGCCAGGATGGTGTGTTCAGTCCCAGAATATGAGCTGCACCTCAATATCCTGCGCAGTGTGTTTGTCCTGCAGGGTCGAGACGCTCAAAGCAGCATTTTCTATGGCGTCTTTGGCCTGGAATGGTAAGAGACAACATTGAATTATGCTTTTCTCGTGGCCTTTCCCGCCTTCAAGTAGCTTTAAGGTTGGAAACGTCATCTTATTCCACTCTGTCCGACAGTATGATTTATATATTCTGTATCAGCATCATTTTATACGCATTCCTCCAAAGTCAGCCTGGGAAATTTGGTATCTTTGAAAACTTTGGGATCTGCACTAGAATTTGAAATAAAGTTCTGTGGGTTTGAACACCTCACCGGCCCGTGGGCAACTCAGTGAGGTAATCTCATTAAGATTAAGGTCTGTTTTGCATGTGAGACCTGAGAGCAGCAGCAGAAACATGCACAGAGAGTAGACACATTTTAATGCATTTCAGTCACATATTGCGATCAGTGCGATTAACCAGCCTTGATCTCTGGTCCAAATGAACTGTAGACACGATCGCGAGTGAAAACTGAGGGGACAAATTTTAGGAAACGACCCATATAAATAAAAATTATTGTGTGCAATTCTCTTTTCTTGGTGCTAATAAGGACCAACCTACTTTTCTTATATCTCACAATAATGAGGATGATATTTAATCTCCTGTAATGAAATGCAAGGGACAATGATAAACTGCGTCAAGTTGTTTTAAAGGGGAATGTGCATTTTCAGCTGGAGAAACCAGCAGCTTAGCAGGATAAAAGGTAAGATCATTGCTATCGGCTGTGTTTTTTGCATACACTACATGGCCAAAAGTATGAGGACACCCGAACATTACACCGGTATGTGATGGTAAAAAATCTCATTCTAAAACCATGGATATTAATGTGCTATAAAAGCCCCCACTGTTCTGGGAAAGTTTTCCCCCAGATTTTAGAACCTGCTGCAGGGATTTGCTCCCATTCAGTGAGGTCCAACACTGATGTTGGATGATCAGGTCTGGCTCAAAGTCTGCGTTCCAGTTAATCTCAAAGGTGTTGAATAGGGTTGAGGTCAGCGCTCTGCAGGCCGGTGAAGTTCTTCCACACCAAACTGGGAAAACCATTTCTTTATGACTTTGTGCACAAGAGTGTTGTCATGCTGAGACATTAACAGTTCTTCCCTAAAGTTGGAGGCACACTTTGGTCTAAAATACCATTGTATGCTGTAGCAACAGGATTTCCTTAAACTGGAACTAATTGACCTAAATTTAGCAAAAATATAAGATTTTCTGGTTCCACTGTGAGGATTCACTGCTTTTCTCCGATTTATATCATTGTAAACTGAATATTTTTTGCTACTGGAAGACGTCACCTTGGGCTCTGGGACTATTTCTCTATGGTCTGACATTTTATAGACTAAACGATTAATCGTGAAAGTAATCAACAGATTAATTGATAACGAGAGAAATCATTAGCTCAAACCCTAGGTGAGCTGTTATCAAAGCCGAACCAGCCGAGCTGCAGTCAGAGCTGACGTGACAGCGTCAGAGGACGATGGCTGCCAGTGGAATATCTGGCAGCGATGTGAGTGTGTGTTTATGCTGATATGCAGAGTCATGCTGCATAAAACTGTCCCAAGGGTGTTTAGATTCTGATGGAGAGGATATCATTGCAACGGGACAGTAACACGATCTATTTCTCTCTTGCTTTTTCCTTTTTTTTTTTACTGCTTCACTTCCTTTTGTGGATATAACTCAACCTCAGTCTGTCTCCTCATTCACTGCAGCAGCTGTCCTTTCTGTCTTTCTTTTTCCTTTTTCTCTCTTTCTTTCTGTCTCGTCTTGTCTTTCTACATGCTGGTTTTCTTTTACAAAAAACGTACACCTGTGCAGGTAGTAGTCGTCACTGTGCGTTAGACTCAAGCGTGTAAGAATGAGTAAGCCCCTGAGCTATACTGCTCACCAGTTTTGAAGACAGATTCTGGTTTCACTTCAATTTCATTTTTCTCACTTGAGCGCTTTTGAAGGCTGAGGTGGGCACACAATGGAGTTAAGAATGTGACGCAGACATTTTCCCCCATTACTAATCTCACCTTGAGGGCTCAGGATTAAGGGTCACCTGGTCCCCACCTCCCAACTCATGCTGTTGTTATGCTGTCGGACAAATCTTTTCTTTCACAGGTGCTCTACCAAAACCACAAATGGGGCTGCTTTATTTATGACTCACAGGGAGTAGGTATTTCAGTGCTGTGAGTGTGGTGTTGAAAAATCTGTAAAACAAATATTTCCTTCTGGAGTGGACGATGGGAGTAGCTACTGGAGATAAAGACTGAATAACACACCTGTCAGTGACGCCACTCCCACTTGTCCATTCAAGACAAATTGATAAGATTCAAGAGGAAA
The DNA here is from genome assembly GCA_003416845.1 of Oplegnathus fasciatus. Lineage (NCBI taxonomy): Eukaryota > Metazoa > Chordata > Actinopteri > Centrarchiformes > Oplegnathidae > Oplegnathus > Oplegnathus fasciatus. Next base: position 132,459 of record NTHP01000634.1, read on the forward strand.
ATGGGAGCGTAAAAAACAAAACTTTACCATCTTAACACCCACAGTTTTCAGAGAATAGAGAACAGCTCCAAGCAGCCTGGTTACCTTTTCGCCTGTCATTTGCCGCTTATGATCTGTGATATGTTTGAAATTTGATCTGGGTGGCAGTTGCTCCCCAGATAATAACCCCTCAGTGTTTATCCAACATTGAATCATTAATCCTGAGTGTGTCCTCTGGTTGTGTCTTCGTGGTGGGGGTGGGGTATTGTCTTTCAGGAAGAATATCAAAGCATCTGCTATCTGCCAGTACGCCTTCTCAGATGTGCAGAAGGCTTTCGAGGGGCCGTACATGGAGGTGCAGGACTCAAAGTGGAGGGAGTACACAGGGAAAGTTCCAGAGCCAAGACCTGGATCTGTAAGTTTCATCCCACAAAACTCTCCTTCCTGGAGTATCTTGTCTCCCGCTCTTTCCTTTGGTTTGAACGAAGAACACTTTCTGACTCTCTTCTCTCCAGTGTATGACAGATCTGCACAGGTCTCAGGGCATCAACTCATCTCGAGACCTCCCAGATAATGTCCTCACTTTCGCTAGAAGGCACCCACTGATGGCAAGCCAGGTGCACCCAATAGGGGTGCGCCCACTCATGTTCAAGAGGAGTGTCAACTATGTGAAGATAGCTGTGCACAAGGAGCCGGCGCTGGATGGAAACATTTATACTATTCTGTTTTTGGGAACTGGTGAGTTTTACTGCTGAACAGCCAACAAATCCCATGAAAAGACCAAAACCAACAATGAACCTACCAAGAAGTTTTGCCTGTTTTGTAAAAGCCTCTAATATAAAAGCTCCATTGTTGTCCAACAAGACTAAGAGTCTGCAGCCATGCTAGCAGCTCTCTAAGGCTGTACAAAGGCACAGCGGTGTTTTGAGCTGAATGCTCATTTCAGCATGTTAACATGCTCATAATAACAATGTTAACATGTGTCATTAGTTTTTCAGGTATGCAGCTGTAAGTGTTGCTTACTGTATAGCATGAGAACGCTTGTTTTAATGATCTATTATTTTATTTTTTATTATTATTCTTTTAAGCATAAATGTTTTATTGTTGTCTAGTTATATACATTTTAAAGGTATATGTGTGTATATGTATATGTATTTATATATGTATATATACATTCTGTTATTTTTGTTTGTGTGAACTCACAAAACCAAATTTCTATCAACTATGTTGGAAATGGCAGTAAAATATTGAATCTTACGCAAATAAAAATTTTGACCTGATGATGCAGCTAGATCTCCAAAGTTGTTACAGAACATCCTGAGGCAGACATGAATGTCTGTACAAACTTTCATGGCAAACCATCCAGTAGTTGCAGAGATATTTTAGCCTCAACCGAAGTATTGGACCGACCGACAGACCGACATTGCTGCTAGCATGGCCAAAAGCACATCAGTGAGTCACACTGTTGCACTGTGACATGTTCCATCATTACCACGAACACACTTTCTGTAGTTTAGTTAAAAACACTCATACACCGTCCTCACTAGAGCACCAAATGTGTATTAATCCACGACTGAAAATAGTCCCCAACAAATGTGCTATTTACTCCTGTTTGAGTGATGTAGCCTAAAAGCTTCAGTGCACAGCTGTTTTAGGAAAGTATGGAGTCCTATATATATATTTGTGCCCTGTTTTTTAAAGATTTACGTCTTCAGTAGGAATGAATGGGCTCGGGGCTGAGAGCCACGGACCAGGTGGTGAAATCTGAAAGTGTTAAGAGATGGATAAACTCATTCTTGGTTTTGGTCTTTTCATGGAATTTGTTGACAGCAAGAAAAATATAGAATAAACTGGATTTTGTGCTCTGTATTGCCTCTCAAGGTTATTCAAGCGTCTTGTTTGACGAAGTTGTATCTTTTCTTACAGATGACGGGTGGCTGCACAGAGCTGTAGACATCGGTGGAGAAATGCATATCATAGAGGAGTTGCAGTTGTTTGATAAACCCCAGCCCATAGAGAGCATGGTCATATCCTCTGCTCTGGTATGTATTCATGTATGTAGAGTTATACGTTAACAGAATGAGAGCCTATTACTGTTAAAGTGATGCAAATGAAAATGTGCTGCCTAATGAATTTACTACATAGAATTGGAGTGTAAGGGTGCTGTTTTTTATGTATAAGTAAGTAAATTAGAAAATTTTTAAGAATATTTCAGTGCCTAAGTGTTTACAAACTACAAATACAAGTTCAGTGTTTGGCGTGAAGTTCATCTGCAGCGACCAGGCATGGAAATTTCTTCCCAAATTTCCAAATCCATCAGTAATTGATGATTAATCACTCATCTTTTGTTTTACAGCGGAGTCTGTATGTTGGCTCCCGCTCTGGAGTCGTGCAGGTACCGATGTCGGCCTGTCGGAGGTACACTTCCTGCTATGACTGCGTGTTTGCCAGAGATCCATTCTGTGGCTGGGACGGGAGGATGTGTGTGGAAATATCTTCACGTGCACAGAGGTGAGGGGGCACGCGCCTGCACACTCACAAGACACAAATGCACATTTCCAGCGAGGAGGCAAAACACACCGAACGACTCACCGTGTTTTATAGAAAGTAGTGAAAGGCTGAGAAAAGGGGGTAACAGAGGTTTGGCAGAAAACAAACCAGATTCTTGCTGAGACAGTTAAATTTGCATTGCTTCATCACAGATCCTGAGTCTATATTTCCCTAAACCTCCTCTGCAGTTCCATCTGTTTACTCTGCTTGTTGCTCTCCTTCATTTCCTAATTTTTCCTCCACTTCTTCTCTCTNAAAAAAAATATATATATATATATAGTGACATTGTATACCTTCATTTAGATATTACATTCAAGTGTTGCCAAGAGTAAATAAGTGTCAAGCTCTCCACATTCTTAATATGACAGTCAAATATTATGGTGAAGTGTTCAGAGAAAACGATGGCATGATAATGAAATACATCATTATTGTTAGCACCTCTTGAAATGAGCAATAACCTACAAACAGAGATTAATAATGTTGACACAGTGTACATTTTTGCATTACATGACCTTTTTCGGTTGACGTACTGGAGCCTAATTCATTATTTATACAGCTTACTTCCAACAGAATTTCTATGAAAGCAGGTCTAAGACAATGTTGTCGACCTGGATTTTTCCCATCAGCTCTGTTCAGCTCAGCAGGAGCTTCTTCTGGCGTGGGAAGGTTTGAATTTAAATGATTAACCAAGAAAAAACATTTGGATTTGAAAACGCTCTTTGAATCAGCATGAGTGTAACTCAGCATCGAAAACAGAAAAGCAAAAAAGGCGGAACTGACTGACATTGTTATTCTTTTTTTTTGGTAAAAAGACATATAATGTTTTTATAGATTATTTTACAGATCAGTATCATTTTGGTAACACTTTAGTCAAAGTCCCCTTATTTAGCATTTATAAGCAGCATACAAACATTTAATAAATGGTTTATAATGTCATGTAGTTGTAAGCAGCTATAAGGGCATTTTTAAGTGTTTATTAATGAACAGTATTTGTCAACAATTCATTATATTTTATACTGTTACAACAGTGTTTTACTATCTTATCATTCACTATGTGGAAAACACTTATATCTACTTACAATGACATTATAGTGTGTTATAAACCATGTATTACATGTTTATATATGTACATATGTAATATAGATGCTAAGTAGGGGGGCTTAAAGTTGTGGAATTTCCTGGAAACATCTATGTAACTTTACACTTATGCATATGAAACTCTACATATTTGTAGATTAAAGTTTCCACTCATAAATGAATAATTAATAAATTTTTATTTGGGTTTAAATGGAGCAAATTCTTATTTTTCCTTTAACTATTACCAGATTACATTCCAGGAAACTTTCCTAGGAAATTATTAGGAAATTACAGACCTGTAGAAATCTTCTATCAATGGTTTTCTTACCGACAGCGGTGGAGGAAGTACTCAGATCCTTTACTTAAGTAAAAGTAGCTATGCCACACTGTAAAAATACTCTGTTACAAGTAGATGTCCTGTATTGAAAATACTTAAGTAAAAGTATGTAAGTATAATTGGCACAGTGTACTTAAAGTATCAAAAGTAAAAGTACTCAATGCAGTGTTATACTATTGTATATCATATAAATAGATTATTATTGCTGATGCATTAATATGCACGTAGCATTTCACTGTTGTTGTTGATCGAGGTGGAGCAAATTTTAACTATTTTACATTATGTTGAGTAGTTTTTATCTACAACAATGCATCATATTTTATAAGTTTATCATATGTTTTCTATGTAAAATTTTAATTTGTAAAGTAACTATCAACTTTAACACTTAAATAAATGCAGTGGCGAAAACTTAATTAACCTTAAATCCTTAATCTTGCTTCTGGTGGAGAGCTGGGTCTGTTCAGATTGTGAAATGTTTTAGTTGCGGTCTGGATGGGTTTTGAATTATAAACCCCTCCCAAACAAAACACACATACTCAAACACGTAGACATTACTTTGGCTCAGTCTTGCGCTGGAGACTGTTTGTGCGTCTCTTCGTTCACTCTGCATGACTGAGTAACAGACGTCTTAATCTCCATTACGGCAGCAGACACATCAGCCTCTCCTGTGGGTTTGTTCGGGGGCGGCATCACATTTTGGAGAAAGCAACTGAATGAAGAAACTGAATGTTAATGGGCGACCTGACAGTTCCCTGGTTAACAACTGTGCAATGTCCACTTCATTTCTAAAACAATTTAATTATTTAAGGAGAGTGAAAAGTCTGCTGTCTAGTGTTTTTATTTACAGAGGTTGTTGGAATACAGACATGGGCATAGAGAGGGAAGCTCTGGCAGGATTTTTCTTTACTACTACCACTACTCTGCACTGAATTAGTTAAAAAAGCACGTATGTATGCTGCTCCCTCTGCCTGAGACCTCCTGCAGTTAGTAAATTTGTGAATTCAAATCATTGCTGCAGATAGTTGATGTTCTCTCTTTTGGCTGCAGATGTTTTAGGGTATTTTAGAATCTGGACGTGTTATCCTCACTTAATTTATTGTTTTGGATTGCTCTTGGTTGTTTTTATGATTTTAGACAGCTCTGGGGTTGTTTTAAAGTGACTTGTAGATTGTTTTCAGGATGAAATTTGATTGTAGAAATATTTGTTTTTGTAGCATATTTTGTGCTTTCCGTCTTATGTTATTGCTGCCTACAGTATCTTGGCCAGGACTCACTTGAAAAAGAGATTTTTAATCTCAATGAGGCCTTCTGGGTCAAATAATGGTTAAATACTTATTTTTCAAAATTGGAAGTTAATTTGAAATCACTCTATTTCAGGTCAAACCTAACCCAGGATATCTTTAGAGGGACCAGGGGCTGCAAGGAGAATTCAGGAAATGGTATATTACAACACACACACACACACACACACACACACACTTTACGTCCATTATGTAACATCACTTTTAATTTTGAGAAAGTTTAGTACTTTATTTTACCTCCCATCCATTCCCCTTGATTAGTTTGCCTGACTCTCTCTCTCACACATACACACACAGATTATGAGGTGAAATAAAGTCCATCCCATACTCTTCTTTTCTCTGCCTGAAAACTCAAGCATTTAGCAGCTATTAAGGGATTTCATAGGTGTATGCTCCTTACCCATCCCCCACATCCCAGTGTACACATTTTAATCAGTCCCTCTTTCGCTGGAGGTCAGGCGGTCGTGCTGGCTGCATTGCGGGGCTCACTACATTTAAAGAGGCTTATGAAATGTGATGGAAAGTGATGCTGAAAGGTTGAGCCACACAGGTTGCTCACCTGCACTTTTAAAACATGACCTCGGTGACCTGACATCTCGTTCTGTATCCGTCTCTCTGTCCTGCTGCATTTTTGTCATGCTGTCCCTCTCATATTCTCCACCCCTTTATCTTCTCTCTCCTCCCTATCTCACTCTCGTTTCATCTCTTTTTAGCCCCATCTCATGTCTCTTGTGCTCTCTTTTCGTTGCTCAGTGGTGCATCGGAGGCGTTCTGTGATGTCGGGTGACGATGTGCTACTCCAGTGTGAACTGCGCTCCAACCTGGCAACTCCACGCTGGACGCTAAACGGCAAAGAGCTCCAGGGATACGGCCTCAATTCGGGCTACCGCATCGGCACAGATGGCCTCCTCATAATCGGAGCTCGTGCCCAGCAGAGCGGGTCTTATCGCTGCTTTGCCGTCGAGAACTCCGTCTCAGTCCTGGTTTATCTTTACACAGTCAGGGTGCACACAGACCCGTACTTCCCCGTGGAGCCCACGGCCACGACTAACCCCACCACAGTTTCCAGCCCGACTGTTTTCTCCACCAGCAGCCCCACTGAGCAGCCTCTGCCCTCACCTCCCGCCCCGCTGCCTCCAGGACCTGAGTTCCAGACCTATAGACACATGGAGGCCGTGTACATTTCCCTGGTGGCGGTTCTGGGAGGGCTTTGCTTGGTGTTGACTGTGGTGCTGCTTTATGTGAGCTTCTGCACCAGACGGGCCCCTCAGGACAGAAAGTTCTCCCAGCAGGGGCTGCAGGTCCTGGGGGCCTCTGAGAGGAAGAGGAGCTCCCATCTCGAACTTAAAACCATCTCCAGCCACTGCAATGGCCGCCAGGGTCGTCGGTCCATCTCTGTGCCAACATTCGGGGACATGGGTGATGGCTTCCTCCAGATAGTTCCAGGTGAGGGCCAGTTTTCTCCAACCAAAACACCTCCCCCAGCCCCTCCTCTTCCTATGCCACCTCCGCTGCCCAACATGGACTACGCCAACGGGCTGTCGGCCACTCTGCCCAGCGTGCTGAGGAAGATGAACGGGAACAGCTATGTGCTGCTGAGGCAGGCCGACCCCGAGGGCATGTCGCCGCTCTACCACTCCTTCACGGAGGAGCTCAACAGGATCCTGGAGAAGAGGAAACACACACAGCTGGACCTGCAGCCTGACGAGAGCTCCATCTAGGGCGCCCCTCTCAGTCTTTGTCCCACAGTTATTTATTTTTGCCCCAACGGTGACCTGTAGTTGTGGGGAGAACTGACTGTTGTATCAAACGCTGCTGTTATTTATCCAGTGTCAGAGTACCTGCAGGCCGTGTCCCAACCTGATCTGAAATGTGCAGCCTCCTGTGTCTCCCATGACAAATGGCCCATGATTTCACTTCAACAATGGACAACACTAACCAGAGATTCAAAAAGTGGAGCTGTGAAAAATCTGGCTATAGACTGCACTGTTACATTAAAAATCACAATGAGTAGGGAGCTTAATGATGCTACTTCGGTGTCTCTCTCTGGAGGCTTGTGAAAGATGGTGGTCGGGCGACAGAAAAAGGCAAAGGTACAAAATGGGACATGGGTAAAAAACTAAATCAGGCCAGGAGGTGATCACATATTTTTGAGACTGTGGAAGTGTTCAGGAAGTTTTTCGTGCCATGTAATATTACCCCTCTATGGAGCTTAAAGTGATACTCCACCCAAAATCTATCTTTTGTGCATTGTTACATGGCTAAGCATTAGGCCTACCTTCCACCCAACATGCCCACAGTGTAAGAGCCTGGCCCTGCGTGTTGCAAGTTTGACATGAGGATGTTCCTGTTCCCTGGCTGGGGGGGAGAACCAGTTTGACTCACCCATAGTCTCAGGACTGGACTCACCAATGCTATGCAAAGTCCTTCTATGAGGCTGATGGCGATGGCTGGTTTTGGGCAGTTCAGGGTTTTTTTATGGTCAAAAAAAGATGGATAGCAAAGTCTCCAGTCTCCTCCCTACAAATGCACTAATCTACCACACTAAAGGACTACTAAAGGACATAACAGTATCTTTTTTTAACAAGCTCGAGCATATGCAACAAGCATATGGATGGACAAGCAAAAAAGAAGATTATGCTGAAAGAAGTTTCATGTTTTGAACCAATTTATTTAAACAGTGAAAACTTGTCCAAATTGGAATCACTGAAGGGCTGCAACTAACGATTGTTTTCATGATCAATTAATCTGACAATTCTTTTTTCAATAAATTGTTTAGTGTAAAAATTGGTGGTATTGTTGACCATCGGCCTAAAACCCCAAAAAATCCAATTTAAAATGATGCCAAACAAAGAAAAGCAGCAAATCCTCACATTTGAGAAGCTGAAACCAGCAAATTTTGATTAATCGACTAATTGTCATGAATTCAATCTGACTACAAGCCTTTGTTCAGCCACCTTTCAGGCCCACAGGTGGTGCCTGTTTGATACTCAAAAGATACATTTTATGCGGAGTATCACTTTAAGAAGCCAGATCTGCCACCGTGTATGAGAGCTCAGGTGGTAAGACGTACATTTCAGTTTCTTCATTTTCCTCTATCAATTGCAATAATTACATCACTGTTGCAGCTGTTAGCAGCAATGTGTTGGCGCAGTGCCAATGAAAATACTCAGTAGCAAACTGTGAAATTATTTGGATTTCCGTTCCTGGTGTCTTTCTGTTTTTAGCATCTGTGTGGGGAATGAGATACAGCTGTATGACAGTAGGAGTCTATTAAGGACCATTAAGAGCAGTCAGTTTGTGGTCAGATCGATTGAATTCACTGAAGACCACAGGCTGGCTTCTGGGCCCAGGAGGCTGAGAGGAAACCACGAGACGTGCTAAAAACAAACAGATGAGATACTGTAAAGAAAATGCTTACTTGCTGTTTTATATTAATGCAGCTAAACATACTTATACTTTGTCAGACTGAAGCCCTGTTTTTGGATCATTCATTGCAAGATTTTGGTTTTCAAAACAAATGAAAACACTGGATTTTTTTTCAAAATGGCGTTACAAAGAGACAAAATGGTTTTCATGTAGCTCTTAAAACGACAGAGAATTACACACACAGGTTTGTGTTTGTCCTCTGCCGCGAAAAAGCTGCTGGTGGCACGTCGCCGAATCAGAGTAGGGAAGACCTTCACACATGCAACCCACAAAGGCATCCTCAGTGTTTACCTGACATGAGAGCAATGCCAAAACAACACGAGCTGCAGAGCCCACAGTATTTCCTTGGCAAGGTGAACAGTGCTATGATTAAATTGCACATGTATAACTTAGAGGGAAGTGACTGAAATGAATCCCTGAGTGGTTTGTAAACGAGTCACGGCCAGTGGTAAATAAAGATCTGTCTTTCCGGCAAAGTGTTGAATCAGCTCATGTAGCGGTGGCTCAGCAGCAGCCCTCTGTGGTGACTCGAAGCGTGCATTTATCAGGGAGCCGCTGACAGTAACAGCGGCACTTGGCTCGCCTCCACGAAGAGAGGACGGGGGCTTCTTGTCTGTTTGCGTAGAGCGCTGTCGTCTCTGCAGGTAGAGGCAGACAGAAAACATTTGACCTGAGTGTCCTGGTTAGCCATGCAGGAAACAGATGATGATACAAGGAGGCAGGAGCTGTTTTGCACTTGCAGGTCTTCTTGTCTGCCTTGTAAGCCACTTTACTCTGCACCTTTTTTTAAATGAGAATATAGTCCAGGAAATGCACTCTCTGCAGACTGATGAACGTCCTGGTCTGGATGGAAGAAATCCAGTCTGATTAAAGGCCTCAGTATGATTCAAACAAAGCGCTTACCTGGTTGCGTATGAGGCTCTTTTTTCAATCTTCGCACAACAAATTTTGTCACTTTTTGTGTGTACAGCTGAGTGCAACACCATGAATATCACTGAGGAGAGACTGCGCCCTTATCCCCTTTTGTACAAGTCTTGTCCCTCTCTGTGACTGCAGGCATTTTGGCCATTCGGAGCAGATTTAAACACCTTTAGACACGGTCGAAGGACACATGACCTAGTTCGCTTTAAGCATACTGAAACCTCAAACTCCACTTCTGCTGATTATGTTTGCTGATTCTTTTCAATCTGGACATCCCTATGTGACGTTATGTCAAGCCTCAGTCTCCTTTTTTTATTTAAAAAAAGGGAAAAGATCTTCTTCAGTGTAGCAGTTATAGTCTCTTTACTAAACGCAGACTATAAAGTGTTAGCCGAAGTGTTAGCCCTTTGCTTAGAGTCCGTTCTGCCATTCATCATTTTAAAAGATCAGACAGAATTAATCAAAAATAGACCTTCTTTTTTTNNNNAGTTTAAGAAGTCTCTTTTAATGTATGTTATCAATCATTTCATTAGTTGCCAAAAAAGCTTTAGATTGGGTGGGGTAGGTTCAAACCTTGAGCAAATTTGGAATCGGAAAATATTTTTATGACTTGGCTAGGATTGCTATATTCCTTGCCATATGCCTGTGTGCGCTCCAATAGCAATTATTCTAAATATTTTCCTCTTGGCCGCGGCACGAGCCAACGCTGTCTACCTTCACCGTTGCTTTTATCTTTATGGATGAATCCAAATATGGGCATTGTTTGGGGGGAAGCTGAACAGAAAATCTCACTAATGCAGATGACCTCCTTTTATACATTTCAGATCCCACTAAACCAGTAGCATATGTACTGGGCAGCCTTTCACACTTGTGGGAAATATCTGGCTCTAAATTGAATTTAGGAAAGATACCTTACCATTTAAGATCTCCTGAGGTTACATATTTAAGTGTGTTTTTCTCTGTTGCTCATACGGAGAAGTTAAGTATTGCCTGGCCATTCGACCTGACCTGGCTAGCCATGCAGAGAACAGATGATACAACTGGACGTGTTGGCAGAAGCTACTTTGCACTTTGCATGTTTTTCAGCTCTCTTCTCGTCAGCCCTTTTAGCCCTCTCACTTGTTTTCATCCTCATCTTCATTCCTCCCCTCTCTCTGCCCCTCTGCTGCCTCTTTTGTTTTCCCGTCTCATCACCTCCGCATGACAACATCATCTATTACTCTCTCTGCTCACATTCACACTCTCTCTCAAGGACCCTGCTGAGTTTACAAATGGCCCTGATGGCCCCTGATCAATTAGAACCAGTTCTCAAAGAGCCCTAGAGTTTGTGTTTGTGGACGCACCAGAAAACTGGATTCTCTGCATTAGTTCAACATTAAAGATACTGTAAATGTTATTCTCACATTTCTAGCTCACATTATGACTTGTGAGATAGTTTTCATTGCACACATTTCCCACAAGAATCAGACAACTTAAATATGAATCTGTGTCTCTAAATTTTAATGTGCTTAGAAAGACTGATGAGGATGAAGATCGTTAATCAGAATGAGCAGAGGTTTTCTGATCCATGCTAATTTATAGGTGTGATTCATGTGAGCATTTCATTTTATTTGAACCGAAGTTGTAAAGAAATGTTCTCGGGTTACGTTTTATTGCAAGTTTAAAATTTGTATTGAGTTTAACATGTTACTGTACTTAACCATGTATTATATAAAAGTTGTCATCAACTTGTGGACAATCCTTAACATGTTGAAAGCTTCATCGCTGCTGCTGCTTGATTCTCACTTAAGGACAATCTGTTTACAATAGACACTGGCTCTGCACTGTATACTGTACTATGGACTTTAGGTAAAAAATAGCTAACATATTGGCTACCATTTTTACATTCACCTTGTTTGTGTACACACACCCACAGTTAAGCACTTGTTTTTGCGAACTCAATAACATGAATTACATCCTGCTGTGTCGATATGCAAGATGCAGTGTATTTTATGTAGATGTAGATCTCTAGGTGTTGGCCAAAGAAACTGGTATAGAGTTCACAATTTGCACTGTTCTTTTGTACGTAATGTAGTATACCTTTGTGAACTGTGACACTTTCCATCAAGCTCGTTCTGTATGTTTTTTTTAATGTAGATAATGAACTTATCTATGTGGTCTTCTCAGAATATAACTGGTCCGTGCTTGTGTAGTTTAGCCACCTGAGCTGAGCACAGAAAGGACTTTTCTATATTGTCTCTCATGTCTTATTTATTTGAGTTCATTAAATTTCCACTCGCGTTTGTGCAGATAAAAAACACTTTGCATTATGTTCAGCTTGGGAAGAAAAAAATGTCAGCGTCAACAGCCTTGAGGGGAAGTCAGGAAATTACATGCAGAACATGTTCACACCGAATCCTGTTCTCAAGACACCACGATACTCGGTTTGTTTTTAGCTTGTGGCAAGCGGCAAGGCCACTGTCCTCCAGTGGGAATGGAGCCCACATGATCCCAGAGTCATTTACATGCGTATATGACTCTGACAGAGCAGAGGTATAACATAAGCTTGGGGGTGGGGTGGGGATAAAATGACCATTTTCAGAGCAGCGTTCAAGGCGGTAACTTAGCAACAGCATCTTTATTTAGAGCCTTTAATGTCCTAGCGTGGGTCTAGCTGTGCCAGCTCCCATTGGGGAGAGCGGGTGTGATGAGAGCACAGTGGCTCTGATATCTGCAATTGGTGCCATAGATGAATTAAAATGCAGGAAGTGAGCATGAAACAACAGAAGACATTTTCACACCATCAGCCAATAATGCTTTAATTCTACTTCTCCTTTTATTAAAACGGGCTAAACGGCTAAAGCAAGCACTCTGTCCCTCCTGAATTACAATTTAATTTTACCTGCATTGGTGATTTAAGTTTATTTGAATTTAACTTTTATTGGCTACGCAGTGACAAACAGTTACTACAGTCTATATGTCTGAGGGAAAGTTTAAGGGAGAGGGCATTCACTTCCTTATCAAAAATACAACTCAAGCACAGATATTTGGGAGAAAATGAGTGAAATCAGCATCAGTATCCCGCTGCAGAGCTCGGCTCCACTGTCTCTCGCTCATCACCGTCCTCTGCAGTCATCTCACGCTCTTATTCTACATAAATTTTCACAAATACCCTAACCATTTCCTGTGGCCAGAGTTATATATATGGCAGCAAAACTAGTATCTATCAATCAGGAGAAACAAGCAATCTGTCCTGGGGGCACCTTTCACGTTCACTCCACACAAGTCTGCTTATTTGTATTCATCTGATGACTAGTACTTTGGTTGCATGGATGTATTTTTGCTGAGAAGAACTCTGAGGTCATTTGTGGAGGGGAAGCAGGGTCAAGTGGCATGCCTTTTGCAGTCAAAAATGATGAATTTGGGGTGAGAACTGCAAAGAAAGCAGCGAGTAGTTTTGCCAGCATCCGCCTTGTTGAATTTGAACAAATCACCCACTGGAGGAGTGTTAGTCTTCTGCTCCTCTTACAGCCGGTACAGCGGGCAGCACAGCGCTGAAGGTTAAGACTCGTCCCTCAAGCTATCACACAACCATCTGTCATGTTCATTTAAGCTCTGGATCATTTAAGGTTGTGCAGAGAGGAAACCTTCAAAACTTCAGTATTAAACTGTAAAAACATGTACATTCCCCGTGTCATACAAATAAAAAAAGGTGTACATCTGATATGTGTCTCGTCTGTGAAGTATTTTAACTGCAGTTAAATCAGTCAAAGGCAACGATGCAGACAGCACCACTGCAATCGGCTTTGCTCTGTTGATCTTCTTCTGACAAGCTGTTCAAATACAACTCAAAAGAAAATCTAAATTTAAACACCAATGCCAGCATTTGCACAAAAAATATATTTTTTTTTAATTTCATGAATCTGCTCCGGAGTGCTGCACTTTATTACACGAATCTTCAAAATAACCTTGAGACGAAAAAACAGTTATCTGCTTTTAATATGCCAGCTGACAAGCCTCTAGTGAATTCATGTAAAGTCTATTCAAATGTGGCATTCAGAGCTGGTGCTGCGAGCTCTTTTCGGCGCAGCTGAAGTGGACAGAAGGGCATGGCGAAAAACATTCAGTCGATAGTGGGGTCTTCTGCAGAGTTATCCATTGGAAAATTGCTGTAAACATGAGAACTACTTGACCGGTGATTTAATTTAGATTGCAAACACTTCAAAAAAGGACATATCTTGCAAGAGAAATCGGAAATTAAGCACTCATTTTCTGGAAACATCCAAACTGTTTTTGAAAGTCCTTATTCAGCGTCTTGTGTCTGTGGTCTGATGGGGCCGACAGATGGGGGCCGGTTGGTGAATGGGTGCCACTGGCCCTGGATACTGGGGTTGTCTGTGTGAAAGGGCTTGCGGATGCGGATGATGTCCAGGCCAGACTGATTGGTCAGCTTGGTCAAAAGCTCTGAAATCTGCGGAGACGTTTTGCTCGTGACAATTTCTTCCCTCACGTTGCCGTTCACTGCGGGAAGGAAAAAGAGGAAGTAAGTAAGTATGAGAGGCTTAAAAAGGGACAGACACAAACCTGCAAACTGTGAAAATCAATCAGTCAACAAGAACATACGATTCTGGATGAGACTATTTAAATCAATTGAAACCCCAGTCGCATTTCACTTCTACCTGAATAGAGGTCTCAGAAAAAACAGTGTTGTACTGCCCCCTAGAGTATGTAGGAGTAGTAACAAATACAATCACTACTGTAGTTCACTTTTCATGTTTCTAATACATTTATTGCTTAAACTTGTCATACACTTCACAAAAAGATTGATTATTACCCTGAGAACCGGAGCTTTCAACTGTAAAGCATGCCTATGATTTTGAACAAGCAGCATTTTCATGTTTTAGCATGGCCAAAATATGTTTTTAATAGAACAATTCGCTTCAGAAGTCTGCTTAATATTTTGATAATATCAACAATAATGAAAAAAGAAAGGATTTTGTCATTGTTTGTTGTTTTATTGTTTGTTTCAATGTACTTACCAGGACTCCCTGGAGGGCAGTATTGATACTGAGTGATTAGCCCGGCGAAATCAGTAAGTACTGTAACTAAATAGCTCACTAAACAGGCCACAATAGGCCATAACAATGCAACGAGTATTACTTTATAGGTCCCAGAGTTAAGTTTAATATCCTAGAAAGGAGCTGATATGTGACTATAAATTCAGGTAATCTGGTAGCAATTATAAGGAAAACTGAGACAGTGTTCTACAGCAATACATGGATATTTACTTGGGTTTAAAGGGATCTCTGTATGTTTTTCCAGTCATTAAGATTTTAGCAGGTCTTTCAAAGAAATTCCTCTGGAAACTACTTATAAATCAAATATCTTAACTCATATAACCGTGTCAGAACTCTCTATTTTCCTTGTAATTAGTACCAAATTACAAGAAACTTTCTAGGATATATTTAGGAAATTACAGGACCTGTAATATAAAGCATTATTCTATTTATAAAAATGTGCTATAATGAGGAAAGACGTTCAGGATTAGTCAGATGTCCCATCAAAACACAAAGTCATGAGCACTTACAGTATTCTGCAACTATTTTGGGTATCCTGCAAGACTGAGGAGACACATACACCACAGTTGCAGGGTTCTTCTTGGCATAATCCACCACTCCTTCTTCAATAAACTCCCTGAAACAGAAGGAAAGAAGGCAAAGATGCTGTGGTCACTCTGCTTTTTTTATTGGTGGGTAATACAGGTTGTGTTAAAACAGGGGGGATCTGGTGTTGATGGTGGTCTGTGTCGCTTGTACAGGATCAGTTCCCAGAAAAAAAACAGAGAAAACCAGAACATTTTCAAAAAAGTTGCTCATTAATTTTCTGTCAATCGACTAAATAACTAATCGACAAATTATTTCAGCACTAACAATTAAACAACACTAACAGGGACAATTTTAACTTTGATACTTTAAGTACATGTAGCTAATAATACTAGGTAATTCTGCTTAAGTATGAGTATTTCTGTGAAGAGTATTTCTATATGGGTCAATCCAGGCCAACTCACGCAGAATTCAGAACTTTTCCCAGTTCATTTCATGGATTTCCTTTAAAAAAATTCATGTGAAAACTTCTATTAAATTCATGGGACCTTGCAACATCCTACAGCTCTACTCCAAATACTTTCTTAGTTAGGAATTTTGGAAGTTTGGCCCTCGGAGCTAAATGTCATCATTTTTACGATTCTTTGTACGTGTATTCAACTGCTTATTTTTCACTGGATTGGGTTGAATTTTGTACTGAACATCCAAGAAACCCTGAGGATAATCGGCAACATGTATTCATGTAAATAGTTTCTGCTGAATAAAAAATATTTTTTTACCCGAACGAAGAATCTTTAATTTTCAAAAATGAATATCTCCACTAGTGTTCACTTTCTTGCAGCCGAATTTTGATTCTGTGTAGTATTAATATAGTTCTGTCACATCTAGAAGTTATTTGGTCCTGCAAAAAAAAACTGTGTGCCACACATCCAGCTAAACATACACCGAACAAAAATATAAACACAACACTTTTGTTTTCGCTCCCATTTTTCACGAGTTGAAATAAAAAATCTAGGACTTTTTCTACAAACACAATAGGTATATTTCTCTCAAATTTTGTTCAAAAATTTGCTTAAATCTGTGTTAGTGAGCACAGCTCCTTTTGCCAAGATAATCCATCCACCTGACAGGTGTGGCATATCAGGATGCTGATTAAACAGTATGATTAGTACACAGGTGTGCCTCGGGCTGGTCACAATAAAAGGCCTCTCTAAAATGTGCAGTTTGGGGGGGGTCATGGATCAGAAATGTCAGTATCTGGTGTGACCACCATTTGCCTCATGCAGTGCGACACATCTCTTTAACATAGAGCTGATAGTGGCCTGTTGAATGTCGGCCCACTCCTCTTCAATGGCAGTGGGAAGTTGCTGGATATTGGCAGCAACTAGAACTCACCAGGGTCAAGACCCTGACCCTGTAATAAAACTGCACATTTTAGAGTGGCCTTTAATTGTGACCAGCCCGAGGCACACCTGTGTACTAACGCTCACTAACACAGATTTAAACAAATTTGTGAACAAAATTTGAGCGAAATATACCTATTGTGTAGGTAGAAAAATTCTTGGATTTTGTTTTCAACTCGTGAAAAATGGGAGCGAAAACGAAAGCGTTGCGTTTATATTTTTGTTCAGTATAGCTTCAGAACTGACTTTTTAAGATATTATTATTATTTCAGGATTATTTCAATTTTCTTGAAACTTTTATGGGAAAGTGTTAATATTCATTGGAGATATATAAAACATTTAAAGATGTAACATTATTCCCTCATCATTTTATATATTTTTTAAAATAGCTAATTGTTTCGTACTTTTCACTGGCTGTAATATTACATTCAGTGGTTTCATTTCACAGGTAGATATTTGTACTACGTTGACTTCAAGGTTTTCTATCTCTGTGTGATACTTACTGAGCCTGTTTTTCTGCTCTGCAACTGTTACAACTCTGTTACAGCTCTGTAACTTGCAAATTTGAAGGTCCCGTGAATTTAATAAAAGTTTTCTCATAAAAACTACGGCTGAACGACATGCAAAAA
>NTHP01000634.1:150071-175891 GCA_003416845.1 Oplegnathus fasciatus
AAAAAAAAAAAATCATATTGCGATATGAGTCACGATTTTAGTGGGAATTTCATTTTCACTGAAGAAAAATCTAAAAATGATGATGATGTGATTTTTACAGGGGTCTGTACCAAACAAACATGTCCCCTTACATCTGGAGAGCATGACTTGTATTAGAATATGACTGTAACACCACAATACTTCATTTATAATTGCACGTTGTGACACATTTTACCTTTATCAACAAATTGCAGCTCCTGAGACTTGGATACTGCACTTGGCCATATTATATTACTTGCTGAGCCTTGATGAAAACATGAAGGAAATCCATGACATGAACTGGGAGGTCCAAGGTGAGCTGGTATGGAGTGACCCATGAATGTTTGGTAAATAATGTGGCACCGTTTGTAGCTGTTGACTGAGTGGGTTATAATATATAAACATAAACACAGCTTGTGTTTCTTTTACCTGACTCCCAACGAGCTCTGTGCGTTTTTGGAGAAGAGGATGGAGACTCGCTTCAGCTGACAGACGTACCGACCGACCCCGTTCAGAAGAACACTCTGAAGGAAGCGGCTCGGTGTCCCTCTGGAGCTCATCGTTAGATAGATAGATACTAGTTATTGATTAATAATTCAGATATCGTTAAAGACGTTAAATAGCGACAACACTCGTAGAGGACAAGCTGACGGGCGTGTGTGCAGCGCGGTCCGTCGACGATAGACTCCGGAGTGAAACATAAAACTGACAAGACGGTTAAAAAAAAACCGACTTCATAATAATACTCCTTCCAACAGCAGATTAAAAATGTTGACTGTGATTTTAAAGGTGTAAAAATGTTTATGTAAGGCTTTAAAATAAAAAATAAACATTTGCAGTTCGGTACCTTTAGCTGTATGTTTCACACGGGCTTGTTTTGAAGACGCACCCAGGAGCCCGGGTTAGAGGAGCATGGAGGAAAATGAGGGCGAACATCAGAGGCGGTAAGCTGGATTTTGTGTGTTTTCTTCTTCATTAAACTTAATTAATTTGTAGTTAAAGCTTTCACGCGTATTCAGGCTAATTCTCTTGTACAGCCAACGTTTGTTTGATAAAAAATAACGTCTGTCTGCCTCACTGTCTGTCAGCAAAGGTCACCCAAAACACATCTGTGTAACTTTGCTGCTTGTATTAGGCTGATATTTCCTCCTGTTTTCATGTCTGTTGCAGGTTTAATGTCCTAACCAGGTAACTCATGTGGAGGAGCTGGCTGCTGAAGGGCACCACCTGCCTCTCACAGGTGGCAGCCCCGAGGATCCTCCACCAAAGACACTTTTCACCCCCCTGTGTGAGACTCCTCACTCAGAGTCTCCTTCACAGGCCTCCTGAGCCCCCATGTGGGTTTGGGCTTTGGGGTAAAGGCTACTTCCTGGCGCACAGAGGGACCAGAGCTTTTAAAAAGGATGCCAAGTCTATAGGAGAGTTCCCTGTGAGCCCCATCACAGTCACAGATATCAAACAGTATCTGCGCTCCAAAGATATCCCTTTCCACGATGGCTACAGCTGCCTCCACATCCCGAGCATCTTTGTGGATTCGTCGGCCAGGAAGGACGGCTTCTCCCTGTTCGTCGACAAAACCACCGGGCAGTTCCTGTGCAAGGACACGCTGGTGGAAGGGAGCTGGGAGGATCTCCAGGACTGCCTGGAGGTGATGCAGAAGGAGGAGCAGGACTTCCTCAGCCCTCACGTGCTGCTGGGGTATCCAGAGAGTGTGGAGGAGCAGGAGGAGAGGGAGAGAGAGCTAAGGGAGGTGCAGAGGATCTGGTCCAGCTCTGTGCCCCTCACTGACCTCCCTGAGGACGAGGCTCAGCTGATTAAAACCATGTTCCAGGTATTGTTGAGTGTGAATTAGCCAGAGGTGTGCAGGTGTATCTAAAGGAGTGATTACATGTGTTTTTATCTTTACATTTTATTAAGTTTTTCTTTTTGTAGTCAACACTGTTGTCAGACACCATCACAGTCATTGAACAGCAGGGAAAGTAAATCCACATATAGCTTCACATAACAAGCTTATAGTTATACAAAGGTTAAAGAGGCAAACAAGCCCCCATTTACATGATTTAAATTGATATGTTATCCATTTTGTCCATCTTTTAATGTGTAGATCATTTCTCATTCTTAGTAAGGCTCTTGCCTCTGTAACTGTTATAATTGTGAGTAATAATATCAAATTTAAGTTACTGTATAAAGAACTTTTCAAAACTAAGTCCTGCAAAGGTTTGAACCGAATAAAATGCTGTAGTCACGGCTTAATAAATAAACAGGATGATAAAAAACAAAGAAAAACACAAGTTAAGTCAATAAAAAGCTCAGAGCTGATAGAAATTAAGGACAATGCAATAAAACTTTTTAATTTGGTTAAAAATTGAAATAGTAATATTTTAGATTTGTTTTCGGTTGCCAGGGGGCCTTGGTGATTATCAAAAACATGTTCAAAAATAGCAGGAATTTAATTTTAATACATGCCAGATAAATAAAAAAGGGGCTATAATCACAATTTTAAAAATGAGAGAGAACATTGTAACATCTCGAGACTATTTTCCTCACAGGATAATAAAGTTTATCAATGTTTCGTTTCAGATCAGGAAGGTCTCTAATGCAACGCTGAGAAAGTTTGGCGTGAGGCTCTTCAAGCCTACCAAGAGTCTGGTTTTCCCCTGGTTTGGTGGACCCGACTCCTCCCTAAAGGGGGTGAAGCTTATCTCCGCCCAAAGCACAGACACTGAGAAAGTTACTTATAATGAAGCTACAGTCCCAAAGTGTAATTCTTACTACAACCTGTTTGGCCTCCCCCTGGTGGGGCGCATGGACTCGGAGGTGGTGCTGACAGGACACGAGCTGGACACTCTGGCTGTGAGCCAGGCCACAGGACTCCCCAGCGTTGCCCTTCCACGTGGGGTCAGCTGCCTGCCACCGATCCTGCTGCCTTACCTGGAACAGTTCAAGCACGTGACGCTGTGGCTGGGGGGCGACATTCGCTCCTGGGAGGCGTCAAAGATCTTTTCACGCAAGCTGGGTCTGAGGCGCTGCTCGCTGGTGCGGCCCGGGGAGTACCGGCCGTCTCCCGCGGAGGCGCTGGCCCAGGGGAAGAACTTCAGCAACATCATCAAATCCTCCATCCCAGCAGCCCACAAGTCCATAGTGTCCTTCAGGCAGCTTAGAGAGGACGTGTACGGGGAGCTGGTGAACACAGATCAGGTGGCTGGGGTGAAGTGGACGAGGTTTCTGGAGCTCAACAAGATCCTGAAGGGACACCGCAAGGGGGAGCTGACTGTTTTCACAGGTATAAGGAGACATGATTTAAAAGTCCAAATAGTATTTTCTTTTTTTTTGTAAAAATACATTTTACATAATTCTTAAGTAATCATAATTAAAGATATAGTCCTGGTCCATACTGTACTTGTTTAATAGTAATGTAAACATACCTTTTATGGCACCAGAAAACATTAAAGTTGAAAGAAACCAATATTTTATATTAACAGTGGATCAAACGGCTATGAATAATGTGAAAGGTGCTGCACATAGTGACAAACCCACACAGAATTATCACCCAACTCTGCAGTTGTTCTCAGATCTACGGAGCTTTTTGGCATCTTTCAGCTCATTGTTTTGGTTTTCTAGCTCTGCTAGACACTACCTGTACACTGCCTGCCCATTACCAAGTGCCAAAGAGAGAAAGTTGGCAACTAGCTGGTGGGAAAATGAGGTTATTAAAAGTCAGTGTGTTTTCAGCTTGTTTCAGTGACCCCAAGCGGCCAAAAGTGAATGCATCCTTAAAAACGTTGTTTTTTTTATTTTTTATTATCAATCAGTCTGTAAGTAATAGCAGGTTCCAATTCTGTGTTTTGAATTTTGGTGTTGAAGCTACCCTCTTTGTTTATATATGGATCACAGATAAGAAAGAATAGGACTTAAAAGAAATACAACATTCACACACACGAGGTTTATTTTTAAACTGTCCTGAAAAAGAATATATTTGTGGCAGGAAGGCTGCACATCTTTTGGACATGTCGAGTTTGAATATGAGGTGTAAACACTGGTACATGTTATTATCTGTTTTATTATCTCTTATCCACTCTGCACAGTTTACAATTAAATATCTGTAGCTAATCTTAATATGTATGTTTCTTTTCATACCAGGTCCTACAGGCAGTGGGAAGACCACCTTTATCAGTGAGTTTGCCCTGGACCTTTGCATGCAGGGCGTCAACACGTTATGGGGCAGCTTTGAGATCAACAACGTGCGTCTGGCTAAGATCATGCTGACACAATTTGCCATGCAGAGGCTGGAGGAAAACCTGGAGCAGTACGACTTCTGGGCAGACAAGTTTGAAGAGCTGCCGCTCTACTTCATGACGTTCCACGGGCAGCAGAACATCAAGTAACTATTCAGTGTTTCAGGAATCCAGCTAGTTGTACTTTTTTTGCATGCGTAATGCCTTCTTTCTTTTTAATCCCAGTCGTCATAATGTAATTGTTCATTTTCAGTGAGTGTCGGGCAAAAGCAGAACATCAAGTAATTCAACTTGATTACTTTAACAGTACTGTAAGAATATGACAGCAATTGCTTCAAATTCTTTTATTATGGACCAAATTTAAGCTAAAGAGAGCTACAGTGATTAGTCCATTAATCGATTAGTTGATCAACAGAAAATTAACTGGCAACTAATATGATAATCTATTAACTGATTAAGCATTTTTTAAAGAAAAATGCCTGCTTCTCTCTGTTTTATATTATTGTAACTTGAATATCTTTGGATTGTTGATTGGTTGTTTGGACAAAACAAGATATTTGAAGATGTCACCTTGGATTCTGGGGAAATGTGATGAGCATTTTTCACAATTTTGTGATATTTTATTCACCGATTAATCGAGAAAAGAATCAGCAGATGATTTGATGATGTAAATAATGCAGCCCTAAAGCTAAAGTACTTGTCTGAAATACTGGGAAGCTTTACTATAACTGTGGGAAGTGGAAGTATATACGTTTGTTAAGTGTGAGCTTAATTTGTTTACTCACCTGCAGTGTAATACATATTTTACATCAACAGACCGATATGATATAAAAGCAGCATTTTTATATTGTTCTGACCCTTCTCCAACCTCTTCTGCAGGACAGTGCTGGACACTATGCAACATGCCGTCTACCTGTATGATATCAACCATGTCGTCATTGACAACCTGCAGTTCATGATGGGGCAGGAAAACCTCTCAGTAGACAAGTGAGTAAGAGTTAATTATGACAAGCAGGAAGATTTCTGTGTTCTACCTACGCATGTCAGTATGAGTATGTGGTTTATTATAATGTTAACAATGAAATCTGAATATAGTTTTGGTCCAGTTATGTCTGTTTTTTTATTTGTCAAATGAAAATGAATATCAAGTTTCATCACTCACGATACTTTTCAAGCGCTTTGTCCATGAAAAAAATATGGAAATAAATTATGTTTCATGTGGTCCAGGTTTGCAGTCCAGGACCACATTATCGGAGCATTCAGGAAGTTTGCCACCACCAGCAGCTGCCACGTCACTCTGATCATTCATCCCAGGAAAGAGGAGGATGACCGAGAACTGCAGACGGCATCCATCTTTGGTTCGGCAAAGGTAAGTCAGAGAAATGTCTTAACTTTCTGTTTTAAACTAAACTGTGTCGGAAATTGGGTAATTTTCAGTTCGATTAACCTGAAAGGGAAACAAAAGGAACAGTGACAGATTTTAGTGGGATCTGTGTAGTTCATGAATAGATTTGAATAAAATCAGTTTCAGAATTTTACTTTTAAACAAATTTATTTACAATTTAGTACACTTAATCTTTTAAAGAGGACAAGGAGAGAGGACAGAACAAAAAAATAGGAGCATAAATGAGCAAAAGCAAGATAAAATGTGCAATTTGTTGTGATGTATCAAATACAGAATTGAAAATAAATAGGTTGTATGGTGTAAAGGCACGGCACAAAAATAGAAAATTATCCTGCCGTAATTCGACATAACTAAGACACAGCTTGACCTTTAACCCCTTCCAGGCCAGCCAAGAAGCCGACAACGTCCTCATTCTGCAGGAGAAGAAGATGGTGACGTGTCCCGGCCGCAGGTCCCTGCAGGTGACCAAGAACCGCTTCGACGGAGACGTTGGCATCTTCCCTCTGGAATTCAGCAAGTCTTCGCTCACTTTCTCAGCTCCCAAGGGCAAGCACAAGCTGAGGAAGGTCACCTACAAGCCAGAAAACGAGGAGGCCGAGGGGAACGAGGTGGCGGTGAAGAAGAAGGAAGAAGTTAAGAAAGAGAAGGCGGAGAAAGCGGCCAAAACAGCAAAGACTCCGCGAACTATTAAGAATCCTGCAACTGGAAATGAAACTATGCAGAAGTAATATTCATAATGAGTATAATTCATCGGCAGTATGGATCATGTTGGTCAGTTTTGTCACTTCCACATTTATGTTTGAAGGTTAGAAAGATTCAGAGATATCATACGTAAATACTAAAAATAGTATTAGACAGTTCTAGTATGTCCATAACATAAACAGCTGAACATTAAGTATGTTGGAGCAATGCAAAATAATACATGTTTGGTAAGGTGTTGGTACGTATAAAGCTTCTATACAGTTTGTAAAGCTCTATGCAGGTACTACTGTATGTTAAGACTAAGTTCTCCGTTAAAAGTGTTGATAAAATACTGTTCTTCAATTTTTAAAAAAAAAAAAAAATACTGTGACACCAAGAGCTACTGTTTCCCTTGTCATGTTCAGTATTTCATGGTAAAACACTATCACACTGTTTGCTTGCCAGGATGACACAAGCACTTGCACATTACCATAATGTGCTCTCTACTGAGTTTTTCTACAATGATGATTTATGGAATGAACTGCTTTGTTTTTTTTAATAAAATGTCTGTGATGCAGCTTTTTGTCTGTGTTTTCATGTCTGGTCAGCAGGGGGCAGTGTGTGCTCTATAGATGACAGTTCAGTTCACTACAGATAAAAGCTGATGAGAATAAACCTCCACAGTAAATATCACTGCCTTTATTTACTACTGGCAGACATGTGTATTTGATTTAGCTCTGTCTTTAGGCTTCAGTAGGGACTATTTGAAGCAATTTGCCCCAGATGTTTGTGAAATAACAGTGACAGTGCACAGTCACGCATATTAGCAAGAAAAAGGTTAATTCTACACTGTTCAGTGACACTGCCACCACTGTGGTTCTCCTGTGTGATTACTTTTCATATAAATCTTTCAGTCGGATCTTTGACCTCCTTTGCCATCCTGCTGTGAGTGATAATTAAGTGGTGTCAGATTACACATTGTGTTTAAAAGGCGATGAGGTTCTGTGGGGTTTCATGCACCTGCCTAGTGCTTTCTTTATGCTGTCAGTCTGAGCCATCTCCAGTGTCGCATTACACAATCCATTATTTAGACTGAGACTGACTTTTAATAAATGCAAATGTGTTTCAAAACATCTTCATATGAATTTTTCATGGGTGAAGTCAATTGCCCTGCCTTTGCCTGCACTGGTGTGGGGTTACATGTAGAATCAGCAGCTTTCAGAAGTGAGGAAGTCTGCATTGTGCTGAACTGTGGGCTGCTGCAGGATGTATTGATGGTTGAAGGGTCGTATTTCATCACCGTGACTGCGAAGCTAAATAAATTTCAGATTTATGATATAAAGGGAGCGGTTCAGTGTGGGGATATGAAAGTGCCTGTGTGTTTGATATCGGGGCCTTTGATGATTTTCAACCTTGGCATCCACACAGTAAATTTTGTCTCACCCTGGGAGTCGCTCTCATTAAAAAATTAGGGATCTTTGCACTTTGCTAATCTCATTAAGACACTCATGGGCTCACGTTGCACCAGAAACAAGCTTGTAGCAAGAGGCATGAAACATCAACCAAAGATGACTGTCATACACTCCTATATTATATTTTTAATTTACGACATATATGTATACGAATATAAAGTATATACTGTATATATATATATATATATATTTACATTGTCAAACGTGTGATGGACAGTTTAAAACAATATCAAAATTGATGCAGCAGAACAAGAAATCGTATTTTTTACTCCACGCATTCTTCTTCCTTGTCAAAATCTGGCGCCTACGTTACCCACAGTGCACCTCAACCACCAATAGTTGGGTTGGAGATTCAGGTGTGTTATGCTAGTAGTGGCTAATGTAGCCTCGAGCTGCTAGCCTCAAGCAGAGATGAGGAGCGGGCTACAGAGGTCTGGCAAGCTCACTTCTTTATAACTCCACACTTCCAGATTTTTTTTTTCATTTTCAAACTTGTAGTCTTCAAACCCAACTGACGCTGACTCAAGTGACATCATTTGAGGAATTTCATCAGAGTTCTTGCAGCCACAAAAAGCTTTTACAACTTTTTCTACATATGCAGTAGTACCCCCCAAGACCTGTAAACAGACTTTGATGTGTAAAATTGGTGGAGTTCCCCTTTAATATTGTTCACAGAGACATTGGGGCCTCTCGGTCTGCCTCTGAGATCTCTGCTGGCTCCATCTCTGACAGACAGGGAAGCTCCTGGCAGCAGACTCACTTTACACATGGTATGTGGACTCCTGAGCTCCTCGGATAGCCGAAACTGTAAAATATTGTTGTAAGCTGTGGGAATAATTCCTGTGTATGTTTGATGAACGTAAGTCACTGCAGATGAGACTGCAGGAGTTCCTGGGCATATGTGGTGATCGGCAGGTTTTTGTTCCATCCTTTTGCTCTCATTTCTTTTTCACCGAACCTTCTTTTAATGCTTAATGTTTCTCTGTGAATGCTATGCAAGTACACACTGCTTTCCGTAATGACTCCAGGCTGTGTGCTGGATGGGTCTGGGTGTCCTCTTGACTGTGTGGGTGTGGGGTACGGCTGCTGAGGCCTCTGAATGGGGCTCTTTGTGTTTTGAGGCATTGCTGCGCCCAGATGATGGCGGCTCTGTCGCCTGCCAGCTCCTCAAAAGAGGGAAAAATGCACAAAAATCGGAACGAATGAGTTTGACACAAATGCATGCAGATGCACAGAACTTTCTCAAATACTTACACTCTGTAGCTGTCAGTCAAACTTTATAGCATTACTGAGCTTCATCCAAGTGAGCTTTCAAAGATAATAGCTTAGGTTTTCTATTTCTTTTCACAGAGTAAACAGGTTGTACGCCGGGTTGTTGTCTTTGTTTTGAACGGCCTGTGCTGTTCAGAGCTTTGCATGCCTATTCAAATAGCTGCCATCTGGAGAGGGGTGGAGATGAAACAAACTGGAGTTACGTAGCTTTTAATCATGAAGGAAACAAATTGTGCAAAGACCAAAAGAATTCCACTTCATCAAAACGCTATAAGATATGAGAGGATGTGAATCAAATGAGGCTAAGAAAAGATGTAGATAAACCCTCCTCTTATGAAGTATTTGACCTAAAATCCACTGAAAACATCGTGATCAGATGTCATAATGAAGAGTGTTTGAAATACATCTACTCCACAAACTGATTCCACAAACAAGGAAAAAATCCAGGCATTATAACAGTCAGCGAAAAACAAACTTGAGGGCCCCAGCTGCTCCCAGCACTGCTGATGATGGGACGCACGGATACATGACATGCATGCATAGCTCTCCGCCCCATTAGCTGCCCTTCATTAAGCCAACTATTTGACCAAGTCTGGAGGTAATTTCAGGACCTTCAATCAGAGTTAATCAGCCGGGGGCTTTGGCGCTGCAAAGGGACTTTACTCCATCATCCAAGATGGGATCATATTCACAGTATTTTCAGCTGATCTTATGATCGTGGGTTTCCTCTTGGACAGTATTATATTGATTAGTGCAAGGACAGGTCAGAAAACATGAGAAGCATTTTACAGTATTTTGGAGGAAATCAGCAGCAATGAAAAAGCATCTTTATTCTTGGTTAAATTTAAAAGAAACAACTAGTTAGCTTAGCTTACAGACTGGAAATAGTGGGAAACAGCTAGCCTGGCTCTGTTCAAAGGTAACAAAATGTATCTACCAGCACCTCTAAAGCTCATTAATTAACACATTTTATCTTGTTTGTCTGATTTGTACAAAAACCAAAGTGTAAAAACAGCACTTTTTTTGGTTTTACAGGTGGTTATGTGTGGGACTGTTTCTTGGCTGGACACATTGACTTCCTGGAGGCTAGCTGTTTCCCCCTGCTGAATTTCTGCTTTTATTGAAAAGCACAATACAGTACAGTGGAGAGAGACAGGAAATATTTAAATGACACATAAACCAATATCCTCGTCTTTAACAGTGAACAATGTGTACCTTTGATTATGTGAATAAACACACTTGGACCAAATAGCTTACATTCACAAATCTCCATTTGTATGGTTGAAAGCTCTGGAGCAAGCATATAAATGAGACTTGAGTTGCTGTTTTTAAGGTCGAGAATGAAGTGTCAAGCTCAAATTTGAAGCCAACATTGACGAGAAGTCCTAAAAGTGCTCAGTCAAATTGTCAAATCCTTGACTTTGTTTGAGAGTTCCTGGTGAACCAGTTCGGTGGGGTTAATTGCATAACAGTTAAAATAGTGTCAGGTGTCATTCTTAACTGTCATTCATTGAGTTTAAAAGCATTTTGAGACTTATCAAAACATTCTGGCTCTCAGTTTTCAGATTGTCTTTGATAAACTTCAAATTTAGCAGCTTAGAGGGAGAGTGAGAATATTATTTGACCCAGACTGACATTAAAATAGAAAGTGTGACAGAACATGCTGGGAGAACATTGAGTGCATGGAGGGGTACAGTGAGTATGTAGAGCAAGTTCACCAGAACACTGTATCTGTCACATTACAGTTTCTCCTTTTGAAGCAACAGTAACTTTTCTTTTCTTCCAAAGTGGGAAACTGGGACTCCCAAAATATTCCTACCAGGATCATTGCACAGTCTTTGCATTGGATACAGTGGTTCTGGTGATAATCAGTCTAAAATGTTAATAGATAACATCATTCCCATCATAGCAACACAAAGTTCATGCCTTGTTTCTCTGTGTATTTGCAGCCAGCGCATGCCGAGGACACACGTCGCTTGCAGACAGACCAGAGGCCGTTTCAAACTCAAAGCTGATTCAAGATGCCCCACCATCCCCTTAATGTCAGGACATGAGAGGGGGGGTTTACTCTGCTTCACTTACTCACGTGCACTCTGCACGTTTGACCCACATTACCCAACAGTGTGCCTGCCACTGTGTATATTAATAACCATGCGCACATCCTCCCCTCTGTGCTCCTCGACCAGGACAGGGTTCGTGTTTCAGCTCATTAAGGCTAACGCTAGTCTACATTTTTTTTATTGCCAACAAATCCCATGAAAACTGTGAAGCCCAAACCCTGATTTATGTTCTTCCTCTGTGCTATAGAGCTCCATTGTTGTCCAAAAACGATTAAAAACTCATCAGTGAGCCTCACTGTTGCACTGGGTGACATGTTCCTTCATTACCACCAACACACACTGTAGTTTATATTGAGTTAATCCCACATACACCGTCCTGCTGCTGTAAAAACTCATTAGAGCGCAGAATGTGTATTAATCCGCAGCTGAAAATAACAAATGCACTATTTACTCCTGTTTACTACAGTTTACTAAAAACTACAATGCCCTGCTGTTTTACCCTTTAAAAAAAATACATTTTTGTTAAGCTTGAGAGTTCATTCTTGACCTTTTTTGGCAAGCTAGCAGTACATTTACGACCTATTTTTAAAGCGGCTATAATCAACTATAAAAATAATATAAAAATCTATAAACTATCACTCTGCAGCTCCTCTCAGCTCTACAGAGCTTTATAGTCTCTTTCAACTCATTATTTGGTTTTTATGGCGCGCAACTTTACTGTTATGTCATAGTGTCATTTTCGGCTGCAGCAGGTGGCCGATTTCAGAGAAAAAGCTCTAAAAAGCCACTGTGTGCTTCCTGCCCAGCACCAAACAGCAAACAGACCAAGTTAGCAACAAGCTGGTGAACATAGTGGAGCATTTAGAAGCTAAAGAGCCAGATATTTCCCTTAGGAGTTGGTGGAGACCAAACACAGAGCTAAAAGAGAGTGAATATTGGACTTACATGGGACACAAACATGAATGTTAATGTTGCTCCTTATCTGCTAAATGTGCAAAAAAGCATCTGTTTTTGCTAAGACGTTCGCCTCATCAACTTAGAAGGTGATGATATGTCAGTGCTGTGTTATACTTAAATTTCTGAGTGGGTACAATGTTGAGCATACACTATAATTGACTAAAACTATTTATTTCTGCTCCTGAACTAAGTGTGTCAAGTTAATACATGTGTGGCTCAAAGTACATTTAGTGGCTTTGAACTGTAAAGACCTTTGTGAGTCACATAAAAGTGCAGCTGAGTGTGCTGAACGTGAGCTGGACCCCTCTGAGAATACCTGCAGTGCTTTTCCTCTCTGTGAGTGGCAGGTAGAGTGCTTCACCTACAAACAACTAAAGGTCAACCAGCATGTATTGCTTTTGGATGCACTCATATTGAGCGGTAGTTTTTCTCACACCAGTTCCAGCATCCTTGCAGGTCCCGTTACTTTTCCGGTTGACGTGGTCCTCCTGATCCTCATTTTACCCACGCTGAGGATACCCTGTGCTCATGTCTCAAACGCTGAACTGTCATGTAACATTAGCGACGGGCCTGTAGCTGACCATCCACCCCCAGTGACAGAGCTGTACTGTAAACACCTGGCGTCTCCGTGTGCTCGACTGGCCATGTTCTGCCTTTTGAACACGACAGGGAAAGCTTTTGAGAGACACCAGCGTGCCCGGGGCTTATGTAACACCGAGATCTGGCCAAAGAGAACGCTGAGGGGCTTAATCTGCCCTGGCACCATGGTTGTGGAGGCTGTTCAAGAGCCCTGAGGGGACTAGAGAGGGTGCACTGTCTTACTCTGCAGTTCTAGCCTTTCTGGATGCTGGAAAAATCATGGAGGTTAAATGAGGGGTCAGGTGGAGTGACAATAAGAGCATAATTACAGTGGTAGGAGTGGTGGGTTTGTGGTCAGGAAAGTGGAGTCTGAGGTGGAGGGAATAGTCGAGGAAACTGTTAAATGGGGCTCTGAGGAGCAGCCATTTCTGTTCTTAATGAGTGGAGGGCCTCATTCCTCTTAAGCAAGTGGTCAGAATTACACCGGGGATAAGTGAGGCTCCTGGCAGGGCTCCAGCACCTCACACCAGACTTTCTTCTAATTCACTCCGAGAGCGAGAAAGACAGAGAAAGGGAGATGGAGACAGCTTTGCCCAGCCAACCAGGCATACTCCACAGCCAGGCCAAAGAAAATGCCCATTCACTCTCAAATTAGCCGTCTGCATGGCCACCTTCAAAGGAGGCCCCTCTCTGCCTAATCTCCTCAGACTGTGTGCACACACTGACCGTCTGCTTCATGAAAGCCTGAGCGCAGAAAACCAGAGCCAGTCATCGCCCAGTGCAGCAGTTAATTGACGCATTATCAGCATAAGCATGGTCAGTTAAGCTGATTATCTTACAGTGCAGTATCCTCCATTGAGATACATATAAATTAACGCCAACTGCGTCACTTATGAACGCTGAATTTTATAACTTCATGAGCGTTTTCTGTCAGTTTTGGTAGCGGGCAGAAAATACAGGCCAACAAATGTGGATGGAAAAGAGTCTTTGGCAGTCTATTGAATATTCCTCTCATACTCTGCATGAAATGATTGCATATTTTAATTAAGCTCCTCAATTACAAAAGGACAACATTTGATAATGGGAATCAAAGTGAGTGCGCTATTCAATAAATGACAAAGCAATTCCCTTGGCACAGTGATACCCAGATTAGATGGCTGAGGGAGTCTTTGGCACCTCGCAGCTCCGGCTAATAACGACAAAAGAAGCTGAATTCCTGCAGAAAATAAACATGCTGAGCCAACATTGAACCATGCCAAAAATGTTAATATTCATATCAAGTGACATGTTCTGACTATAAATTTGAAGCTATCCAAACTGAACCTGCAGAAATACTTCTCATGCACAACATCTGTCTCTTGGAGATTAGCGAAGACAAGAAGGAACACATGTGTAGACCGTTACTGCTTTGTTATTATAAGACATATGGAAATATGATTCATAATCGACTTGTCCTTGATTAGGAGAAGCATTAAAACCATATGCTCCATTCAGCTGATGGACAAAAACTTTAATGTGAGTGACTTAATACCAATACTGACTAC
This sequence comes from Oplegnathus fasciatus, assembly GCA_003416845.1. Lineage (NCBI taxonomy): Eukaryota > Metazoa > Chordata > Actinopteri > Centrarchiformes > Oplegnathidae > Oplegnathus > Oplegnathus fasciatus. The sequence continues at coordinate 164,295 of NTHP01000634.1, forward strand.
AGCTTCGTAGACATACAGTTTATAGCTGCTGTCCATCGAAACTGTGATTAAATCACATATGAGGCATTTCTATTTTCTGTACTCTCTCTTCCAAGCTTTGTTATTTTTCTGCTTTTACATTTTCAGCAAGCAAATCATTTAAAAATAGCAATTTTATGTTTTATGCCAGATTTCAAAGGTTCAAAATAGTTTGTTAGCTTTCCTGAGGCATTCAAATGACACATCAGACACCACTGATGATAATTTGAAAGATAGATTATTCATCTGCTCTCAAAGTATGCAAAGAAAGAACAATGCACGGCCAGATGCTCCTTTCAAACCTCTGAACAGGAGCGACGTCACTGCAGCATCAGGTGCGGATGGTGAACAAAAGCTCTGTTTTTTGGTTAATAAATGGAAGGTCTGTCATAAATGTCAAATTGTGTTTTTCAGATAACCCTAACCCACCTTACCTGGAAAGACAGCTCCCATAATTCTTTGTGAACTACATGTTTCTGGTCAATTTCACACACGAGACAGATGATAAAGTCAGGAGAAACTCTACAGTTCACAATCAGCAGCTTGTACTTAATCTATATCATATTAGATTTGCTACCTTTCGTTTTTGAAACAATCTTAGCGTTAGAGGTGTAGCCTCTGTTGCTGCCTTGTTAGTTTAGCTTCTACTTTACTAGCTTAGCTTCCGTTCATCCAATATTAAAGTCGCCTCACTGACAATATTATGATGGTTGTGACTTTACCCTCCTGTTTAAAGTAAAATTGTGGTTTATTACAACTTGAGTCTTATATTAATCTTTTATCTTATATTATTTATATCAAATGGAGACTGCCCCGAGACGAAGAACGGCAGCATCATTTGTTTCAGCCAGCGCTCGGAAGCAACAAATGTTTACCTTGACAAATGACAGAGCTTTCTATCGGCCAGAAAGTATGAAAACAAAGGAGGAAGTAAGGTGACATCACAAGATGGGAGTGGATGGATGGGTCAACAAAACATCGGATTTCAACACTGTTTGTTTTCCGTTTCCAACCAACAGTTAAACTCAAACCACAATGTTTCCCTAAATCTAACCAAACTTCACCCTAGTGCTGTCACATCATAAAACATATTTATTTTTCAGCAGTGATTTGTAACTGTTTTGGAAGACACAGGCAAATGCCGTCCTGTTGTTAGGCGTCAGATCAGAAATTGCGTCAATGTGTCGTTGCAGAGAGCACGGACAGAACAGGGCCACGTGTTTTGTCGATTAATTCTGAGGACTTGTTGGAAGGAACACAAGCAGTCAGATATTCAGATGGGTTTTAAACAAACCCCCAAAATTATTTGAAAGTATTTTGGGTGTGCTTGCTATCGATTTTACATTAAATGAATAAAGAGTTTAACATAATCTGGCTAAACTGTTCGCCTGACTGCTTGTGATTCTTGTCCTGCTGGAACTTGTTGTATTGATGCTGTTGTGTTCCCAGTATTTAACTTGGTGAGTAAAATATGAAAATATAAATAGTACTGATAGGAACGATGGCCAAGACTATACTAAAATAGTTGTAATAAACCGGAATTATCCTTTAAACTAGTCATATGAGCGTACATTGTTGTCAGTTGTATCACTCTACCACATAAAAACGTCTGTTTTTGATTAAGTTAATACTTTTTTCTTCAGCTTGTGGTAATAATCTGCTGGTGTTCACTGAGTCACTGTGCTTGGAGGCAGGTCAGAGAGCACAAAGCACATGATACACGGCTTTGTTTGTTCCTCTTCTGGGCTCCAGACACTGTGAGAGCTGCAGATGAAGGTAAAACAGGCAGTGTGTTTGGGTTCAGGTGTCAGCAGGTCATTCCCCTTGTTCCCCCTACTTGTCATTCATGAAATCTGCTTTGTTTAAACTTATTTCCTGCTTGCTGGGCATTGCTGTCAGTTCAATTCTATTGGGCTTACTGCTGGGGAGTTTGTTTACTTGTTTCTTCGCAGTTGTAATATTTCATAGCTCGCTGATGATAAGATTTTATCAGTTTTATTGTTTTTCTAACTGCAAACACATAGAGTAAAGCTTCTGAGAGAAGAGCACTGTTGAATAACTTAAGGAGAGAAATATGTGAGGTGCATGAAGAAAGACATACAAGCAAAGGGACAAAAATACATCATGTAAATCAAATGCAAAGTGCACAAATGGGAATATCAAGTAAGTACATGAATCCCATTATAGGACACCTGGGAAAACCTTTAAAATGTATTTTCCTTCCTTCCTCTGCACTTGGCTAATGTATTATAATGGGAAGTACTGCTGTTTCACATTCAGGAAATGGACTCTCAAATAGTGGAGATCCAGGGGCCCTTTCTGAGTGAAATGAGTTGCAGCGTCATTGACCAATTACTTTTCACCAATTATCTCCATCCGGCATGTTTGTGAATAAAATGAGCTCCACGGTGGACGCAGAGGGGAGGTCATTATCAGCCAACACAACATAATTGCAGATGGGCTGGCTGCTTTGGGCAATGATAGGCATCTTGGGCATGCACGCCCCGGCCCAGCCAGGAGCAGAGAGCAGCGGGAACACAATGTCCCCACGCTCGAGTGGCGAAGAGCAGACTCAGAGGTTTGATTTTTGGGAGTCATTATCAACAGACACGCTGCATTCAGCCCACACACAATTATCAATTACTGTAACAACTCTTCTCAGATTCTCTAGTGGCCAGATAAGTGCGGGACCATTTTCCTCCTTTCCCGTCTGGCCTGATTGCTGGAGCCCCACCAGCTTCACAAAGCCGCCCAGTTCGGTAAAACCAGTTCCCTCCAGTTCAGCTCTTTGAAAATTAAGGAAAACTTAGGAAATGTGCCACATAAGTAAATAAGCCAATGTAGGCAAACATGCAGGAGTGTGTGTGTGTGTTTGTGGAAGTATGCTAATTTTGGTCAATCCATACTTTATTTGTTTTATTTATTATTATATTATTTATTATTTATTTAATTATGTTCCCATTTTTTAGTTATGTTTCACATTTCACTGGATTTTTTGTGCTTTTAATTGCCTGTTTTTAGCCATGTTGGTTGGTTGGTTTTCCACGACTTTGGTCCAGAAATATCTAAAACTATCTCAACAACTATTGAATGGATTTCCATGAAATTTGGTTCAGACGTTCGTGTCCCCATCAGGATGATTTTTAAAAACTTTGGTGATCCTCTGACTTTTCCTCTAGCGCCAACATCAGGTCAACATTTTAATTAGTCCATTACTTTGGTTTATGACCAAATACCTGCAAAACTAAGGACATTCCCATCAGCCTCAGCTGTACTTTGCGTTGAGTTTTAATTAGCAAATGTTTGCATGTTAACACACTAAACTAAGATGGTGAGCATGCTAAACACCAGCAAGTTAGTATTTTTATTGTGAGCATGTTGCCATGCTAGCATTAGCATTTAGCTAAAAGCACCACCTAGCGAGGCTGTAGACTCTTACTGATGCTTGTACTTTTTGTACAAAGTATAAATGTTTTAATGGCCATGGTGGACTGTGCTACATGGTGAATTTGCACTTAAAATTAAAAATATGATTGATTTAATGTTAATTATACAATAGCAAGTACGCACTAGAAATATGTGAACTTATGGTACAGTATGTTATCTCATTTTATTGCCTACATGAAAAAACATGGTGACATTCACCGGCACAGATAAAAAAATCTCTCTTTGGGACTATGTATAGCCTTGTTTTACTCCTCTGGAGCAGAAAGACTTGCCTGAGAGGGTTGAGGTTAGTCAGGTATGACCTCCTTCTACATATTTAGAATACAGAGCAAAGAACCGGTTGTGCTGGAACAGGCTGGAAATCTAGGGTACTTTATCTTCATCACAAACCATTTTGCTGTTGGCCTCTGTACTGTGATCCCTTTACAGCCCGACCACACTGGTTCACTTTATTCAGCCAATACGGCTCAAATATTATAATGTGTCTAATAGGCTCTAATTTTTGACACAACTTTATGGTGTTCTTAATGTCTGTGGTATCACTGTCTCTACCATATTCATATAAAGAAATGTATGAATTGAATAGTTTGCTAGGTGTTTGTATAGTATTTTGTATGTATCATTTAATTATAGTACTGGTACTGGGCCAGAGAGTGTACTTTGGCTTTAGGGCAGATTGTGAGCAGAAGTGTGCCACTACTGGTGTTTGTAGGGTAATAGTGTGTATATATGTGTGTGTGTGTGTGTGCGTGTGTGTGTGTGTGTGTGTGAGAGAGAGAGAGAGAGAGAGAGCAGTCCAGGTGCACCTCAGACAGGATAATACCGGAAGCTAGCAAGTTGCTGTTCAAAATAAAAGCATGCAACTTTGGATGAAGAATCATTTCTGTGTATAAAAATGCCACTTTAACTGTAGGTTAAAGGCAATTTTACACCCTTATATGTTCAGTACGTTATATGTTTTGTTATTGAATATTGAATCTCCTTTTTGTAGGCTACATAGCCTCTGTAATTTAAACTCACATGCCAGTTTATGTTTGGTTTAATTTAACTTTATGGTCATTTTGGACGCTGTAGTTTGTGCTGTTTAGTCGTACTGCGTTATACTGAGAGGTGTCTCTAACATTTTGACTATCCCACTTATGTCAATAAGAGTAGGCTAAACATCAGAAACACCTCTCAGTATAATTGGCAAGTGGGTGTAGATTATATTTACCATTGACCTCTATATTTTTATTTATTTACTGTTTTTCATACATTTCTGGTAGCCTATATGTGTTTGTAAAAATAATGATGGTAGAGAGGAGGCGGTGTGGCTCAGGTCCTATTTGGGCAATGCCTGAAGTTGCTCGATGTCCTCCTGGATCCATACTCTTCACTTTTGTTCTACAATCTACATTTCTGTCATCAAAATTGTTTGCACTGTGATTTTGTTGTTGATTGATTCTGCACACTCCATATCTATTGCATGTCTGTCCGTCCTGGGAGAGGGATCCCTCCTCTGTTGCTCTTCCTGAGGTTTCTTCCATTTTTTTTTCCTGTTAAAGTTTTTTTTTGGGGAAGTTTTTCTTCATCCGATTCAAGCATCTAAGGACAGAGGGTGTTGTATGCTGTGCAGATTGTAAAGCCCCTTGAGCCAAATTGTGATTTGTGATATTGGGCTATATAAATAAAAATTGACTTGACTTGACTTGAAGGATTGTGTGGTTTTTGGGAGATAAAACTGAGGGGTCACAAGAAATACACATATTTCTGTGACCCAACGTTGTGTTAAGACTTTTTTTGTGAAACCCTAGATATTTTTATCTCAGGTCGCAAACAAAATCCTTCAAATAAATAATCTGAGATTGAAAAATCACTCTTAGGTTGAACTGTTTAAGGGTGGCAAGCTAAAAAAAAGGTTTTTAACCACTTGATCATGATGGTATGAAGAGAAAAAAATAAATAGGTTATCTTATTTTGAAAGCCGTACCGGATGTAGCCGTTATGTTTCTTGCTAGCTTGCTAGCCGCTGGTCTCTAAACACGAGCAGCGCCTGCCCAGCTCCCCGCACAACAACAAACGGAAAGGAAGAGAAGCAACAGAGACACAGAAATTAATTTAACATGTAGTTTTGTCAGCAGACACCTTGGTAAAGTTACGAGTTTGTGGATAAAACGATTTAAAAAGGACGAAGAACCCGTCGCATCCAGGTTTTCTCAGCAGACTTTGAAGAACAGAGCAGCTGCCCCGGACTGTCCACTCCAACGTTCATGGTGAGTTTACTGTATTTTTACTGTAACTAACGTTTAATAATAAAGGTTTTTGCCGACTTTATAGCTGTAGATCTACACGTGTGTCTTGTTGCCTTTTGTAAGTTGAATTTAACGTATAAAAATGAACTTTTCCACTCATTCCGTCCCTCTGCACAGGTGTGCGAAGGTTGAATTAACTCCTCGGTGCTGCTGTTGTTCCCTTTAGCTAAAAACATACCCCCAAATGCCGCCTGGAGGCCCCCTGAAGTCTTTGTGGTCCCCTCTAACAAAAACCACAGTTCCCTTTTTTATCAAACGTGTGCATCAGACATGGCAGGTTGGCTGGGTTCAGACATAACAAAGTGCCTCCTACAGTAACTATATCCAGACTCATTTCCTGCTCAGACCTCAGCTCCAGTCCACATCATAAATCAACAATTTCCTTATCATGGACCCTCCATCCATCTCCTCAAAACAAATCTTGTTGCTTTTATCTTTTTAGAAATAGAGGCCTGGATGCTGCTGCATGTACTGCTCTCTCCATGTTGTCCCAGTTGTAAAGTCTGTGGGACATTATTGCTTTCTAAGAAGTTGTTATTTTTATTATCAAAAGTGTCCCTTTGCAGCCACACTTAGAGGCTTAAATGCTACTGATTTTATTTTTCTGGTCTCAAATCTCAAAGAAAAGCATCATTTGGGACTTGAAATGTAGGTCTCCTTCATAGACAATGGAGTTAATAGGAGCTAGAGAGCTGCAATTAACAATTATTTTCCTTAGCGATTAATCTGTCCATCATTTTCCTCGATTAATCGATTAGCTGTTTGGTCCATAAAATGTTAGAAAATGGTGAAAAATGTTGATTATTGTTTCCCAAAGCCCAAGGTGACGTCCTCAAATGTCTTGTTTTGTCCACAACCCAAAGATATTTAGTTTATTGTCATAGAGGACTAAAGAAACCAGAAAATATTCACATTTGAGAAGCCAAAATCAGAGAATTTGGACACTTTTTCTTAAAAAATGATTCAAAACGATGAATCGATTATCAAGATAGTTGGCGATTCATTTAATAGTTGACAACTAATAGATTAATGAGCTANCCTATGAATGCCGAGTTTCTTTTTTATCATCATCAGAAACTTTTCTTGGACACTTCTAAGGTGTTTCCACCGTACTCATACTGTAGTTACTGTCGCCTACTCTGTCGTTACGGTTGCTCCCCCCTTCAGCTCTGGCAAACCAATCATTGCTGGTTGATGTTAAACACATCACTGCTGCGACAGCGCGGGAATGTCACCACTGACACCAGATTTAAAAACTCACATATACTACGAAATACAGAGAGATTTACCTGGCGGTGATAGGCTTAATCAGCATTGTGTGAACTCGTCTGGCTTGAAGGGCTTGAATGTAGCCGACATTCATTTATATTTAAAAGTCCCACACTCCAGCTTTAAGCACTACTACTCAAAGACTGAAATTCAAAGGACTAAAAGTATAATGCTCTTTCCTTGTAAAAACAAGAGTGAGGAACTTTACAAATCTGGGTATTTTACCTACGTGGAACCAGACTTTGGTCTTATTTTTGCAGTTTGGGGAAAAGATGTGTTCATATAGCAACATCGCTAAAAAGAAGTTGGATGGGACAAGAAACACGAGCAGTCAGACGATCAGACAGGTTTTAAANTCGATTAGCTGTTTGGTCCATAAAATGTTAGAAAATGGTGAAAAATGTTGATTATTGTTTCCCAAAGCCCAAGGTGACGTCCTCAAATGTCTTGTTTTGTCCACAACCCAAAGATATTTAGTTTATTGTCATAGAGGACTAAAGAAACCAGAAAATATTCACATTTGAGAAGCCAAAATCAGAGAATTTGGACACTTTTTCTTAAAAAATGATTCAAAACGATGAATCGATTATCAAGATAGTTGGCGATTCATTTAATAGTTGACAACTAATAGATTAATGAGCTAATCGTTGCAGCTCTAGTAGGAGCTCCAAATACTAAATACCAAAATAGGGTTTACTTTCTAGCCCTGTTTGCAAGTATGAAGCAGAGTTTAAACATCTTTTGGGTGCAAGAGCTCACAAAAATCTCATGTACAACACAAAACAATCCGTGGTCTATTTTCTGGTATGTAAGAGAAAGTGGTTCACAAATATTGGCTGCCTTGGAGTGCAGCAATAACATATGTGAATTCTTAAAATGAATGGCATTCCCCCTCTGACGCTGTCTACAACCACTTTAGGCCTCACACAGAGGCACTTTTCACAGTATTATTACATTGCCAGGTGCACTGTAGGACCAGATCTCCACTGTTTTGTGTTTTACTAGGAGAAACAAGAATATAATTCTGTGTTTTGCACACAAAAGTTAGCTTGTTGGTAAATTGGATTTCTATTAAGAGGGATTTATGGTTCATATGCGCACGGCAGCTCTGTGGTGTGTTTATACCAAAAGATTCCCAAGGGTGCTCATTTAAGTAATGAGGTTAAAAAAAACAAAACGTGTCTATTTTTGTGTTCAGCTGCCTCATCTGTAAACAAAGGCCAAATACTTGGAGCAACATGATAACATGACAAAGAAGAGCAAACAAACTGAACAGCAGAGTAACTCCCCCAGCTCCAGCTCTCAAACCCCCCAACTCTGCAGAATGTTATATTCAAATTTCTCCAGCCTGAACACACACAGAGGTCAAGCGCTTACCTCAGCAAGCTTGCAGAGGGCGGACTGTGAGCCTTGACAGTGGGAGGCCACAGTTTATTTGCATTGATAATTTTTCGAGTGATTTTATAAGCAAGCTTCCCTCAGAGGAACTGCTTCGTCAGGATATCACGGTGTTAAAATCTGTGTAGATCCGTGCTTTGTCTTTTACATGACAGGAATATTATGTCTCTGCATGTTTAGGGTTGGAGTTTGATTTTGTTTTAAACTGAATCCAGTATTAAATCTTCTTATTAAATCTGAATCCTTTTGCATCCGTTGTTGAATCTTTTCATGTAGTTTGTTTGAGGAGGAAACAGTTTGTTCATTAAATTTATTTAACAGTTATTTTACGTTGCACTCAGAACAGTAAACAAGAATTTGACCATTCAGGGCCAACTTCAGATTCCTACTAGCAGTGAGAATAATTACACGAACACTGTCGATGCGTGCTTATGATGTTACACAAATACATAGAAATTTCTTTTTCCTATGAATGCCGAGTTTCTTTTTTATCATCATCAGAAACTTTTCTTGGACACTTCTAAGGTGTTTCCACCGTACTCATACTGTAGTTACTGTCGCCTACTCTGTCGTTACGGTTGCTCCCCCCTTCAGCTCTGGCAAACCAATCATTGCTGGTTGATGTTAAACACANTTCCTTGTAAAAACAAGAGTGAGGAACTTTACAAATCTGGGTATTTTACCTACGTGGAACCAGACTTTGGTCTTATTTTTGCAGTTTGGGGAAAAGATGTGTTCATATAGCAACATCGCTAAAAAGAAGTTGGATGGGACAAGAAACACGAGCAGTCAGACGATCAGACAGGTTTTAAACACACCCCCAGGTTAACAAAACAAATAATGACCCAAACTGTCCGTTATAAACATCCTTCACAGCTCACAGACCAACTTCCTGCTTCAACTTTGACCTACAAGATTTACCGTAGTCGTGCATGTCCACAGTTTACCTGTGCTGTGAGAGATTATTCGACATTTCAGGTGTGCTCACTTTCAGCTTACCTCCAAATCAAATGGTTTAGATCATCTGGCAGATTTTTTGGCTTGTTTACAACCTGTCTGATCATTTAAACGCTTGTTTTTCTTGTCCCTTTGGACTTTTTGTTTGAGTTTTTTTGTTGAGTTTAATGGCATCATGGCCGAAACAATGAAAATAAGACCCTTGTTGTAATAAATTGGAATTATCCTTTGATATTTATGTGAAACTCTCCTCCATCTTTTACCACCAGCTTCTTGCTCACCTCCTCTTTTAATATGTTCCTTTTTGTGTTCCTTCATCAGCATTATAAGCTGTTGTCTGCTTTGTTTTTTGAGCCCATTTTATGTATGAACCACTCCCTGTTGTAGAAAATACATGGCTTCTAATTCACGGTGGCAAATATACCTGTGGCCTCGAGGATTAAAGCCATTATCATCAAAAGATTCTCTGAGGTAGCAACGTCTCACCTTTTTCATGTGATAATTACTGTAAGGGGTTGTTAAAGAGAGGCACACTTATTACAGAGCGGGTTTGTAAGATATGGACAACCTCGAGGTACAGTATGTGCTGGCGGTTGAAATAGCCGTAAGCACTGTTATGTTTGGGAAGTGTACCTGAGTCTGTGCATACAATATTAGTTCATGTGGGTGTATGATGGTCATGCTGTTTTAATTATTTATTTGTCGGAACACACCTTGTTGGTTTGTAGTTTTGTAGTTTGTGGAATTAGGGAGACAGGGATGGAGGTGTGTGTATTTATTAGTCTAAAAGGCCATTTTCATAATAGATAATGTGTTTTCTGTAAGTGATACCTCTCTGTCGTGCTGTGCATATTCCCCTTGAGCCGTTTAAACTGAAGGTCAAGTCCCTCCATTCTTTGTACGAGGCTCCACAAGCCGTCTCCTTGAAGAACAAATAAAAAGAGAAACTTTAGAAGGCGAGACAACAATGGGAACATAGTGGGAGGTGTTTTTCTGTCAGGCAACATGAAGACTGTGTTGTAGTTTTCCTGAGGGCCCATCTTGTCAGATGAAATGCTGATTTAGTATTTTGTGGGTTTCTTTGTTTATGTAGTGTCCCATTGTGTTGACTTTACTCTCTTGTTGCTGTTTGCTTACTGTAATTATTGATGTTGCACAGTTTCCCACACCACAGTATTTTAAAACAGTCTGAAGTAACGATTCTGTGACTGGTGTTGCTTTCCAAACAATGAGCCATGACACAAAATAGGCTACATGCTTGTGTCTGTTAAGTCTCCACATGACAAGAGAAGGAATATATCGTGAGTTAAAGACTTAAAGTTCTTATGTAGCTCCTGCAATGAAGTCTTAAATGTCTTCAAGTTAAATTATTCTAAGAAGACTTGCTTGTATGTCAATTTGTATCTGTTTGGGGGATTTCATGGTGTATTTGGCAGACTGCTGGTAGTGTGTCACAACACGCTGTTTAAAACTCAGGCAATATGCTGAATCCACAACACATGTGGTATGTTGACAAAACAAAGTGAGCGCAGTTGGCCTTCACCGTCAGCCCTCCTTTTCTTCCTTTAGAGCCTGGTCCAAAGAGATTTTCATGTAGTTTCTAATGTTTCTTTGAACCCGCGTGGAACATCAGATTAGATCTGATTAAGTTGTCAGTCAAAGAAATCAGTTTTTGTAAACACTCTTTGACCCTGGTCTGCTGGGTACACGTGTCTGTAAATAACATGGGAGCAGTTCATGTTCCTCTTACCTTGTCAACACAAATCGGTGACTAAAACCTCTTTTTACCTTCCAACTTTAAATCAAAGTTTAATCATAAATATATTCTTTGATAAATCACATTTTTTGTCATTTAATCAGTTCACCAGGTCCTTTTGTTCTGAACCACACTTTTTAACCATGTTAAGAAAGGTGGCAGACAGACAAAATTGTTATGATTAGAACTAGAGATGGGTGAAAAATCCTGAATAGGATGAATTTCTTTTCACTCATGATGAAATAATGATTCCTGAAGTGTGTCACTTGGCTGTAACGCCGCCCTTCAGACCACAAGACTAAAACATTTAAAGTTACCTTGTAGAGTTTTCGTGTAAACAAACACAGTGATGTTTACATTCAGTATTTCTCGCCAAAACACACTGTGTGTATCCTTGAGGCCGAACAAATGTATTGAATTTTCTTCCCCATAAAACTTTTCCAAAGATTTTGATGATTTTA
>NTHP01000634.1:179499-199594 GCA_003416845.1 Oplegnathus fasciatus
TTATACATGTCTTTCATTCCTGTGTTGCTCTGACGCCCTTTCTCTCCTCTCTCACTACCACTCATTTTCCCACTCACTTTACTCTTCAGCTGTGTCAACTGCCCGGCATCCTTCTCGCACCTTCTGACTGTGGTGCAGCCCACGGGCTTTCTCACAGACTGTGGTCAGGAACATGAGAAAACACAGAAACAGAAAACAGACACACAGGTCAGCAATTTGAGATGTGTGTCAGATTAAAAATTGTCCCCAACCAAAAAAAACAAATCAAAACAAAACACATCCCTGTATCCTGTCCATCTGCAGCAAATTAAAGTCCAGTTTATGACAACTTAGGTCTTATTTTCATAGTTTTGGAAATAATATCTATTAGTTATCACAACATTGTGCTGACCAAGTTAATTGCTGAGAATGTGGTGACATTGGTAAAAAAAAGAAGTCAGATGTGGTGAGAACCACAAGCGGTCAGACGATCATACAGTTTAGCCAAACTTCTTTGGAAGAGAAAACAAAAGCGAACAGTAAAATGATTCCCCAAAATGTCCGTAAGTACCCGTCACAGTTTACAGACCGAATTCTTGCTTCAACTTTGACTCACCGTGCTTGCTGTAGAGGTGTTCAGTACATGTACGAACTAGTCTTTAACACTGAATCTTCAAACTGAACTGACTATAGTGAATCACCAATGTCACTGACCGAATCAGTAGCTTTTAGCAGTGCAGTACTGCTGCATTTGGATGGTGATGCACTCGCTTTGAAAGTGAACGAACTACACAGTCAGTGATGACGAATCTTTGAACTTCTATCTCTAACTTGCTGAAGTCATGCGCACACAGTTTTCCTGTGCAATGTGTAATTATTGCTGAAATTTGAATTGGATTTTTCCTTGAAATAAAGTGGTTTGCATAATCTGGCTAAACTGTAGGCTTGTTTACAACCTGTCTGGTCCTCTGACTACTCGTTTCTTGCCAGGACTTTGTTGTCTGTCTTCCTAGATCTATTGGTTATGATAGATTTATACTTTGCTGAGTACAGATCTATCATAACCGATAGAAAGAATGGCCAAAATCCTGAAAATAAGCAATTATCCTTTCTTTACTCCTCTGTTTCAATCTCTGCTTCAGTTTTTCTCCACTTTCACCCTCATTTCCTCCTTTCGTTCACTCTCCCCCAACAAGGTCATATTACTCTTGAAAAAAAAATAATTCTTGACAGGTTTTCAAAAGTGGTTAAACACCAAAGTGGCTTTTTTTCATTTCAATTTGAAACTCATGACCCAGGGTAATATTTCACCCTGTGTCCTTTGTTGTTGCTGAAGTTCAGAGCTGGGAAATCAGTCTTTTTGATGCAGTATTTGTGATGGCAGATCATCAGGAGTATTCCTAAAATTTTGTCCAGGCTGTCTTGAAAAATAAAAAACTGTTCTGTCTCCGTCCTTTTCCTATTTCGTCTTCGTTCAGTTTTCTTGCAGTTCGAGGTGCAGTGTGTAAGTGGGACGACCCCTCCCTGAGGTTGGTTGTTTGGGTATTTTTAAATACATTTCTCCTCACTCTGTGTGATTTCTGTCCTGATTATCTCCTGCTGAGAGGCCACGAAATGGACGGCACACAAACGCACACTCTTTTAAGTACATGGCACTGATATACACAAAAACATGATGTCTCAAAGATACAAGACACGCGGTCCTGAAGTGAAGGATTTCAAGTGGAGAGGCTGACCATGCAGTGGGAGGCAGGCTGGCTGAGAGGTGAAGAGGTGGCAGGGAAGAAATAGGGTGCGGATCAGAAGCTACGTGGGTGGTGGGATGCACGGCTGGGCAGTAGCTGCGTCACAGCATTGCATAAGGCTTACGCAGGCAGAGGGGAAGTGGATCTGAAGTAATTAGCGTGTCAGTCCTGCCTGCGCACTCAGAGAGGGCGAGAGATGCTGGGTATTCAAACAATGTACAGTTCATCCATCCATCCACACTTAATCGTGGCTGCCTGTTGTTGACTTTTCTGTTGCCATTATATATTTTTATCTCTTCTTGTTAGTTAACAGATCAACATTTAAGCCACTATTAGCCTCCCATGTAGGCTTTCTTATATTCATAAATCAAAAACAAACCAAAAACGACAAAACATAAAACAAGCAATCTGTAATACTGTAGATCATATTTATCTTACACAATGCAAGGAAAAACTCAGTCTCTTTTATAATTATTTTCTCCTGTACTTTTAAATACAGTTTATATGCCACTTCCTGTTTTGATACAGATTACCTAAAATCAACAATTGACTTACCTACTAAATGATAATTTCTTCAGATCAACTATATTTCTACAGTTTCACAAAAAGGTACACTTACTTGCTTCATCCAGAACTTTCAACCGCTTCTCATGGCCTTCAACAGCGTGTGGAGTTTGCTCAGTTGTCATGGAGATAGCTAAAATCTCAGTGGAATCATATTGTGATGATATGATCTTATCATGTTATTGTTTCTACAAATATCCGTAGTGTATATGCTGTAGTAAAATACTAACAAAATTACTTATTGTTAAAGATATAATCTCGAAGATTTTCATTTAAAAAAATGTCTGTTAAGTCACTATCTATCGCCAAATGATGCAACACAATGGTGACTGAGCCTATGGCCCGCTGATGAAAGCCCTTGCATTTGCAGTATTACGACCCGGGTGTCTGTGGCGACTTTCCCGGAAATATCACAAGCGGTACACAGTTAGGCTTTTAACGCAACAGACTCGCTCTTCAACTCACCTGTGTGTGAAGTGGCGTACTGATTTTTCCGGTCTCAGCTAGCGTTGTGAGTTGTATTCGGTTACTATGGCCGAACAAACAAAGAAAAGGTCGATGACTACAGACGATTATCACCACAGGTGCCGCGAATTACAACGAAATGAAAATCTTCGACATTATAACTTTAAGTTTTATGTTTTACACATATAAAGACTTTGGTCTTTGTAATGTACAAAGGTGTGTTGAGACAGGAAGCGAAGCAAATTTTCGCCTCACGTTACTCTTCACCCCAAAAAGCCGACTGTACAGAAAAATTTTCAACTTGCATGGATGCATCTTCGCTTCAGTTTGTGCCACCCGAGTCAAATTCACATCTATCTGCTCTGACTCAAGTCTTTTCATCGACTTTATATGCAATTGTGCCACGTCAAAAATTAGCCTTACATTCTGTCTGAACAGTGCAATACAGGTTTTTACATAGAACATCACTTTGATTGTTTTTTAAGTGTTTTTTTCCATATTGTTTGCCATATTGTGACATGTATTGATACAGGAAAATATCCAACTATATCAAGGCCAACCTTAATAGCCACTGACCTAATCACTCCAACAATCTAGTTAGAAAAAATACTTAAGCTTATCTGCTTTGCTGTGTTTTTTTAGGTACAAGGCTTTGGATACATGAAACTGTACAACATTTTTCAGTTCATGCTCAGCATTTTTTAAATGGTAGACATCTTATTTAACATTTGTTCCAGAAAACAACCACCTCTTCACTGACAGCTGCACTCCTGGTCCTTCCTGGTTTCCTCCTCATCCTCAATCCCTCACTGCTCACAGTACAGTTTTCTCTCTGTAGGTTTCTAAAATGTAGGAGGATGTTTGAGGTTTGGCCTGGATGATCCGAAATGAGGATGTCTGAGAAAATACAGCGATTTTGTGCTGTTTAAGATGGAATGTGATGCTTTCTTTGTGGTCCATCTTTCGCTGTCCAAACAAGGCAGACATGCCAGTTTTCCCAGTGGATTCACTTCCCACCCTCTGCTCATTTTATCCTTTTTAAATAAACAGCTGCATGATTTCAGAATTTCTTTCCAGTCTCTGTAAGTTGTTTTTCCCTACATTTATGTTGCTGTTATAATGTTCTTGACCACAGCCGTGTATAAGCAAGCATGAAAATGAATAACATGATTTCAGTTGTTCCTAAGAGCCTGGCGTGCATTTTTAGCATTGTCTCACGTATCCAGAGTACAGTACTGTCAACACGTCTGTTTGTGTGATGTCCCTTTATGCTACTCCACTTCCTTATTTTCTGAATGGCCTTTGTTCAGGGTAGTTCCACCATCTCTTATGGGGTTTGTTAGCTTGTCTGGAACCTTTTGGCACACGGCTGAACATTAGAATAATAAACTTAAGTGCTGTGGGGTGGCAGTGTTTGGATAGGGAAGACGTGGGCCGCCACCCTACTCCTTAATAGTCCACTTGCTCTGTGTGTGTGTGTGTGTGTGTGTGTGTGTTCACGTGCTTTTGTGTGTGTGTGCCTGAAAGCCTGGCAAACACTGAACATCATTTATCCTCATTTCTTCCTCTCTATTACACTGCCCTTCCCAATAGGTATCTAAATTTATTTCCTGCACTTCATCCTATTTAATGTAACCTCCCCACCACTGCACAGTGTAGCTGTAAACCTACTGTACTCTATGATGCTCAAACATGCAAACTGCACAAACTAATATTGAATGTTTATGAATGTAATCAGGCTATAAATCTCTGACTGTTCCTTTCTGTTGTATTTATGAGGTCCTGGTGTCCTTGTATCATAATGTACTGCATATTGTTGCCTGCAGGGATTATTTAAAATTTTGGTTAATCGTTTAATAGTTAAAATGACCATAAGCAATGTTATTATATTAACAATGGGTCACATGACTACTTTTAAGTGAAAGGAGTCGCCGCTCTTATCAGCGTCGTTTCCAGCGGTAGCAGGCAGTTGTTCTCAGTGTGTAGCGGCACAATCTGTGGCTTTTCTAACTAACTATCTGATACCAAAAGGCAAACAGTTAGTGATGGATGTGTGAATAGGCAACTGTTTGCTTACAAGTTCGCCATATGAACTTCATCAGGTGATAGTATATCAGTGTTGTGTTTACAGATTTTTTTCTGCTGCCCCCAAGTGGCCAAAAATCTCAACTCTAAAATAAAAATAAATATAAAAATGCCCACCAGAAGTCAAAACTTGATATAAAAACAGAGACATTTTACAAGCTTTAACTAGCAAGTAATTTGTTATTTTTACATGTTGTTCAACACTTTTTCTGAGGAATGTGAAACATCAGGTTGTCTACAATCTTGTCGTGATAAGAATCCCTCTAATATGTCATGTATTATTTGTTATACTTGGTCCTTAATAGATGTGACAATGATGTGTGGGATACTGAACAGGCGACCTGCTCTGACTCCCAGGGCAATTTTTGTCTCTTTTTTTTGTTGGGTCAGCTGGGCCCTCCTGCCTACTGATTAAACCTAAATCTCTTTTCTTTCATCTGTCATCTGTCTATGACCAGTGTTAACCTTCTTTGAGTGTGCTCTGAATACCCTCTAGGACACCCACAAACACTTACACATGTAGATATGTAGATCAGTTTGAGGACTGCACAGATGCACAAAACTTAACCTCTGTTCTCCTTTGACCTTTATTGAGCTCGACACATTAACTGGTTGTTGTATGTTCAGAGGCTTAGGAATAGTGGGAGAAAATCCTTGTGCCACTATGATGGTTCAGGGCTATTTATTTGGCATTCACCGAGGTCTTGTGAAATCTGAAGAGCATGAAAAGGTGAAGGAAAAATGGTTACCGGGCAGGAGAAGGCAGATTTTAGAAAGAAATCTCCTGTATTGGCCTAAATATTAGACAACCCTGACTGTAAGACAGTAAAACATTAAATACTTCCATGAAGGCATAACTTAAATCCCACATTTGTGTAGCTTCACTCAGTCACACACTTTCCTGTCAGGCTCTCTGTAAGCGGACAGTTGTCTTTTTGAGCTCCTTATCATCTGTGACAGCGGCAATTCTTGGCTGCTTGACAGATAATTTGGTCCCCGGTGTGTTTCTGCAGTCAACGTTAGGAGACTCTTAATAAAATATCCTCTATATATTCAGGCCAAAACATTTTTAGAACGCCATCTTGGCCTTGTGACACCACGTTTTTTTCCTTACACACAATCCATAAAGGAGAGGAAACTAGATCAATCAGGTACGTATCAGTAATTGATTAATCTATTACATGTACCCATCCCTATTGTAAAGAAGCACTTAATGTTGACATAAAACCTGCTTTGCACTTGAAATTACGCTTGGTTACCTGTTTAATCAATCACCATTTCAAACAGAGGGGCCTTTATTCATATTCATCTGTTTGAACTGTCATGAAAGCAATTCATCTCTACTTCTGTCTGCGAGGGGCTAACTTGTTCGAATTCTTTTAAGTTGGCTCTTTCCAGAAGAACAAGCGACTTCTCATCTTTACTCCTCCACTTCATTGATTGTTGATTGATTTGTGGGTCAGTTAACGTGTCATACTGAGGTTTAGTGGTATTGAAGGCTGTCTTTGAAGGTGCCCGTTCAGCAGATGAATAATGTAGTAAAATGGTAATCACAGTGCTGCCCTCTACTCTTTTTTCATTCAGTGCACAGGCTCCTCTTTCTCTATCTCTCCCTGTGCTGTTCGGTCTTCCTTTAATGAGGATTATCCCCTTCAAATAGCAGGTGAGGGGAGCGGCCCTCTTAAGTAAACACCTGTTTATGATCTGTGGGTTGATTGTTTGCCTTTAAAACAAACAACTATTAAGGTATTACTTTATAGGGCTCAAAGTATACACTATGGCTTGGCGCTATTGCAGTGCAACATTTAAGAGGCCGTCTTAAAGCCATCTGGATTGAGCTACATTACATGTGGGAAGCCACAGTCTCCTCAGCACTTCCATCTGCCTGTAACGTACTAATACAGCATGTTCGGCACAGATGGAGGAGCTGCAGGTTTGCTTAGCTTTAAGTAAAGCCGGTACAGTTGCAGTAACCCTGCAGGCAGTTGGTAACGTTAATTTTAGCAAACATCCCTGATCCTGTTGATAAAACAGGATGGGCAATAACCAGTTAGCTGCTACTCCACTCTCACTTTCAGTTTCAACTCCAGATGCAGTCTGATGGTATTTCCCTCAATTTTATCAAATTATTGATTCACATGTTGTTTTTATTCTAGTTTTTAGGCCAAAAATTATTAATTTTTTTTTTTGCATTTTTATTGTGTAAGAGCGAGTTATTGCAGAGATTACTAGAAAGCATCCAGAGAGTGCACGCCTCCGCCAAAGGTTTCACAGTCCTCTAAATTTGTTTTTTAAACAAAAGAATTGGATCTGCATCAAATAGACTCCCATGTGAGTGCCAGATTTTTTTTTATTCACAACATCCAATAAATCATTAGAAAATGACACAAAAGTTAAAAAAAATCCCAGATCCACCCCAAAAACAAATAACATGTTACTCAGCCTGTGGTCTAACCTTTCATCTTAAAAGAATCATTCAAAGTTTGGGAAATACGCTCATTTGCTTTCTTGCCGAAAGTCAGATTAGAAGATCAAAACCACTCTCATGTCTTTATGCTAAATATGAAGCTACCGCCAACTGCTGATTAGTTTAGCTTAGCATAAAGACTGGAAACAGGGGGAAACGGCTAGCCTGGCTCTGTCCAAAGGTAAAAAAAATCCACTTAGCAGCACCTCTGAAGCTCACTAATTAACATATTATATCTTGTTTGTGTAATTCCTGCAAAAAACTAAATTTAAATATCGGTTTATCTATTTCTTGACTGAATGTAGTACCTTCCTGGGGTCTTGTCACCCATAAATGTTGCACTATTCCTTTAAAAATTATTAACAACTGGGGCTGGATCATGCGACCTAAAATTTATATCATGAAATCTAAAAAAAATTCTACATCACTGTATTTACATAATTTCCTTTCTCATGCTGTCTCACCTCTGATATCTACATCCTGTGTAATTACAGAATCACCCGTTAAAGATACTGCTCTGTTGGTTGCTTGGTTTGTTGAACATCTGGTTAGATGTCACTGGTTGTTGCAGCTTATGTCAGTTTATAGACACGATACGAGCATATTTAGGTCAGTAAGAGATTCGTAATGTGAGTTCTGGCTTATTGCACAGGCCTAGTAACAACATTGTACCTGTCTGTTGGTCTCTGAATACTGTGTGAATAATTCATGTACCGTATTACTGGGAAATAAGATCTCTCGAGGCACAAATGGCATTTAGTCCAGTGCTTCGGTCGAGCACATATTTATGAAATTCAGTTATACTTTAAAATGAGGAGGGACAAATTACACCTTGAGAATTTGGCCTTGAAAGGGGAGACTGCTACCTGCAGAATGGGAGTAGGGACTTTGTCTGTACACTTTTCCAGCACTATATGTTGCTATTATTTCTTCTTCTATTACTAGTTCGTTCTGCTTAGTGTCAAATGTAATCTAAAATAATATTTTGCAATTATAACACTCTCATGGCAGCAGGACTCTGAATAGCCAGTCTGAAATAATGGCTGTCAACTCACCTCTGGCACTTCTCATAGTCTTTTCTGATGCTCTTCTGCTCCAAACTTAAATACATCAGTTTAATGAATTGCAGATGGACCCCAGTACTTCTTTCCAGATGGTGGCAGTGTGCTTCTCACCTTTTTGGATGTTTGTTTTATTAACAGTTTTCTTTATTTCATTGATGTAACACAGGTAATTGTTAAAGTTTAAACCTCATATGACCACAGAAAAGACAAAAACTTGTTGAGAAAACACATAAACCTTCATGGTGATTCATAGATATGTAGAAGACGTTTTTACTTTACTCTGGGGATTGTTGTTTAGTGAACTGGGTGCTAGTTTTGGGCTCGGTCTTCACTCTTGTTGACATGGAAAATCCCCTCAGTCTCAACCTTCCTCCGTGTGAAGCTTTTTTGCTGCCATGACTCAGATTTTCCTCTTTTTCGCTGACTTCTATAAACACACTTGTCACATTTCAGGTTTTCCAGCTCTCCACAGTGGTAGTAGTCTCACTGCTTCTCCTCTGCTGATTCAACAACATGCATTTCTTTTTATCCCCTCAGTCAGGGAGAACGGAGAGACAAAGAGAGAATGAAGATTTGCTCACCGCTGTGAGTTCCTGGGATGCTCGACCGACCTCTACCCCATGCTTTTCTAAGGCCTCCAGAAGCTAAAAACAGGGTGTCATTAACAGGTAAGTGGAGCCTTTTGGACAAAATGTGGTTTAACTTTGAACAAAAGAAAACTTTCTAGCTGTTCCCTGATATGTGAAACAAGACCTTGAATCTACTGCAGGAGTCTTCTCTCACAAAGTTGCTGCTTTAAGTTGTGTTAATTCTCTGACATCTGAAACCAAGAATTCTTTCTTCCCAGCCATTTCTGGTCGAAACTTAATTGACGTTAAGGATTGGCTGCAGCTTGCCGCACACACAGCAGTGTGCATCCTACTATGTGTGGATGTTAACACATTCCTGCTGTGTGGGAGTTAGCAACAGATCTTAATCATGGATAGGGTTTTGCTGTAATTCCAGAGCTGGAGGCGTAACCGTAATCTCTTTGGCACATTATACAGTAAATCAGAGTGTGGCTAAGTCGGGTCCCTGCCAACTCAATACAGCCATCCCATTTCTCTGGATTTATGACTGGACTTACTAGGAGTAGTTATTTCAATCTACAAAGCTCCCTCTCCCTCCCTTCTCTTCATTTGTGTCTAAAACTGATGAACCACCCCCTGCTGAGTGCTAAACCTTCGCACTAGTTTTATTTTGGAGGTGTTCGTGGATTGCTTTGTGCCATGGTGGATTATTTTGGAAGTAAGCGGTCCAAAGGGCCGGCTGGCCGAGGCCAGTTTTAGCTGCAGTGTCCAGAGGGAGTGATGTCCCCACGCAGAGGCAGCACGGACATTGATGGATGGCCTAGCTTTCTGTCGGTTGCTGGTCCCAGACGTGAGGCGTTGTTATGAAAATATAGAAGGAAGCAGGCTGACGAGCCGCAGAGAGATGGCATCTCGGCCTATGATGGATGACCACCTGCTGGGCGTCCACTATAGATACAAATAAACTAGAATTGTGGCCTCTAAGGAGCCACTTTCAATGTTCACCAGAAATTGGCCCACAGACGCCACTCCTAAACGTTTTGTGTATCTCTGTAGGATAATCAACTTTATATGACTGAGGAGGATAAACCAGAAACCACCAGACAGATGTACCCAGCATTACTGCAAAGCCACACTGGAATTATTTGTTTTAACTGGAATTTTACTTTAATTTCCCTTATGGTTTTCCTTTGGCTATCCTGACAGGGAAGGAAGCAACTGAGTCGTCATTTTACTTCTCTGCCTCTGCCTGTAAATCAGCTCCCTCAAAAGGGGCTGAGTCATGTTAGGCCCCCCCCTCTAGTCTATAAAGAGGTAGTGTTAATGGTGGCATTCACAGAGGTGATTTGCAGCCTGCCTCTTTATCTCAGCACTGGTGGCCTCGGGGCGGCTGATTGATGGTGTTTGTCGTCCAATCTTGGACTCTGACTGAGAGTGGTTTCTGTTGCTTTGGCTGCGGCGGGACGGGACTTCACTTGTGGCATATTCAGTGTTCTCCAGACCTCCCATTGAGACGTGACCAAGAGTGACCTTGAACTCCCTCCCCGACGTCTCATTGCCTGAAGGACAAACTTCGTGCCTACCAGTGTGACCCAGTTATAGGAGCAGGGAGAGAGGGAGTCGGAAAGAGAAAGGGAGAGGGACAGATCTGTGTGTGTGTGTGTGTGTGTGTGTGTGTGTGTGTGTGTAAGGCTGTGGCAGGGCATAGCCTACTTCTCGTATCCTACTTTACCCCTCTCTTCATCAGCTGAGCAGCTGAGCTCCGACTGCACCATCTCGTCCTGTTGTGTCTTTTATTTTTTAATTTATTTTGGCCAGATGGTGGATTACAGGTCAAGGCAAAGGCTGAATGCTGCCGCTGTCACAAGAGAATACTCTTCTGGAAGCTGATCGACTGGTTTCTCAGGATGTGAGAGGCTCTATTTGTTACACTTCAGTGATCCTAAATATTTTATCAAAGATGTTTCAGATTCAAGTTAAACCAGGGCACAAATTAACACATTAATATCCCATGTTGATTAAAGCTTCATTCGTTCTCTTTAGAGTTATACAGTCTCTCGCTTTAAAACAACGCGATACGATGAATCGTCTTAGCCTAGGATTTGGCTGTGCTGTGAACAGATACACGAGTTGTTCTTCTTTTGCACTTCTGACAGAGGGGGCTTTTTGCTGCCCCCAATGGTTGATACACATCATTTTGAACTGAACTCTGGGGACCTGTATTATCAAAATGCACTTGCTTTTACCACCATAAACCACAGGGGTCATACAAATTAACCAGGAGTTATAACTGAAAGCTCCCATGATGCTCATTATATTCTTCCTTCCTTCTATCTTGGTATTTCATCAGAATATTTAGAGTGCAGATAGGCACTCCTTGTTAAATTGGTCATTGTGGGACGTTTTGCCTAAATGTGTTTCACCGTATGTACATCTGTCATCCATCCAGCTCTGCCTCTTGAAATGTTATGATCCTCTCTTGTCTTTGCTTTTAAGGAATATCGGTGCTAATCTTTGATCAGGTTTGCCTCTTTACTTCAGAGTGACGGCTTCTTTAATTAAGAATTTTCTCATTAATTAACTGTAATTCTTTCTTGAGCTTTGGTGAGCGTCTGTCTGCGTTTTTAGATCAGATTGACAGATGGGATTCGATTCATTAAGAGAGTTTTTATACTCCATCTACCAGTTCACCTCTTTCTCCTAAAATGCCATACCCTTAACCTCCACACCTCCAAGCGTTTCTCTCCTTTAGTTTTTGTCTTTAATGTAATTACATGATTTTGACAGATGAAAAGGCTGAAATCATAAAAACGCATCTGTGTCAAACCCAGACCTTTTTAAAGTGAGGTGATACTCTCGTGCAGTTCCGCTTTCTTTTTACTCTCCGTTGCTTTTTACTTGAAATAAGCAGGAAAGTCTTTAACTGACAGCTCGCCTTCCCCTGGCTTTCTGTTTCTTTCTCCTTTCTCTTCTTTTTACTGCCTGACAAAGGCAGTAGAGGACTTTGCAGAGTGTAGTTTCTTTGGTCAAAGGAAATGGTAGAGGAGGAGTGGGGCCGGGAGAGAGGAGGTGTATCTGTCATAGAGAGGGTGGGCTGTGCTGAAGAGGAGGAGGTGGGAGGAAGGGGAGGGGACTGTGCTCCCATTCACATTGGCGGCATTTGGCTTGAGAATGAGCTGTTTCTTTTTTTCTTCTGGGGGGTTTAGAGAAGTTTTCCTCAGGAGGGTTGGTCAGAAACGGAGCCAAACATCCAGGAGAAACAGGCACATAGTGCATGTTTGAGACGCTGAAGGAGCTGAAGGAGCTGAGGCTGGGTGATAAGAAGGAGCTGGTCACACACCAGAGCAGATATGCAGGAAACAAACTGGGGTGAGAAACTCAGAGGGAAGGAGCGTTGGAGAAAAGGGAAGTTGACTTTATTAGTTTGGCAATCAAGGTGACGGGAATGTTTGGGCTTAATAGTGGTGAGCTGTTTGACTTACACAGTCACTGTGAAAGAATTATTTGCTTCATAAAAATGTGGAAGTTAATTTATGCAGGTTTATTTATTTATCTATTTTGATAATCGATTAATCATCCTAGTCACATATTCTCTGCTTCCAGCTTCTCAAATGTGACAATTTTACTGTTTTTCTTTCTCATACATGACAGTAAACTCTCACTTTCATTATTTTTTCAATACTTAAAGACTAAACGATTAATCAGTCATTAGAGAAAGTAATATGCAGATTAATTGATGATGAAAATAATCGTTAGATGCGGAACTAGAAAGAATGTAAGTATAAAACTGACAAGCCAACTTCCATTGATCGCTCTTCTCTGTTGGACAAGCTGAGGACGTTAATCCAGAAGTGTGTGCGTGATGGTGTGTGTGTGTGTGTGATGGGGGAGTGAAAGGAGGCCTCTGCTCTCTTTCAGTGCAGTATAATCATTGACAGTGTCCAGTGCATCAAACAAACCCATTGGCACTCATGAGAAACGCCTGTTTAGTTAACCGTTTTCTTTGTATATGGGCTGCCACTTCTATTAGTCCAAAGAGGCTACTTAGTCTACGATATACCAGACACTTTATAATCAAAAAGTTCATGTTTTTTTATTTATTTAACATTTATTTACCAGGAAAGTCATTGAGATGAAAACATCCTGTCCAAGAAAGGCGGCAATAACTGAGTTACAGACAAAAAACATGAGACAGATAACACAAAATGTATTTATACCCTGAAACAAATAGTTAGTCGAGCTGTATGACAATCAGTTATTTGTTGAAGTCATTTACCAAGCAAAAATGCCAAACAATGTATTTATATCCTGAAACAAAATTCTGTGTTTCTCAAATGTGAGGATTGTAAATTGAATATCTTTGGGATTTGGACAAAACAAGTAATTTGAAAACTTCACTTTGGGCACTTGCCACTATTTTCTGACATTTTACAGGCTTAATTGACAGTGAAATGTTGCAGCCCTAGTTGGGAACATTAACATTTGGCACGGTGACCGGTAGTGTCTGTCAGGGGTGCGAGGTGTCTGCCTGAGGAAAGGTAGGTTGTCTACAAAACTAAAATAGCTTTGCCACACTTTTCCCTCCGTGTTCCAGTTTCCAGAGAGAGGGGGAAGAATGAGGAGATGAGAGGGGGGGNNGGGGCAGAACAGAAAGAGAGAGTGGGATTCAGAAGTTCGGGCAGAGAGAGATGGAGAGTGGAGGAGGGGATCTCCAGGCTCATTTGTTTGTTCCCTCATGCAGACGCTCCCTGCTGAAAACTGAGACACTCTTCTTCCTTTCTCTCCACATCTTCTTTGAGTGGTGTGAAGCCTCAGATGAGGGCCAGTATAACAGAGACTTTCTTTTTTCCCCCCAGTCCCAACACTTCACCTGGTGTGGGGAATATTTTTAGACTCTCACCCCTGTGGCTGTGTGTTTATGGCGTGGTACTAACAAAGAAGGATTTAGTACAAGCTCTTTCAGTTTGTCTCAAAGCAGGTTTGTGTGAGGTTACAGTCTTGCAGGGCAGGGCCAGTAAACTGTGTATACTGTATCTTTGTAATGTGGCCTCTGTAAAAAGGCTTTTATACTGTTTGTTTCTCTGATTGCCAATCTCAGATGCAGTCAGACGAAAGGTTGCCCTGCATGCCAATGAATGTCATTGCAATTTATACAGACTTACTGCTGCATGTGTAATGAAATACACTGCTGTGACTGGAGTGACCTGACTGTCAGTCTGTGAAGTTTCGGAGCACTGTAGATCGTGTATACTGAAATCTCAGCAAGAATTTTTAAATGTATTGATCTCAGCATATGGATTTCTCATCTCTGTTACGGCTCCTGTTTCACCACAGAAATAAGCTTAAAATAAGCTTTGATTCTGATAAATCCCTCATCCAAACTTTTATCTCCTCTCTCTTTGTTAGCAAAAAGTAAAGTACAGTGTAGTAGTTATTTAGTTTAATAGCAATCTGATGGCCAGATTTTGAGTTTCTTCAAATGTCAAGTCTTTAAGTATTAGTTCTTAAATATTTCAACTTTTTTTTACTTTATAATTGGAAGCTAAACCTAAAGAGACTTAAGGGGTTCAAAAGAGTCTAATTTGATAAGCAGATTTGGTACTCTAATTCAATAAAATGTATATATTGTACAAATATATGTAATAATCTGGGCTGGATTACCACCAGGGCGAAGCAGGCAACTGCCCCGAGGCACCATATTCATTGTGTGTCAGTTGGTTTGTGCCGAGTTGTATTCCAACCCTCTACACAACTCAAATGTTAAGGGCTTTAAGGCGAGTCCTGCGTTATCACCTGAGGAGCTCTGTGTCACAGTTAACAGTATAAGGTGCATAATCCTAAATAAATTTGTTTAACCAAATTACCACAAACAAGGGGTCAGTGTGGGGTTAATATGGGGTTAATTTGACCATGACAGCAATATACAGTCAAGTGAAACAAAGAACTCAAGTGTGTACCTGTACATGTGTTGGCTTTTAGTTTGTAGGTTTAGTTTTGATCCTCACAGTTTTATGCAGAACGATCAACTTTCAAAAAGTGCAGCTATTGCACATTCTCTCTATGCTGCTTTTTCTTGTGTTTGATCCCCATGAGTAACTCTATAAAACTGTCAGTGCTGAAAGCTTGGGGATAAAAATCCTGAACTCTCGAGGTGACAGCGGATCCCAGAGCTGCTGCTGTCGGCTGCTGCAAAGCAAAATGCTCGACGCAGGAGAAATACTACTTTAAATCTCCTCTGCCAGGCTGTGGCATGTGGATGATGAGACATCAGAATAACAGTGGCTGTAGAGTCGCCCCGTCCACACACTGACCAGCACTCATTCTGTTCAGTCTTAACTCTCATTAGCTTGTGTGTCTGCACATTCCTGCTGCTGGAGGAGTGACTGACTGACTGAGTCCGTCTGTCTGCTGCCTGACTAAGGGGCATTAAAACCTTCAAGGGCTTTCCCAGACCAAAACAGTCTGCTCACAGTCAGTCAGCTGACACTAGACATTATGGGGGTGGTTAAAATATAATTTACGTGCTGTGCAGTGTTGTTTTTGCTGTGTATATGAGATGTAAATGTATCGTTTTTGCAGTATTTTAGTGCTGAAATGATTAATCAGTCAAGCCAATGGATAGATCTGACAACACTTATGATAATTCATTTAACAATTTTATGTCTGTCAAGAGAAAAGAGTTTACGTCTTGTTTTTATATGGCCATTCACTCTTTTTATTTTAATATGAACCTGCACACAACCAGAAACAGATCAACATGTAAAACAAAAGTGTAAAAATAGTTTGAATCATTTACTAGGGCACAGAGATCCAAACATTTACTGGTTCCAGCTTCTCAAATGTGAGGATTTGCTACTTTTCTTCATCATTTATGATAATAAATTGAATATCTTTGGGTTTTGGACTGTTAATGCCAAAACAAGCAAACTGAAGACATCACTTTAGGTAATTTTTCACAATTTTCGGACATTTTATTGACCAAAAAAATCATTAAAAAAAACTCAACAGATTAATCAATAGTGGAAATAGTTAGTTGCAGCCATACTACAGTACATTTACACACCATATAATAGGAATATTATCTTCATTCACCCCCCCCTGCATAGTTGTCATGGATTCATCCACCAGTCATTAGTTGTTAATGTCTATTTATCTTCTATTAGGGCCAACTGGGAACGTATGGAAGACTGTCAGAGCTATAGAACGACTGAAGGCTTTAAGATGCTAAGGAGGGGTCCTGGCCTCCCTGTCAGCCCTCTGACCCCCTCCCCTCTTCTCCCATCCGCCCCCTTCTAATGTTTGAGGCCCCGGTCACTATGACAACAAAAGGGAGACCAGGACCACATGATCATGACGGGGGCTTTAAAAACAGTTAGAGACTCCTCTGCTTTCCTTAGTAGAGTCCCTGCATAGTTTCAGTCATCTTGAGTCTAGAGGGATTAGAGCTTATTCACTTATCTGGAGAGAGTTGGAGGGCAACAAAATGGGGCTCCCCCTGATCAGAAATACTGATCTGAGGAAAGCAACGGCAAGGAGAAGCCTTTACACACTGTTGAGAGGGTGCAAGTTACTCAAACTAACGTATGTTGGTTAGTTTCTACTTGAACCAGAAGTTTGTGTCGTTCTTTGTGGCACTGTAAGTTTTAATGTCTGTGTAGGAAACCTCGAACTTAACTTCACTTAAGGGTTTGTTTTTAAGAGGGCCAAGAGTTTGAGTATGTATCCCTTTTTCAGACATGCACCCCTTTACGTTAATCTGATGGCATTTTAACATGTCGGTCTCACGCCTGAATAAGCACCCTGGTCAATTTTACGTAAAAAGTCATGACAGCAATCTTTCCATGTTGGACCTCCTAACATTTCTGTATAACATGCAGAGAGAGAGATTAAATGCACGTCTTATTCCACTTTCTAAGATCGCTGTTATACATTTAAAACAACATTTTTCATCTCTTATGCACAAAGAAAACAAATTCAGTTTAATAAACTATGAAAACTCTGTGAAAGAGCCGAGTTTAAGTCGAGATTCTCCTCATCAGATCCACGCTTTAAAAACTATTTTTCCCTGCATGCTGCGACTGAGATAAGAGGTTAAAAACCCCTCATACAACCACAGTAATAATCAGACCAACACTCTCTCCCAATATTTTTTGTTTTCATTCATGCCAACTGCTTGTGTGAATAGATGACTATCCAGCTTTACATACAGCTTGTGAGCAAATAGGAATTAGGCCTACACAAGAGAGGACGTCATAAAAACAGGCAGCAGAATTCACTCTCTAATAACGTTAAATTTGAAATTGATGCAGGTGTATCAGTGAGAAGCGGCTGCAACCATCCCTCACACTCACAATGGTCATTAATTAATGCTCCAGCAGCAAAATAAGTTTTAAAATCCATCGGTGATGCAGCGTCTCCTTCCCCCTCTCTCTCTTCATATACCAGGGATTATTTTTGTTCCTCCTATCAAACACCCAGTGAGCTCACTGACTGGTGCACAAGAAGGACACTTTATCATCGAAATCTCCTGTAGAGTTTGGTTGGAGCTTGTCCTCCGTGATTCATGTTGTAAATAAATGTAATTTTGCGTACAAGGACTTTTTCTGACGGCTGCAGTTTGTAACAAACTCCAGACGTTAGCGTAGCGCTGTGGTCGGTTTGATTTCCTGCTATTCAGAATGGATTATGTGTAATAAATATCGTCATGGACTAATTAGCTTTTCTCAGTGCATAGAGAAATCACATAAGATTAATCCTACAGGCTGTGCTCATGAGGACCGTTAATTCTGCCTCCCAAACACCACATGTTGCTCCTTCTGCCGTTAACTTAGTTTTCCTTTATACCGACACTGATGCAGTGATTGAAGTATGAATCTTTAATGACACATATTTTAAACTGCATTTACAGAATGACTAAAGTGAATCAATAGACAAAGCATTTCTATCTGTCTGCCTGTCCCACAAGGGATTAGATAATTATTTTCTGCAGTACGTTTGTTTGACTTTCTGCTAATAGTTTGTTAAAGCTGTACCGCCACTATGACAGAAAGAATGCTGTTTAAAAAGTACCACAAAGTAAAGGTACTGACAGAAGATTGTACATGTCGTAGAATACTTCTTAATTTCTTTGTAGTTTCACAGTTTTTACACATCATGACAACATATTGCAGTACCAGATTTTGTCTCAGTCAGTTATTATGAGTCTAAGCAGGGATCAGCCCAACTTCGAGTGTGCTAATTAACGTGTGCTAATCACAGTTAAATCGCAGTAGTATCCTTGTTGGCTCTCAGTAAACTTGGCAGGTTGGAAAGTGACTTGGCATGGCCCTGTCCTGGCAGGTGGAGTCTAGAAATATGTCTGGCCAGCGTGCCTGCTGTCAGCCCGTCTTTCACCTTATTAGCCAACTTCAACACTAATTACCAACATGGACAGTCTTCTTCCTCAGGTTTTTTATCTTCTTTCTGTCAGGAAGGTTAAGAAGGTTACAGAGTAAGTGGAACAAGAGGGAAAGTCTGCACATTTGCGAGTGACGTAGTGAGAACTGCAGTCTTGCCATACTTTAAATCCTTCAGTCACATCTTTGTGACTTGTTAGACAAGCCTGAAACTCAAGAACAGGACACACCCGTCAGTCGGATATCCTCATATTCTGTGACTCACTGTGATGTTTTTAGAGCACAACTGGCTCTGCTGTTGGTTTGTTGTCAGTGCGCCATGACCTCATCATCATGCGTCCTGTTGGCCATTGTTCTCCACACAACACTCAACTGTTCATCATCCACGGGACAAATTGTTGACATCATAGTCTGTATGTGCCAGTTATAGTGTCAATATTTACCACCAGTCCTGTGAGAGTGAGGGAGCGGAAAAGTAAGTGCCTCCTATATTGTTATATTATTTCTCACAGCTATGTATTTTTGTGCACTGTTAGATTTACAACTTTAAACACCCAAGGCTACAGTATCACAGCAAGTTCAACCTGTCTCCTCTTTTCTGTGTTTCTACTCTGAGGTATTATCCACAGTTATGAACTTGTAGTTATTCCTAAGGCTGATGAGATGTGTGGAGACAGTAGCCTTTGTTGCTGTCAGGGAAAATGCCAGCATGTTAGAAGCCATTTTACATCTCAAATGAAAAGAGACCCCTTTCTTCTGCTGCCTCATGCCTCACAACCCTCATGCCTCAAGCCCCGTTTGTGCTGCTTGAATGGGCTTCATGAATGGCCTGTCCTGGTTCTCTGTGTGTGGGCCACCATGGTCTTGTGGGACATTTGTATGCTTCAGTCTGTCATAGTTACTGTGTGTGTTTTTTGACAGAGAAAAATTCCTTGAAAGCACCCTGGTGTGGAGATTGAACAGCTAGAATCTGACCTTATCAGTATCTGGGGGAAAAACATGCCATTTCAATCAGTTTTTAGTTTCCTGGATAAGATGAGTAAATATGACAACAGCAGGTTTTGGTGTCAGCTATGTAAAAAACACAATTAACACAGCTTTGGCAGGAAAATGTTCAAGTAACATGTCACTGTAATGGTCAGCATTCAGAGACATGAAACACTTGAAAATGACTAGACATTTGCTAATGAAGACTTGTGACTTGTCTTGACTTGAGACTTGCCTCCGAGGACTTGAGACTTGGACTTTACTTTGAAATGACGAATGGCGTGGAACCTTACATGAGACTTGGTATTACAAGACTTCAGACTTGAATTGGACTTGTTCTTAAGACACAACTTGCTATTACAAGACATGACACTTGTACTGGTCTAGAAAAACTTGAAACCTGATATTAGACTTGACTTGGACTTGTCTTGAGCGACTTGAGAGTTGCTATTATTTGACTTGAACTTGAGACTTGACTTTAGACTTGTTATTGCAATACTTAAGACATGACATGGACTGGTTCTTAAGAACTTGAGACTTGAGAGTAGACTTGGAGTTTCCTTGAATGACCAGATCTGACTTGAGACTTGCAATTACAAGATGTGACACCTAACTTGTCTAGAAAGACTTGAGACCCGCTTTTAGACTTTACTTGGACTTGTAATATTAAGTCACAAGTCAAGTCTCAAATTTTAACTTAAGACTTGAACACTTGACTTGGATTTGTCTTGAAGGACCTCAGACTTGACTTTAGACTTGTTATTGCAAGACTTGA
>NTHP01000634.1:206024-220519 GCA_003416845.1 Oplegnathus fasciatus
TGTCTTTCTGCCATTTTCTCCTCTGCTTAAGAAACTCTTACGCCTCTTAAAAGTCCTCCTCCCTGCTCCGAACAGTTTTTCACCTTAGGAGCTCTCTTAAGGGCTCGGATGCTTTGTGAATAACTTTTATCTTTACCAGGATCTACTCTGAACTTTAAGGGGAAATTCTTAGAAAACGTCATAATTCTAAGAATTTTCTTAAAATTTCGTCACTAAGAGCAACTCTTAGTACTGGGAAGCTTTATGAATACGGCCCCTGGTCTCTCCCGTTAAGATGAAAACACACTCTGTATGAACCACAAATGTAAAAAAAACATCTGCAGCATAAAATCAGCCACACTTTTCTTCTGCCTCATTGGTCTATTCTCCAAGGAGTCCCACTTGAAAGCCAATGACCTCTATTAGTCGTTAGTAGGCCACCTCAGTCCTCTGCTCCTCCATTAATGTCTGTGTTGGTGTTTGCACTAACTAACTAGACATCAGCGCCCGGCCCTCTTTTCCAGTTTTGGCATTTGTGGGAGAATTTGTTGTGTATGAGCAACTTCTCCAACCTTTCACTCGCCTCCTGTTGGTTATGACTTCACCTTCCTTGCTGGGTTTAGCGCTACACTCCCACTCTGTGTTCGCAGTCAGCTCTCATTAGTAGTTAATTTGGACGGAGCCCACGCTGTTGTCACTTGACGGTAAACGTGGGATGCCACACGTTCAGCATGTCATGACAAGAGTGAGTGAATCAGAGCGATGTGCTGATGATGGAGAATGATGTTGTTGTCGTTTTCTCAAAACTACTCGAACAGTAGATGTTTCCATGGTCATAGGACAAAAATAATCAATATTTCCAACCATATATGGCACAAATTAGTTGTTTTTATAACTGTAAGCAGAATTAGAAGTTTATGTTCGGTCCAGTTTCTCATATCCTGGACACCTTACCCTGAATGGTGGAAATAAGATCATGAACATCTGTACAGTCTAATGTAATTAAACACAATAACACCTGGAACAAATACCACCTTACATCCAGTGCACGTGTCAGCTTTTCTCTTGCACACACAAATGGTCCGAGCCACCTTTAAATCAAGCTTTGTCAAACTGTCGTCTGACATCAGAAGATTGGATTAAATCACTTTTCCTGTAGTGTAGGAGTGGGAGATATGGATAAAATCTTCTATCACAGTACATGTACGGTAATTATGTACTGCAATATTGATATACTGTATATCAGGATGTTATAAATGTTCAGGAAAATCAATCGGCCTTTTTCACAGCAGACGTTTTGGCACGTCAAAGCAGGAAAAGCACGAGTGTAATTGATAATATTAATAACGGCTGCAGTTCCAGGGTCCTGGTTTTGTGCATAATGGCTCACTGTCATAGCTTACTGGGACATTAATGGAACTGAGCCATAGTTTCACCTGCTCTTTTTTCCTGCTATGACACGTCAACATGTCTGCTGTGAAAAAGGCCTATAGCAGAACCCTGAGACTGAAGCAGCTAAATGGAATTCAGCCTTCATTAATTTAATTATTTACACCAGTGACATGTTAAAATGTCTTCTGTGGAAAAGGCCTATTGGGGAAACAGTTTAAAGGATGTTTATTTTTTTCTGTCAGTGTCTGGTTTTGGTTACTCCAGTAAATTAAACACCCAGCAGATGAAGGTACTTCATCACATTAATGCAAAAATCATGTAAAAATCCAACATCGCCATAAAGCAGTTCTTTGATTTCTGCCTCCCAAAGAACTCACAACACTGTAAACTTCTCCTTTTACATTTTGTTCTTTGTTACATTAGAACAAATCTAATGTTTTGAGCCCAGATTTGCTCTTCCAAAGCCCAATTTGGGTTTGAAACGTTGTACTTTTCCTGATGAAGTAGACATTTTAAAAGAAAGATAAACGGTGTTTTGAGTCCTCAGGAGGACAGAATCAAAGTTAGTTTTTTGGACTCCTTGACAAGAAAAATGTGTGTTTTGTGCACTGACAGATATTAAAGGAATAGCAACCACAGTATAAACCGTATGACAAAATCTGTCATGGTTGACAGATATTATATTGTCTCATGTTATACAGTATATCATTATATCCCCTTTTACTACTGTTTTAAATTCAGTCATAGTAATACACTTATATAAGTATAACGCCTCATGATCAGTGTGCTAAAACTTGAATTCTGTGTCTTTTTCCAGTAAAACACAAATGTACATATGATTAAGAAAAGTGTGTCAGAGGACTAAAGCACACCCACGATCTTGTATCTTATAATTAGAGAAAATACTTTACTACTCCTCTCTGTAAGAGGTGGTAAAAGACTGATTACTGTGTGTGGGTGATGTGTTACTGAGGTTTACATCACAGAAGGGAAATTATGCACTGAATTATGGGTGTTTTTGTGTAAAGTCAAACTGCTTGGACTGTTTTTCCACCAACCTTTACAGTATAGGATCTGTTTCATGTGTATTTACTTCCCTGTATGACAGAAACAAGAGAAGAAGACATTTTTTGTTCCTCTCTTACTGCTGATTGATCGATCATCCTCTGTAAATAACCCTGACAAATCATTAAAGTTTTCTTCCGGAGATGTCTGTCCATCTCACAAAATAAAAACATAGCCACTGTGAATAGACCAAAGCAATGTCGCACATTATATTTTGCTCCTACAGATACGATGCCTGTATATTAATGTTTGTGTGGATGTTTGTTCTGGTTCCTCAGTATAATTTTATAATCCACAATATTTGTATGAAGACATTAAAATGTATATTTTCATGCTGTACATTTCTTGAACAAACCTACTATGTTTTTAATTAAAAAAGACAAAATTTAATAGCTGTGTGTGGTACATGGAGATTTGTTCAACTTCATACAACTGCTTCCCAAGTCAGCAAGTCTTACAGCAGATGGATTTTTTCCCTCAATCGTATCGTTGCACCAAATTATATACACTCCAATGTGATATCATATCATTTTGTCTTTGTAACACAGAGTTTTTGCAGAAATAAGACATGGAATAACAGTTTTATCTGGGTTGTAATTCTCTCCAATGGCCACCTGGATTATTTGTTCTACAGCACTCATCTTGTTTACATTTAGGCGATGTTTTAAGGTTTGTGGTTTCCTTCGGCCGCTGCCCGGAGCAGAAATATTTCTGAGCGGCTCATGTCTGCCCTCTGCAGGTCAGAATTTAGATTTCAAGCTAACTTAACAACATGGAGTCAGACTTTCATGTGTTCAGTCCACAGGGCTTTTTAAAAGGCACTCAGGTTACAGTTTGCAGTTTGTCATCCTGCACATTTAAACATTCAAAAGCGCTGACGTACACTGCTGATCCAAGACACATCTACTCACGTATTTTTGGATGTTAATACGACATAAAATGTAAAAAGGAAATCATGTTCTTGACAGGCGTTGGCTCCCGGTTGTGATAAAGTGAAACATTAAGGCATCAGGAGCACCATTGTTTCATGATTTCAGGCTTTGACGACACAAGTTTCTTTACTGTAATTGTCTTTTGCTGCATCTGTGTTGTCTTGGAGTATTTTCGTGACAATATTCCTCTCATATATTCCTTTGTTAATCCTTCTCAAGTCCCGTGATCTGCTTCCTTAGACTGTTTTTTGTTTTTGCTCAACAGTCACCAGTGTCCACGTCGTCACTCCTAACTTTAACAAACTTTAACATGAATGGCAAAATTACATACCTGACCTCAGAGCACATCAGTGTGTTCAGGCTGGAGTTCAAGTTTTCCTGCCTCTCTCTCCATTAGTCCTAGAGGCTGATCATTTTTCTAAATTCATGATGAGCGTCTTGAGTCTCCTTTCAAAGGTTTTTGGGGACTTTGACCACAAACACCATGGGGTCTTTGGCCTTATTGCTGAAGGCTTTTCGGATGATGTCAACAGCATGCTGGTGGGTAACTCCTCGCAGGGAGAATCCGTCCACAGACACCAACTCAAATCCAGCCTGAGGACACGAGAGGGAAAGTTAAATCAGATACAGTAATTGTCTTTACTTTTATCTGTCAACAGGGCATCTGCAGGTCTTAAAAAGTCTTAATTTAATTTACAAAAGTCTTAAATATTTACTCTTGCTTGCCAAAGGCAGCAGTGTCAGTTATTAAATGGTTTTGTATCTATAAACTAAAAGGGGTTGTTTTGACAGTGGATTCTGGCCTTTTTTGTGGAGTAATTTATAATTTAATTGGTTAATCCATATTCTGCTGCTTATCTGGATCCAGATCACATTAATTTAATTAATTATATCATCAGGAATTATTGTTATATCCTGCTGGAAAGTACTGCAAAAAAATTAATTATAGTGGTTTTCCATCATACTTTGGACGGTATGATTGTGTGAAGAACTAAACTATATTCTATGTGGAATTAAAAAGGTCTTAAAAAGTCTTAAATTTGGTGAACCCTGCAGGAAGGTCAGTGACTGTCGTGTCACCTTGAGCACTTCACAGGTGGAGGCAGCTCCTCCAGGAAAGATCTTCTCGATCTTCACCACCGGCTGAACCTTCGACTCCATCCCACCAGATATACTGATGCCTGAAACATCAAAACAACACGTCTTCTACCGACAGTAGCAGCTGTTTCTTCACAAGTACTGGTTTGTGCCACCAGGTTTTAGAATAACCGTAGTCAACTTGTCGTATTTGACCGAATTATGTAAAGAGGCAAAGTGAGATGTTGTGCAGCTGCAGTGACGTGTGCATGTGTATGTTTACACATTTTTAAATTAACTTTAAGTTGGGAGAATACTGCAGTACTACAAAGCTGAAGAAAGGTACATGAGTGAAGAGGAGAAATTATGGTTTACAAATAAGCTTTTTAAATCTGGATGCTGCTAAAATCCTGATAGAAACTGCAAATATTACTATGGTTAAGAACACATTTTAGTTTAGTCATTTACTATATATGTAACTACCATTCCCTTTATTTAAAAGAATATTCTCTCTTGTAGTGGTATTTAGACATGTGGATAGTTCTGGTTCGATTTGGTTTTGGGATGTCCATCTGCCAGTTTCATTAATGATCACAAAAAAATAAAAATTTAAAAAATGGTGTCTTTCTAAAAACTTTGCCCCTGTAACTCAGACACCTCAATGTGAACAGGTTTTATAGAGACCACTTCCTGGATACAAAGTAGTTCTTTTATAGGAAATGTATTGAATATGTTGCTGGGTTTTATCATCCCATTCTTGCCATTTTATATTTTTATTCCCTGGTGTTTTATGATCTCTGTGTTTGTTTTTATCTGCTGTTTTTTCTTCTTTTTTTCTGTAAAGAACTTTGTAACTTTGTTAAGAAAAGTACTACATGAATAAAATGTATTATTATTAATATATAGCTCCTATGAAAACTGTTCGCAGCGTGTTGTGTGGACTGAATAATCAGGGCATTGTTTTTGGCTGTTGATGTTTTTAAATGTCATTTTTCAAAGCTGTAAACACCACCCAAAAAAGAAATATTAAACTGGGGTGATTGTTTTGGGGTGGAGGCAGAAATCTCAGAGACGGATATCTAAAAATCTGGACAAATAAAACCAAAACTATTTGCATTTTAAACATCTCTGGAAGTGGGAAAATTTAATATATATATTTTGTAATTTGGTTTTGGATCTATTTATAATATGATTCTGGCTGCACAGGCATTAAATCAGACCGAATCAAACAGATTTACCCAGTGACTGTTTGGTCTTGGAGATGCTGACAGTTTTGAGCTTGTACTCCTGTTCGGGGTCGGAGCCGTTGAGTCCGTTCTCAGAGGAACCCTGATGGCCGTTCACCTGTTGACTCCCCACTTGTTGATCTGGACTTGAACTGAACACCTGCGACAACAAGGGCCGACTCCTGCGAGCAGCACTCTGCAGCGTGAACACAGTTTCTTTACTCCTGTCTCCACTTTTCTCCTTTTTGCCTTTGGACTGGCCATTTCTAAACGGGGACCTTCCTCTTTCTGAAGTCGAGTGCAGCGAAACCTCGTCAAAGTGGACGGAGCGAATCGTGCCGATGTCTGTTCGGAGAGGAGGGCGGGAGTCATCGCCGCGGGCCAGCAGCCAGTTGGGGAGCATGGGGCTGGCAGAGGGGGGTCTGAGGTCTCTGGACTCTGTGTTAAATCCGTCCACCGGTATGTCCAGCAGCGGGGTGAAGGACCTGGAGGTGTGGGATCTCTCCCTGGATCCCC
The DNA here is from genome assembly GCA_003416845.1 of Oplegnathus fasciatus. Lineage (NCBI taxonomy): Eukaryota > Metazoa > Chordata > Actinopteri > Centrarchiformes > Oplegnathidae > Oplegnathus > Oplegnathus fasciatus. Next base: position 212,212 of record NTHP01000634.1, read on the forward strand.
GGGGCCCAGACACGCTGAGCTTCTCCAGCTCCTCCAATAGGTGGCTCTCCTTCTCCACCTCCTCAGCATTGTGGAGCTCAAAGCCTCCTCTGTAATCTGGAGGGAATACACAGGTTGTATCAGCACCTTTTTATGTGTTCTGTGCACTTTTAACTCTGTTTTAATGACAGAATGGGATGTATGGAAGCCCATTTCTGCAAGGTATGCATGATAAAATAAAATAATCGTGGTAAGTCAAAATTTAAAGATATAAATGACATACTAAGTCAAAGTCTTGACTTAGTATCTCATAATTTTGACTTGACTTCAAACTTTATTGTCCATTGCAAAGTGATGGAAATTTGTCTTTGATGCAGCTCACATGTATACATTGAATAAAAAACATACATGTAGCAGACATATACACATATATACTTTAAATGAATAATAAATATATACATCTGAGTATTTTTATTTTTATCAAGCCTAACGTTTCATATATTTTTTTTTCTTTTCTTGGCAGAAATAGACCTCCATATGGATGATATCTCCTCAGAGCACAATATCAAGAGTACCACTCTTATTAATAATCAATTCCAAGAAAACAACTGCAGATCAACACCAATTTACCATCATTAAAACCACCTTTTTAAGCATTAACAAATAGTCAGCCTCCTAGTGCTAGTAAAATCCAAGACATGCTGTTCAGAATCAGAATCAGGTTTACTGCCAAGTAGGTTTTCATATACAAAGAATTTGCCTTGGTGTTTTGATGCTTAACAATAAACACTGTAAGAGAAAAGGAAAAATAAAAAACAAGTACTGCAAAAGTCAAGAATCATACATTTAAAATTGAACAATTTGCAATAAAAAACATGAAAAATATGTACAAATATATCTGTTTAAAAAAAAAAGAGCTGTACATCGTTTGAAACGACGAGGATAGAATAATAAGACATAATAATCTGGAACGTGTGCATTAATGTAATGTAATGCATTGAGTCAGAGCTTTACATTAATGTAACGTGTAGTGTCTTTGGGGCAGAATGAGAGGCAACAGAGCAAATTTAACATAAAACTACAATACAAAAGTTCAAACTACAGTAAAATGAAGTAGTATTGTAGTAGTAGTAGTAGTAGTAGTAGTAGTAATACTGACCTGGGATGGGAGTGATGAGGCGCCGTTTGGGTGCTCGACCAGATGTGGGAGAGCGAAGAGGAGGAGTTCGGACTACAATACAGAGAAGAAAGAAAAACAAAATGTTACAGAATAGAGCAAAACTAGAACAGAGCTGATTTATGTTGTATGTTTGTTAAAGTCGCCGCTCTGAATTCAGCTTTTTTTGCCCATGATCACAGTGATTCTGACATCCAGCACATATCACACTCACTTGAGCGACACTTGAGGATATCGTAGGCCTCGACCTCGATGGGGGTCACCATGTTGTTGAACGCACTCAGGTCAGAAGGAGGAAGCAGCATCCTGGGAAACAGGACGCCGAGTCATTTCCACCGTTGTGTTACATTACAAAACATTTTAGTTCGTCATCAGTGTCTTATTGTGGAACATTTGGATTTGAGAAGATTATCCTGAAAAGTACTTAATCTCCTTCTGGCAGTATTTGTAATACAACTGTTTCTCTGGCTGGATTTACACACGGCAATTTCAAGTGCAGTGTTGACATCTTTATTTTAGTTTATCCACATTTATTACACGCAGGAATAAAGAACCTTCATGATGTAAATGTTTATTTCTGTATGTATTTTGGCAGCGATACGGCTTGATGAAGCTACATGAACAAATGAAGTTAAATTGTAATTGTCCTGTGATTATCACCAGTTTCAGATCATGTTTACCTTAATATTAAATCACTGAATCAGTAGCTGTATCAAAGCAGGCTTTGGAGTAAATTTATAGTAATTATTCCCTTTTTTTTCTTTCCCCTGCTCTCCTTACCTGACTTCCCTCAGCAGCAGCAGCTTTTCAGGTCTATCCAGCACAACCAGCAGGTGGCGAATCAAGTTCTCCACTGACCGCTCCGCCACGTACTGTTGAGAGCAATTTAGTATCCATTTGAATAATTACTTAAACTTAGAACAGATATATGAAATATGTTGCAAAGGTATTGTGTGATAAATACTGTAAAAACAAACTCCTTCATAGGTTTGACAGCCTTACCACATCTAAAAACTACAATATCTCCGTCTTTCTGCAGCTGTGAACAAAGCTTCTTACCCTTCGACACGTCTTCATCACTGCAGCCACCTCCTCCTCCGTCAGCAGCCTGCGGGCCATGTCCTCCACCACTCCAAGCATCTCTGAATTTGGCATCGCACTGACCTGTCGTCCCTCTGAAGACATTACAATGGAGAATCAGTGTTGGGGAATATGATGTACGTCACAAATACTCACTTCAAGTTTTAATATGGTATTAATATAAGTAAATTAAACCTTTATGTTACTGAATGACATAGTTACAGTCTCAATAAATCTGCTCTATTAGTGTACAGTTGCCCAGAATACAGCCTGTAAAGACCACTAAAGTACTACTCATAAAGTATGAGTATGATTCACTGAACAGTGAGTTAAACTCACATTTTTAGGGTTTCGAATCAGCCACAAAGTGAGGAGGAAGACTTACTTTCTCAAAGTTAAAGGAAAGGGCTGGAAATATTTATATATTTTTATTTTTATCAACAAATCCCACGAATATACCAACAGCAACAATGAACTGATACGAACAAGTAGTCTGGGTACCAAACCCTGATTTATCTTCTTCCTCTCTGCCACAGAGCTTCTTTGTTGTCCAAAAACGATTAAAAACACATCAATGAGCCGACTGTCGCACTGGGTAACATGTTCCTTCATCACCATGAACACATGACTCAATCCCACATACACCGTCCTGCTGCTGTAGATACTCACTAGTTCACCAAAGATGTATTAATCCGCAGCTGAAAATAGTCCCCAACAAATGCACTATTTTCTCCTGTTTGAGTAACGGTTGCTAAGAACTATAATATCAATTTAACTATATATTTGTGACCTGTTTTTTAAGATTTATATCTTCAGTAGGAGTAAAAGGGTTTGGGGCTGAGAGCCACAGACAGGGTGGGGAAAGTATAGACAGATGGACCAACATATTGTTGGTTTTGGTCTTATTTACTTCATATCCTTTAGATGATTAGTGATGTGTCAGTTTTTTTGTGTTATTGTCTTCACGGCACGGGGCGTGAAGTTTTCCACACAGCAACCTGTGCAAGTGCCAGCATCAATACTAAAACCAATTTGTGGGAATAAAACATCTTAAATGAATTTTAGGAATGCAAACATGCAGCTACCTTTCCCGGCCTTGTCAGCGGACGGGGACTTGGAGCGCCCCCTGGAAGCGTCTCTCTTGCGCCCCCCTTTGAATAGCAAGTTGACGAAGGTCTTGGAGCGCTGCAGGGTGCTCTTCTCCTCTGGGTCCTTCCCTTTCTGCTTCTTCTCTTTCTTCTGCTTGATCTCTATGATTGGATAGCAAAAGCAAGTCATTTATGCCGTTCATGAACTTTAATGAACTTTTTATGTTACTCACTCACTCCTTGCCTCACCTGCCACGGTGACTTGGCTCTGGGACCTGCTGATTGGTCGGCTCGGTCTGCTGAGAGCCAGCAGCACGGCTGTCTTGGGGGATTCTTTCCTCCCCCTGGCCTCCTCTGCACGGATCACCGTGTCTCTGAGCAGAGTGGTTGGTCCCAGGCTGCGAGTGGTGTCTGCACCCGTCCTCTGAGAGGGAAGGTCTGTCTGGATGGCAGTCTCAGTTCGCTCTGACTCAGACCTGGACAAATAAACTACCATGATCATGTCTGGTCTAGTCTAAAGTGTACACATGCTGCTTTTGAAACCCGAAGCTGTATTGTAAGTGTGTCTGCAGTGTTAACAGTCCATTTTAAAAGCCCAGAGAAAATAAAAAGTTCTTTAAACACTATGTTGTTTCGGTCTAGTATTTCTTACTGTTGCTTCGAGATGAATCGCCTAAATTTGTGAAAATCAAACTAAAAATAAACATGTGACCCTGACCTCTGGTCCTCAGTAGAGATGCAGACATCCACCATGTCTGAACCAAACGGCAGGCTGGGAGGGAACATGACCTGCGACAGGCCGCTCAGAGAGCTGACCGGAGTCCCAGACGACAGAGAGGAGGCTGAGGAGTTGGACTCTGAACCCTGGGAGGAAGATTTCTGAGTACCGTTGGCCACTGAGGAAGAACACAAGAGATCATCTAACCTAAATGTATCTAAGCTTATCACTGGGTGTCCTGTGTTCTTTACAGATTCACAGATAGAGAAAAGCAAACAGAACGGCTCACATGACACTTTAGGAGAAAAAAACCAGATACATACGCTTATTGAGCCACCTGTATTCTGCCACCATCTCCTTATAAGCAGGGTATCGTCCTGCTTCCTGTGAAGACATGGCCACAGATATGCAAATGAGATACAGTAGAGACCTTGAAAGTTTTATGGGATCGCTATATTTGATAAAGAGTAACCCTAGAACCACACAGAGACCCAAAACCATACACCTCTTCCTCCTCAAAGAGAAGCACATTTCCCTTCTTGACTTTCTAGTAACCTTTGATAGTTGGGATGCTTTCTAACTCTAGTATGTGTTTCAGTTTCCGCGGGGCAAAAGCGAGGGATCCCGAGACAAAACTTGCACAAAACATGGCTCTAAGCTTTGATCAGCACCTGATCCCAGCTGCCTGGTGAATAATGCACACGCCCTGGCTATTTTTCACAGCGCGAAACCCAAGCTCCGACAAGTAAAGTGAGCGAGGAATATTACGACTGCGTGCCAGCTGTCGGCCCTGCCACACAAACCGCCGCTGCATCCACTGTGCAGCGACGCGGCTCGTGTAGTTTGGTTTTCGCGTGTGCGAGAGAATTAAAGATGAAAGGTAGGAAACAGGTCAGAAAGTTAACGGAGGTCGTCGAACAGAGGCAGTAATGAAAGAACGGACATGCTTTCTGATAACAAAAGACTCGATATGGAACGTGATACACCCTCTTCAGCTTGTCGTTAACACCGAATTCAACACCAAACATCCCCACATTACCTCTATTATATGTTATATAAGATGAGGCCTCTCACTTCTAGTTAACCACAACTTTTCTATTAGAATTCACCAATGTACCAAAGGATTCTAGACATTTTTGTATCACACTGGATTACTTTTACTTTTTTCCGTTTCTGTCGACACCACAGATGTGCCCTGGAGGCTGAACTTTGTCCGTTTTAAATAAAAAATTAAACTTGTGTGAGCCCAGTTCCTCTTTATATTTACTCCTGCCACGTCATCCTGTTTCAGCTGGAAATACTGGAACCACTGAAAAGCTGTTTTCATGTTGTCTTTTAAATGAAAAAAAGGAAAAGACAAAGCTATGTATAATAAAAAATAAGAATAATTGTCTCTGGTTTCACGGCAACAAAAACACATGTATAGTCTTGCACTTGAAATGATACTTTAAGAATTTTTGTGCAAAATACTTTTTTCTAATACGTTTTCTCTCTGCTTTGAGTTCATAATCAACAGTTATTACGTCACAGGACTGCTGTCCATCAGCATCAGCACTCTCACCTTGATGGTCAGCATGACATGTGTGTGGCTCTTCAGCACCTCCACAGCACTACTGTGGCTGATGTCCTCAAAGCTCACTCCGTTGGCAGCCAGGATCTGGTCCCCCATCTTGATTCCATTCTGCTCAGCCAGACCACCAGGATCCAGTCTGAAACAACAAGATAGGAGTGCTCAGTAAATGTAGTCAGGAGATTATCTAATGACTAAATGTTTTCTGGTCTAGAAGAGCTTTTGTTTTCCATGGCAGAGTACTTGGAGACGTAGATGCCCAGACCAAACTCCTTTCCCCCACGGATGTTGAAGCCCAGGCAGTAGTCGTCTGAGGTGGTGTAAAGGTGGACGATCCTTTGGAGGGCGCTTCCTGAGCTGGTCTCCGAAGGTGTCCGTCCGCTCTCCTCCACCACCATACGCCTGTGTATCAAGTCCACCCTGGAAGATGAACAGTACCGTCGATCAGAGTCTAATATTTTTGTGATAAACTGAGCTAATATTAACAGGAGGAGTTCTTCATCACCAGGTAGTCTTCTCCTTGGAGTAGCGGATGCCGGGAACTTTGCCGACACGTCTCACCACCATCCTCAGCCTGTTGTTGCCCGTCAGGACCTTCACGGCGCTGCTCATCGTGATGCTCTCCAGGCTGACACCATTCACCTCCACCAGTTTATCACCTACAAGCAGGCCTGCTTCCTCTGTGAACACACACACAAAATCAGCTACTACAGTTATAAAAAGGACAACATGATATCACATTATTTCCACATATTAGTGCGTTAGTTTACCTGCTGTACTGTTGTCCTCCACCTTACTGACAAAGATGCTGAGGCCATGTTCTGAGCCTCCACGCACGCTGAAGCCGAGCTTTCCGTCCACACTTTTATCCACTGTGATCGTATGGAGGTCCTCACTGTCATCTCCACCTAAAAATATCACATGGATGCTGTGTCAATAAGCCAAAGAGCCATTAATGGTCACAAATCTCATTCCTGTACCATAACTATTAAGGTAATATCTCCTCCATCTTATTTGAGGGTTGTCAGATGGTTGGTATGATACAAGGGATACGAGGGTCTAAATATTTTCTTTCATTTCTTCATTTTTTGTGTCTGTTTTATTGAATAATGGAGATATTAAACTTCTTCAGGCCTCCTCTCATGATCAAAATGACACGTTTGTGGGAACATTTGTGGCTTGTGAGACATCACTTTTATGTTCTCACGGGAACATTGAATCGAATATTACGAAATGCACACCTGGTAGAGAGGTGCGTAGGAGAATAAAGTCTCCATTACTCCTTCTAGAAAGTTTATGGAAAATCCAAATCTGAAAACAGAACTCAAACTTCTGTAAGGGCGTAACTTACAGAAGTTTGAAAAGATGACCGAACCGAGGAGGTAATCAAAATGTTGATATGCTCACTGAAGCTGCCTTCGGTTAGTACCATGTGCTCCCAGCAACAGCTTAAGGAGGTGCAACGAGTGATTTGCCCTAGGTTTCGCCTCTCAGGCATTAAAGAGGTTGCCTATCTTATTGCTGGAGGTTGTTAAGGCCGCATTCAGCCTGAGAGCGAAGCTGCAGTTACTCATCTGAGTTTAAAAAACACTGCAAACTCCTGAGTTGAATCTATGCTTTTATTTATAGTTTACATTCTCCTAAAAAGATGCTAAACTTTAATATCAATCAAAAACAGGGCAGTAAAAATGAAAATAAAACGTTATGTATGATTAAGTAGCAGGTCTCTATCGAGGAAGCTAAATGTTTTGATTTGTCTTCATTTTTAATTGATTGCTGCAGTCGTATAAAGATGTTGTTTCATTTTGTGACATTAATTCTTACCGGAGGAGTTTACTACCTTCTCTTACATGTTCTCAAAAAGGTGGAGAACTACTGATCAGGTCTGTGTAATGCTGTACCTATGTAAGATAGTAAAGGCATCCTGCTGAGTAGGTCTCAACTTTGCTGTATCCCATTTATCAGATCTAAATTACTAAAATAAATACCAACAATTCTTTGCTGTCAGACTTATAAACCAGACTAAACCAGTGTCTTGTCTACAGTAGACTGCAGGCAGTAATATGCAATACACAACTACTCCTTACCATCCACAGGAGAGTTGATGAGGATGACCCGGCCCATGGGTGAGGAGGATCGGATTCCACGCCGCCGCTGCTCCTTCTTCCGTAAGAGGTTGCGAGTAGCTGTGTGTGACCCTTGGGTCCCGGGGGTCTTCTCCCTGCGGGACGGGTCTGACGAGTGAGCCATGGAGGCTGGCGGGGTCCCCTTTCACACACACTCCACCTGGGGCTCAGCTCCGGGTGGAGGAGTCTACAGCAGCATACAGCAGAAGGAAGGGGATCCTCAGGCAACTTGTCCGCTGTGCTCCCTGCATACTGAGACTAGATTATGTTCACAGCTGCATTGTAAACACACACATGGATTGAGTTTGTTTGTATAAACGTGGTATTTTTAGTAGCTTGATAATCGAGAGGAATGGCAGGATAATATAACTCACTGATGCAGGCTGCTTTGAGACATGACAGCTGACTCTTTGGCTTCCTGGAGTCACACTTTGGCCCATTCCTGCCCATGTTGCATCTCTCTCACCTGTCTGTAAAAGTAAAAGTACACATTGTGCAGTAAAATGTTCCCTGTCAGTGTTTTACTTTATATCTGATGTTTCTGGATTAATTTTACTGCTGCATTAATGT
>NTHP01000634.1:221756-250361 GCA_003416845.1 Oplegnathus fasciatus
AAAAAAAAAAAAAAAAGCGTGCGAAGTTGCGGTAGCGTCAAAAAGCGACATTTAACATTTAGCGTGTAATAATCGCCGCCAGGATACATTTAAACAAGTGTATTTGCGTCTTAATTTTCTACGCAACTTTATCTTTTATTCCACTACAGTATCTGATACTTGCGGGGACGAATGCAGACTTTTTGCACAATATAAGACAACAAAGAAACGCACAGGAAAAGAAACTTACCGCACATTTCAGACAGCAAGGCAGCTCTTCTTAAACACTACCAGACAGACACTGACAGGCGACAGCTAAAAGTGCTGTAAAAAACTGTAGGCTTTAAATTCATCCCATATTCTGTAAATTCATTAAACTAAGTGAGCTAGTTAGCCTACCTGAGTCCATGTTGTGCTAAGTGATCAAACGCACCTGGCTTGGACATTTCTCTCTCTGCTAAAAGCTCCGCCCCCCGCCACGCCGATTGGCTGCATTGTAGTTAATTTAGAGCATTTGATTGGACAAGAAATATGCCAATCAACTGCCAGCGTCAGATACTGATGCAAAAATAACACAATACAATCAATAATACTGCCACAGTTCACACAAATGCAATTTACATGTATTAAATGACAAATGACTCCAATGAATCCACTTTAATTAAAGCATTTATCATATCTATAGCTCATCTTTTATTGTAACATTGTGGTTTGAGTTGGTTTTAAGCATCAGGTCTGCCTCCTCACTGGTTTAGACACAGACTGTCATGAACAAACCAACATTAACAGCACAGCAACCAAATACAACTCTAAAATAGATGAACTCAGGTATTACTGTGGGAGATATAATAGGATATATACTGTATACTTAAAACTTATTTGTATTTCAAAATATTCTCCAATTTATTGGCTTTTGTTAATTTTCTTTGCGGCATCCAGGATGGAAGAAAGATGAGCTTTGTCTCCAAATTCCTTCTCTCTCTGCTCCAGTAGTATACCCTGAGTAAGAAGGGAGACATCAGTGTTTTCTATATATAATATTTCTACAACCTTTGATCAATAAAGTCACAAATTAATGAGTATGAATTGCAAATAATAACTTTTAAGACTTGTTTTGTTTTACCTGTTTTTCCACTCCAATGACGTACAAGCCACCAAGAATGAAACCTTCTCCGTTTTTGTTGCCGTGGTACCCTTTCTTCTGAGCGTGGACCAGGTTTTGTAAGACACCCAGACGAACAAGACCAAGACCCAGACCCATTCTTCTGTATTTAGGGCCATAGAAAACTTGCTGCAAATGACAAGAAAAAAAGCCAAGATATAAAGGAAGGAAGGAAAAAGGGAAGAGAAGAGTAAAGTAGTTTCTGTTAATGAATCCCTGTGTACAAATACCTCATGATCCACAAAGATCTCCCCATTAAAGTACGGTCTGAAGTTCTGGACCTCGGTGCCGACGTCCTCCTTCACCACAGCATACAGAGGGACCCCGAGCTCATCCAGCCGAGGTTTCAGAGAGGACAGCTCTGCAGCCTCCTGCAGAGACGAAACAGACATCAACAATCGGCTGACATTTGAAGAAGTAAAACATCACTTTTTAAAAAAAATCAAATTAACGGTGACACTCTCATACAAGTACTGTAAACAAACTAGACCATGTCTGAGACAATCAGGGCTGTTTTGGGGTAAAGGAAAAAGGGAAGAGAGAAAACATCTGTAACACGCAACTTTGTTTATTTTTATACTTCCTCTTTTTATACAAACTCTTCAGGCCTCTGAGAATCCTTCAAATGAAACAGTATTAGAGGGAAAATTGGCTGAACTGCTCACAGATCATGCCCATACAAGGCCACAACCTCTGATAAGAGATCAAAAGTGGACATTGCTTCTCATTAAAGGGTCACAAACTAAAAAGGTTGGGAACCAGTGGTGTAAGTATTGATGTTATCAAAAACTCTCCCATTGACGCTGTCACTTCTCTCATTAAGTATATTTTCTTTGTGTTTTGCTGCACAGTTTTTTTCATTACTAAAGTGGGTAAACACACTAGAATGATTTTCGCTTCCCCCAAGCTTTAGCATAAATTTGCGCTTGATGAGCAGCACCATCGTTCTGTTTTGTGCCGTAAAGCAATGTTGCTTTTCTCTGCTGTGTTCTAGTTTGATTTATCACTTTCTCAAAATTAATTCTGTAGTAATATATGAGAAAATGCTACACACATCACCTTAAAATAGAAATAATCATTTTGTACTTCATTGCAGCAACCTAATCCCCTGCAGGCTGTCACACTGGGTATTTGAATACTGCTGATTCTGGGTTCCATCATACATGCACAGTATTTTTTTCTCGCATTACTCATATTCTCCTCAAATACTGACAAAAGCTGTCTGGTGTTGGCGGAAAAACAAAGGCAGACTCAACAGATATGGGCAGATGTATCCTGTTTTTAAGTTTTAGCTTCTGTATAGATACTAAAATATCCAACAGTGTTGCACCTCAACCGACACATAAAAGCGTATCATTTCAGCTGTAGCAGCATCAGTGGACTATAATGAAGATATCTAAAACTTGTAAGTGTATCAATGTGTTTTATATCTCACACACAAATAAAAACACGTGCAAACTGTACCTCTCTGCACAAGGCTCATCCAGGGCGCCTCACGACCAGAATCACTGCTCCATTTCTCTCCCACAAAGTTTGACCTTTCACTGTCTTCCCATCTGCAGAATCACACAAACTGAATATGATTTTTCTTTGTTGTAGAAGGTGGTAGACAAAGTTATGTCTAAAGCAAAAAAAGTTTGAGCCTCTATGGTTAACAACAGATTTAATTAGATATTCAGAATACTGTGTTTAAGCATAAACAGAGACTATAACTGTATCTCTGTCGACTTACGGGAATGTGAACTTTGCATAGAACAACTGGGCAAAAGGATCACCAGAGCAGCTTCTGAGTGGACCATGAGGTGAGATTGTTTCCAAGGTAAAGAATGAAATTTGAACTATATAATATATATTGTATATGTATATTTTATTATCCTGTTTGTTCACCTCCTGTTGTTGTCTGAAGACCGGTGGTACCCAGTTCCTCCAGAGAGGCTGGCGCTGACTTTGTTAGGAATAGGTCAGTGTTGGCGAGGGCCACGGCAACCATCAGTGTGGCCACGACTGCCAGAGCCACATACCACATATTAAACAGCTCCCCCTCCAGGATGAAGGACATGACTGGAAAGAGCAGAGAAAATAAATTAGTCTTTACAATCTTCATAAAAAGCAGTTGCATGGTACACTTCTTTAATAAATAGATAAAAGGGCACAGAATATTTGAGAAGGAGCCATGAACATTACTGACAAGACTGACCCCAGCAAAGCCCATTTTCCCTGAGCAACTCCGTTACTTCCTCTCTTGTGTTTTAATTTGGAAGAAAGTTCATTCAGCAGCACTATGACATCTCTATACAACCCGCCTCGATATGACCTTTTGCTCAGAATGACACTGTTTACATGCAGTGCAATGACTAAGCTCCCTTGATAGCAAAAATCTGTTTAGTCAGTTAATGTAGTGGGCATAACTGGTATGTTTGATAAGGTACTGTAGTCCACATTTTGTAAAGAAAAAAGTTTGGTCTCAGCAATCTGCCCACAAGGTCCATTCAGTAGCTGTTTTTTTTAGCTTTCAGCTGTATCACAAGATCTTCCTCAGCATGAGGAGTTAACCCAGTTTTCAGAAAGAACTCAATTTGAAAATACTTTTAAGGACTTCCATGTTGGTTTAAAAGTTTTGAATTGACTTTGAGGTGAGATTGTTTTACCAACTGATCAGGGACCAGGGTCAAGAATTAACTTCCAATCAAATTTCTTTTTCTTTTAAATGCAAACAAACCATCTTGAGTCTTTAAGTATTAAAATAAGGGGTATTAAAGTTACAAAAATAAGTAGATACTGTATTTGACGGACTACACCCACTCACACACACTTCATGTGGGTGACTAACTTTATCAGCGACACTGTACATGCAGCTGCCCTTCTCTGGAGTAACAGTTTTTCACTTTTCCTCAGTGCAGATATTAACATACTGTATAGTAAACTAGACCATTACAGGTAACATTCAGACAAATGAACATTACTTGCTAAACCTACTTGATAAAAAAGCCTGTTAGCAGTGACATACAGCAAAAGGAAACCAAAGTAGTTAAAGCAGGTTAAGTGCATACCACATACATTACACATCCTGAATGTACCTCTATTAGATTCTATGATTTTAAAATAAAGGAAAACCAACCTGTTTCCATAGCTGTTTCAGATGAAAGTATCCAGTGAGAGCTGAAGTTTATTCATGACGAAAACACAAGACTCCAAAATGCTGTCCAAACTGTACTTCTGGTCCCCGGTTACTGCAAACGCTCAACAAAGTGGTTTGGTTTTGTGTGGAGGGGGCGGGAGATCTTATACTGTATAATACTGCAGGAAACCAGACTGATACATGGTGGTGCTGACTCTGAAAATGTTCCACCCTCCACACAGAGGAATTCAGATGACTTTCATCCAGCGTCTGAACAATTTCTTCCAAGCGGTGAATAATAATAAAAACAAACTGTAGAGCACAAAGCCGTGTTTTATTGGTCAAAAGGTCACGGGTTCTTGGCTCCCAAGATAACACCACAGTATCACAGAGTAATAACAGGAGACTGAGTGTTAGATATCAGGGCTGCTTCCTCTCTTGAGTTTAAAGACAGACCATCATTAACACACTCAGAGCCTCTTACTACACAGTCACACCCCAAAATGCATCCTGGTTTTCTTGAGACCAGTACACCAACAAACTCACAAATCTAGTGTGCACTTTACAAAATATTCTTTTCTCACACAATTTTAACATCAAACCTGTGTCAAAAAAATCCTCTACACTGAAAACAACGCTCATATGATCATTTATGCAGCTGTATGTCATTTATATGGTTTTAAACTTTCCCTGTTCTCTGAAAGATGTTGGATTGTCAAAGTGATTAACTGCTCAAGAACACAACTTTTACAGATATGAGGTTCTCATCCACTGGGGGTAATACAAAGCATTATTTCGTCTCTAAAGGCAGAAGTTCTTGCGCTACTCTTCTGGCAGCTCGGAGGACGTCTTCAGTGTTGACTTTATCTCCAAATTCAATCTCTCTGTGCTCCAGTAGTATCCCCTGTGGGAGAATAAAACAATAAAAGGTTTTCCTCAATCAAAAAATATAATGAACAGTACCAAGTGTGCTTTTTTTTTTTTTTNACTCCTCTCTGACATGATTTGTTATGTAATACATGAAATGTATTATACAACCGATTGTGCACTGAGGACTGTTGGAACAATAGGTTTTACCTGCTGTCCTCGTCCAATGACGAAGACCCCACCGAGGACGAAGCCCTCTCCCAAAACGTTTCCCATGAAGCCGTTCTTAAAGGCCCTCAGGCCGTTCATCCACACGCCAACACGCAGGAACGCCAGGAGACCCATCTTCCGCTCACGGGGCCCATAAAAACGCCTCTGCAAAGCAGGCAGAAAAACCAAAAGTCTTGAATTATTCATGCAAACCTAAATTGATTTCCCGACAGATCCTGAATGACTTCAGTGTGTTTACAAGAAGTCATGCTGAAACCTTGAAACACCGTGAAACCTCAGTGTCCAGGGAAAACTGACTGACCACACAATATGCCGATTCATTACAGGAGAAAAAAGTTCACCTTCTCATCCAAGAAGATCTCCCCCTTGAAGTACGGTCTGAAGTTCTGGACCTCGGTGCCGACGTCCTCCTTCACCACAGCGTACAGAGGGACCCCGAGCTCATCCAGCTGGGGTTTCAGAGAGGACAGCTCTGCAGCCTCCTGCAGCCAATGAGGACATAAAACAGTCACATGAACAAAAACTCACCGTTTTTTTTTTCTTCAAAATCTTCCATTGTACTACAACTGTACTACAAATACAAAAAGCACTGCACATATCAACTGGTAAACAAATACCAGGCTTTTGTGATATTGGTTGTATTTTTTATGTCATTTTTTGTTTCATGTATTGTGGTTACACTTCTTCAGGTTTCATTTTGTATGTATTTCCTACTGTATTTTACTGCTCTTGTTTTTAGGTGCATCACTTACGATTAAGCTTTTATTAACTGATCAGTTGTATTTATATTGTTATTTAACTTCGTGGCTTGGAGCTACACTAATGTCCTCTTAGAAAAAGCTGTTAGTACTGAAGTGGCTGTGTGTCTTTTATATGCTAGTCCCCACTCTGGAGATTAATAAAGTTAACTTTAGCGTGATAATCACAAACGTATCGAACAAATACAAACAGTAGGAGAGGTTAAACCCCACTGACCAGCCGGTTGATGAGTCATTACACACTCATGTTACGCAGCAAAACATTGCTCAAACCCACAGAATTAAATTCTGGTGGAGATCCCAAAGTTTTCAAAGATACCAAATGTGTCAGGATGGATTTTGGGGTAAATGTTTATAAAATGAGGCAGAAGACAAGAAGAAGATTTCGGTTTGATGGACTAGTGCAGAGATAAACAAAAATGGAGTCTAGGATCTGAATATTTCACTCATATAGCAGCTTCAATACAGATTATACAAGAATATCTATGACAGACATTGTGGAATAAGATGACTTTAACAGCTGCTTAAGAAGAAATGAAAGAGTAAAAGGGACATTAAAGGGTCAAAAATCCCTTTTCATGAAGCCAGTAACTTATTTCATAAAGACATTTAGTCATAAGAGCTGTGCTTGTCCTCTCAGACACTGCATTAAGGTTACCTCTCTGCACAAAAATCATCCAGGTCTTCGCACTGCCATGATGACAGCTCCAGACTTCTCCCACAGAGATCTGGCTTTCAGGATCCTTATTTCTGAGTGTGGAAAGGAGGCAAAAGGGTAAAAGAGTTGAGCAACAGATTAAATACTGCAGAACGCATTCCAGCTACACAATGGCTCCTTTCAACACACCCCCTTTAACCATTAATACAAATAATAATCACTCTTCCTCTCACATAACTTGTTTGGTGGATAAAAATAGAGAAAACACGCAGTTCTGACTTGCCTCCTTTCAAAGTCTTGAGTTCAGTCTCCTCTAAATGTTTGAGAGTGGCCTTCAGCGGAGGAGTCAGAAACATGTCGGTGAAAAAGTTGAGAACACCGGTGATGAGGCCGCTGACGGTGGCCACAGCGTTGGCTACGACTCCCATCGCCATTTCTCCTCTCTGCCAGTTTAAACTTGACGCATCTTCGCCTCCACCATCGGAGCTCTGCGACTACACCCGCAGCTCAAAGCGCATTTAAATTCCAGCTACAGTTGATCCTCCCAGTGTTTCCCAAACCCAGCCCTCCTCTGGACCCAGATACTGATCAGGCCACTTGATTACAGGCAGCTGTGTTTGATCAGTGACGCCGTCATCGAGTCTGCAGAGGGGAAGACAACTGCAGATACCGAAAAATTAAATACAAAACAGGCATTATGCACACCAGAGTTGGCCCTCCTCCTTCAGCTCAAAGGTCACAGAGGAGAGAGAAATCTGCACCGTCATTCGGCCAAAATATCACACATGGCGGCGATGATGTTGCAAGCTCACACCATTAAAACAGTGTTGAATCTGTTCCATTATGAAGCGGATCTATTAGAGTGACTTGTACTGTATGCTGCAGGAAATAAGTCACATGAACCATCAGCACCACTGTACGCAATTTGCCTACTTTAATGGAGTTTAATCAGACAAACACTTCACAATGTAGGCACAGAGATACTGAAATAAACCAAATAAACAATTAATGGTGATAAATGTTTATTTTTTTAGTTAAGACTTGCATATTTTATATTTGCACATATATATCCACCAAACTACAAGTATACTGGAGTTATAAAATCATTTAAACTTCATGATGGATCGTTAAACAACATTGACTTCATCAGGTTTGGTCTTCTTCTTTTTCTTCTTCCTGAAAAGCAACACAAAGCTTAGTTACAACTCAAACTATAAAAATGCAAACTATCTGAAGTGTAAGTGTACACACTAAGATCAGTTTAGCTCAGGCCCGTTTGTTTGTGGGATTTTTTTCACATTTAAAATAGATCATGAATCATTTTTTTGTCATTTTCACTTGTTCGCCATTCCTACCTTCTCCTGGACGTCTTCCACGTCAGGAGGAGAGTTTTCAGGTCTCTCGCTCGCCACCGTCCCCTCTACTGTTACGTCACTGTCAGCTGGAGCCGAGCTATCAGCGGCCTCACTTGTGCGTTGCCCGTCTGCCTCCTGAGATGAGGTGGTCAGAGCAGTTCTGGTTAACCATTAAACAAATGTGTCTTGTGCATTCCTACCGTATCTCTAGATTCTCAACAGAGCCTCCCCTGTGTTGCGGTCCGTCTTTGGACTTGTTTTTACTTATTTGGTTTGTCAAGATTTTGCAAAGAATAAGACAAAAACCAGCCACCTTTTCCTGTTCCTGAAGAGGTGGAGAACCTGATTTCTGTGTCTCCTGTTCAGTTTCCGTCGTCTGTTCCTCAGCAGAAAACGTCTGCTCTGGTTTGAGATCTTCACTCTGTGTTGCCGAGGCTGATTCCAACTGAGTTTCATCTTCATCAACCTGCTGGTGAAGTGGTGTGATACAGAAAATTAGAAATAAGGTAGATCTGCCTTTGCTCAGCCTGACTCCTGTCTGTATTCTTTTCACCTGGACACCTGTGAAATTTAGACAAATGACCTGCTGTTGTTCTCTCCTGTCTCAAATCTTCTGCCCATCTATCCATTGTCTTTCCTTGCTCTTTATCCTGCATCTGTTGCATCCTCAATCTGCACACATGGCAGCCTAAATCACCAGCACATAACCTGTACTTCAGCAGCATCACCTTCTCTGTGCGTTGAGGGGAACGAGGGCTTTGTTTGTCGTGCAGCTCTTCTGTTTTGTCTGTTTTTAAGTCATCGGCGTCTCGGCCGGGAGTCGAGTGTAACGCTTCAGTCTGCTCAGATTCAGTGGCGTCAGCTTGATCGACCACCTGCAGAGCAGTTGTGAGACAGAAAAATACGTAATTTAACTGTTTTAGCTTCACAGTGAACAGATAAACAGTTAGACATCGTGGTACTAAAGTGTCTCATCACCTTATCCTCGTCTCGGTCAACTTCTTTCACTTCTCTTTGATTGGTGCTTGCCGTTTCCTCTTCCACATGATTGCCACTTGGCTCCACTTCTGTTTTCTCGTCCACTTGATCGCTCCTCGGCTCCCCCTCGTTTCTTTCAACAGGCATTTCTGTAGACTCCTGTTTGACCTCAGTGCCGAGGGCCTCAGAGAGGGAAGAGCTACTGGCCTCTAGAGGTTTTCTCTCAGGGGACTCCGGATTGGTGACATTATCTGTAACCTTCACCTGGCAGACACACCACCTCCTTAAACCATTTGATGACTACTTCCACACCGTAGGAGGCGAGTCGTGCACATAACGTATCAGAATAAGCACAGTACTCTGCCCCGCCACCGAAAAGACCTCAGCAAAGGTCACGAATCAAAACCAAAGATCACAGAAAACCAAACCAGAGAAGTGATTGCAAAAGATCAAGGAGGCACCACCACCAGAAGCACACACACTCGAGACTTTTTTATCACCTCCGGTTCAGCGTCATTTTCCTGAGCTTCGTCTTGGTGTTCGTCTGTGCCCTGCTGGTTTTCTGGATCAGGGGTGTTTGGTTTCTCTTCTGTCGCAGGTTTGTTGTCCTCAGCAGCTCCTGTTGTGGCTGCCGCGGGTGCATCGGACCCTGAGGGCTGCTTCTCGGAGATCTGTTGATGTGGTGAAGTTGATATGCTCTTGAAGGATTTTGCTCTAAACGTCATGTAAATGCAAATGTAAGTGGAGTACATTACAGTGATGACTTTGCTTTTTTCTCTTCTCCCTTCGTCTGCTGTTCCTCCTAGCTCTTCGTCTTTGCTTAAAATGATCTCAAAACAGGGAAAACATGGGATCATTCACCCTCTAAAGACTAACTGTAACAAAACATTATCTGTAAGAGAGTAAGAATTGAAAACAAAAGTGACATCTGTCCCTTCAGCAGAACAAGAAAACTATGTTAGAAGGTTTTTGATGCAGAAAAGTGAACAGAGGTTAAAACACACAAACTGAGAGCGTTACAGGGATTCTGTTACACAAACATACTTTTTTAGACTCCTCCAAGGCCTCAATGATCTTTTGCTCCTCCTCCCTCAGCTTCTCCTGGTGCAACGCCTCTTCTCTGGCTTTCGCCTGCTCCTGCTCCAGGAGCGCCAAATTGGCCTTTTTCTGCAAATAAAAAAGTGGTACATCAACAAAGCTTGTGACTGTGACTGAGAAAAAGGACCCTACTACACCTTTTTAGCACCCTTGATACCTGTAGTTTTACAAAAAAAAGGAAACATTTTAAGGCTTGTAAAGGGTTTGACCCTCTGACCTTTTATTTCTTATGATTCTGAGGCAGCCATAGCTCACAGATGCATGCAGGGCTCTGTTAGCAGTTTCTGAATCTAAGCTAAAGGTAAAAGGTGACTAAATTTCTGTTGCCACGGCTCCAATAAGCTTTATAGCTTTATAGCTTTATAGCGCTCAGCCGGAGGAGCTTAGACTGTCTAAGTCTGTGTCATCCTTCACTGCAGTTCCCAAACCTATTTGAAGATCAGGGCTTTGAGGTAGTAGTAGTGGCAGTAGAGGTAGCTTTACTGTACTAGCAGTTTAATAACTAGCAGCAGTGTTTCCCAGGGGTTAGTCTTCTTGTGGTGGGGTCACAGCACTGAATTCACAAGATAACTTCTGATTAGGGAAGTTATTTTTTTCTATCCTGTAGCTCCTGGGACAAAAAGTATTTGGATTCTTTACTTAAGTAAAAATAGAAATATTACACTATAAAAATAGTCCATTACAAGTAAAAGTCTTGCATCGAAACTGAAAGTATGTAAGTATATTAACAACCTTAAGGCGAACTTGTTAGGACGTTAATATTCAATACACACTGAGCAACATCATCATTCTTTTGGAGTTGTGTTTCTGACCTGATAAAAATCCAACATTCGCTCTCCGTTAGATGTTTTTGGTCTCTACGGACTCCTGAGGAAAATATGTGAAAATATGTGGATCTAAATGTTCAACTATGTTCTCCAGCTAGTTGCTAATTTTATCTGAGTTATCTGAGATTTTCCACTGAAAACAGCCATTATGCTGCTGCTGGAAACCGCACTGATGAAAGCAATGAGAGTGAACCAAAACATTTAGTTTAAAGACACTGTAAAGCTCCGTAAAGCTGAGAGGAGCTGCAGATTTGGGTGGTAATTCTCTGTGTGTTTGTCACTATGAGCGACTGCTTTCACATACAAGTAGTCATGTGGTCCATTGTTAATATAAAAATATTGATTATAGCTGCTCTAAAGTACCAAAGTGACTGTGCAGGTAGAATGGCCCCAGTTAGCATTATAGCATTATATATAAAAAATTATTCTTACAGATAAATTAACATATAAACAGCATTTTAATGTTGGAGCTGGCAAAGGTGGAGCTAATTTTAACCACTTTATATACTATTGGGAAGTGTAATTTACTGTGTACATGCATCATATTTTGTATGGTACAGTCACAAGCTGCCAAATAAATGTAGTGCAGTAAAAGTGTAAAATAGCGGAAAATAGAAGTTCTCAAGGAAATTACAAGCAGTGGAAGAAGTATTCAGATCCTTTACTTAAAAACAAGTGGAAATACCATAGTCTAAAAATACTCCATTACAAGTAAAAGTCCTGAATTCAAAATGTTACTTCAGTAAAAGTACAGAAGCAGTATCAGCAAAATGTACTTCAAGTATCAAAAGTAGAAAAGTACTCAGTATGCAGAATGGCACATTTAAAAGTGTTATGTTATTATAAAATATTATATTATTCTGTTTTTATCACTAACAAATACGTGTAAGAATATTTTAATGTTGTAGTTCATCGACAATTTTAAATACTTTGTATTCTACTGGGTAGATTAGTAGCACAGTACTGCATCATATCATATCAGCATATCATGTTTTTGACACTATAAGTGTCAAATACATGTAGTGGAGTAAAAAGTACAATATTTACCTCTGAAATGTAGAGTAGAAGTGTAAAGTAGCATCAAATGTATATACTCAAGTACAAGTATGTCAAATTTGTACTTAAGTACAGTGCTCGGTGTACTTAGTTTGTTTCTGTTTGTGTGTTAAACTACATTTTCAAACAGATTTTTGAAAATGAAAGAATTAAATATGTATAAAAATACAAAGTAGGCCACTCTTGTATTATTATTGTTATTATGGGAAACAGTGTACAGTCTGTGTTGTGTGATGCTGCCCTCTTCTGGCAGGACTACCACACAGCAGCTTACCTCCGCCTCGTACTCCACAGTTGCGTTGTGCTTGTAGAGCCAGCGGGCCAGATACAGGACGGGGTTCACCGGGCGCTGCTCGGCCACTTCAGCCAGTCCGTCCGCCAGACACTTCCCCAGATGTCTCTTCAGATACTCAGAGTCCATGTTTCTTTCCGCGCGGATTAACACAACCTGAATTAACTGTGTGAACAGTGAACATACAATACTGACAGGTGAGCTGATACGTCAGTTACCGTCGGTTAGTTAACAGAAAATAACAGTCACCTGCTCTTTTCTACGTTAATGTTTAATTACACAGTAAGTAGTTGTATTTTTATTGTGTATTATGTCTATCGTAAACTAAATGTGACAACTCATTTACCCATTTATCAACCAAACACGAGGAAGGACATCACCAAAACAAACCTTTTTCACTCGGCGTCCGGATGTAGCGGCTGTGTCTCCATGGTAACGGTGTCGCATCATTAATGCTCCCCCCCAATCCCTTTCAACTGGTTCCTGATACTACAACTACTACTTTTACTACTATGTGGAAGAAGTACACGGATCCTTTACTTAAGTGGGCTAAAAGTAGAAATACCCAGGTCTAAAAATACTCCATTGCAAGTAAAAGTACTGTATTCAAAATCTTACTTAAGTAAAAGTACAGAAGTATTATCAGTAAAATGTACTTCATGTATCAAAAGTAAAAGTACTCAGTAATGGCTCCTTCCACAGTGTTATATTATTATAGAATAGGCTATTATATTATTCTGTTTTTATCACTAACAAATAAGTGGAAGACCATTTTAATGTTCATCGATGGGGAGCCAATTTTAGATACTTTGTATACTACTGGGTAGATTAGTAGTAAAGTACTGCATCATATCATTATGTTAGAAGTAACTCATAACTATCAGTGTCAAATAAATCTAGTGGAGTAAAAAGTGCAATATTTCCCTCTGAAATGTAGTGGAGTAGAAGTGTAAAGTAGCATAAAATGGAAATACTCAAAGTACAAGTGTGTCAAAATTGTACTTAAGTACAGTACTTGAGTAAATGTACTTAGTTACATTCTACTTCTGCTATTACTACTACTACTACCACTAACAATAATAATAATATTAATAAACAGCAATAGTGACAGTTTTCTGGCAATCTGTTATTGATTGGTTTAAGTCTAAACTTTATTGATCCCCACAGAGAAATTCAAGTGTCACAGCAGCAGAAGCACAAGAATAGATGCACAGTATAGAAAGATAACTTTGAAAAAACTACAATACTATATACACACTAGAATACTATCACAGAGTACTATATGCACGTAATTAAATTATGGAAAAAACAAATAAAATAAATAAATAAATAAGCCAAACATAAATAACTAAAATGGTATCGAAACAAAGGTAGTTACAAACTGATAATAAGCAGATTTGGAGTCATTATTAGGTGGAGCCCTGCAGGGTTAAATCAGGTTAAACCTGAATTGTAAATAATCCTTAGTCCTTCATTTTGTCACAGCTCCTTCGGGGAGAGAACTTTTTGTTTTAGGTTAGAAGAAAGACTAACTTCTCGATATTACTGAATGGTAAACAATGGTAAGCATTTGGGCAATTAGTTAAGAGGACTAAAGTCATTTTATTAAAAGTGAAATATTGTGTATAATTATCATAGCTGTTTTTAATAATAGGAGCAATTGGTGGCATGGAAACTCTGACAAGATGTCTCAGAGTTTACCCTTACAGACCACCACATGCACTGTATATTTAACTTTACATCACAAATTAAGAGCAACTGTATCAAAAGCAGCACTCAAATCAAACAAATTATACAAATGATTTTCTGGCACCAGACTGAAAGTTATATGAGTAGGTTATGGAACATTTTTCTTTCATATCTGTTTAATATCTTTCATAGTGACAAGGACAGATTTCTTCAGTATTTAATGTAATGTTACACGCACCCTGTCCTGAAACGGGGGCAGTTTGCTCCCGTGGGAGAGGAGAAGGTGGGAAAATTTGCAGCAGGCTCCATTTCCAAGAAACAGATGACACCCAGTTAACATTTGTAATCACAGATATCATTTTCCTTGTATAATCATACTACACACCTTTCAGCCAAATATAGCCTTCACGTCGACAGGAGGACTCATCCAATCAGACTTTAACAAGTGCACTGATGCAGTCCTGTCCCTCTCACTGCTTATACAGACGTTACTTGATCAAATGTTATCAAAAATCAAATAGTTTGACTTTTGACAGCTTCACCTCAATGTCATTAAGTGGACTGTTTCTCTCATTTGTCAGCAAAAACATCAGATATTAGTCCTTAAGTAGTTTTTGGCCCACTTATCTGAGCTGCTGTCAGTCTCTTTACACTAATCATAAGAGGGGGTATAAAGTACTGACATTTTAATATTGTGTCCACAAATTATTCACGATGTATTATTTCTTTTAACAACGAGAGATCAAGAGTTAGTAAATCTTTGATTAAAAGGACTATATAGGAAATTAAAAGTCATTATTCTGCCCTCTGGTGGTTGTATCTGAAACAGACCTTTTTGGGAAATACAAAACAATTCCTTAATACTTTAATTAGTTCCTAGTATTGGACTTATAGGACATGTTTCTTTGCTAATTATTTGCACAAACAAACTGTTCATATAAACTAGAGATCATAAACCATAAATCATCAAACACACAAGCAACTTTTCACAGTTTTTCATGTCCTGACAGAAAGAAATGCTGTCATCCTTCCACATACTTTCTCCTCATGTCCCTCCACTTGTTTCTGAAAAAAAAAAGACAGAAAAAAAAGCAAAATTCATCACCATGGAAACTACTTCAATCCTCAGTTGTCAAAAATGTTAAGACCAGCTCATCGGCTGCAGCTGGTAAGAACACAGCAGCTTCATGAGTGAGTGAGTAATTTTTAAAGTTATTTGAACTGCACATTCATAAAATGATACTGTATAATAGCATGCATTAATAGCATGCAGTATTCAAAGAGGCTACAACAAACAATAACTGACACGTGAATAGGCTACATAAATACTTTAATTGATAAATACTTATCAGTAATTCATAAATAAGCAAACACATGACTCAGCAAGACATATTTAATGAAAGCTCTCGGTTCCACGGTAATAAATGAGTGACTAACAGAGAATGTGAGAAAACATAAGAACATTCATTTATGAATCTGTAAAGCAGATCTTGCGGGCGGATCCGAATAAAACCCTTTAAGATGAGAAGAATCTGCGCTCAGAGGTCCTCGGTGGCCGCAGCGGGACGTTTCATCTGCGGCCCTTCAGCTCAAACACTGGATTTACTTTGGGACTATAAACGCCGCTTGGCCGACTGAAATGCGCGCACGGAGTGACCAGCTGTGTGGGAACGGGAAGCGGTTCCGCTGCCGAAGTGTCAAAGGTCTGATCTGATCCTACCTGGAGCGACTCCTCCGGTTTCACTGCGGGACACCAGTGCGTCAGCAACAGCTGTCCTGCAGCCCCACGCTGGCTGCCAGAAGGGGAGAATTACGTCCTCGGTGTCAGGCTTAACGGAAGACCAGATTTTTTTTTTTCAAGTTTCTTGGATTCTGTGGAAATATTTGCTTTACCGTGCAAGGTAACCCACCACCTGCCTTCTGCTGTCTTAGTCGTTGAGCCTAAAGAATATAAAAGTTTCCGGTCAGGCTGCAGGTTGAAAGGTCTTACTTGCAGGCTTTTATGATTTTTTACGTTTTGGTGCCATTTTATGTCTTCACTGGTCGTTTGTTTGCCGGATATTTATTTCTATGCGTTACTTTCTCTGGATGAAATGGACTAATTCGGCATCTTCCCGGTTTTAAGATATTAGTTAGGCTATTTAGTGTATTGGTTTGATTTCCCTCCTTCTCATTTGGACTATGGTGTTCGATACAGTTTTCATTTAAAGTAAAGGCAGGAAAATGAGGTTGTACAAGGTGGGTTTTTTTTCTTGGCGCTCAAAATAATTAGTTGCACCGCCGAAGAAATGACACGCAAAGACAGACGCGTTTTAATATGAGCGCCTTTGTTCTAATAATAAACGCGGACCTGTAATTGAGCTTAGGTCAAATTTGGAATTGGTAGATTTATGGCTTCTCAGCAGTGTTTTTAAATGTATGTGTGTGTGTTTGTGTTGTGGCGGCGCGCGCACATGCACAGGCAAACTACTGTTTTGCTGCACTTTTATGCCTCAGTCTGAGAGGGAAAACTGAGCATCACAACAGTCCCGTGTCTTCACCTGCCAGGTGATTATCTCCCTCCAGGCACATGGCTGCAGTGTCCAGTGTGGACAATTTGCAACCTTCTCAATCCCCACTATGCCTCCTCCCACAGGGGCAAAGTTGTATTTTTAGCCCATGTCTTCATGGCAGATGGGCAAGATACTGTGATGCTGTGGATGCTCGTGCCCCACCATTTGTGTGCCGTTAATCCGTGTAGCCCAAATCAGAGGTGTAGGGACTGCAGAGACAGCCTGGCTCCGTGCAGATAAAGCAGATCTTTGGACTCAGTGGAGGACGTGCAGAGTGGTGTTCATATTAGATCCTGTCATCAGTGCATCTGCAACTGTTATTTAGCAGGATGGGCTCCTACAGTGGAGCCCCAGCAGTAGGGCCAATGCAGATTTCAACATGGATGGGGATCATCAGGTGGTGTTTTTAAGTTCTTAGAGTGAGTTTTGTTTGCATTGCATCGTTTGTCTTAAACACTTTTAACTTATAATCTCCTCTGTGCTGCGTTCTCCACTGACAATCTTCATATTATTTTTTGTGGCTTTCGACATGCATAATGTGTAAAGATGTATCTCTGTGGTCTTCCTCTGCCTGACTGTGTTTGTGTGTCTCGCATCACATGTTCTTGGACGCAGAAGGTGTCGGTTTTGAGTTTCTTTCACCAAGTGAGCCCATGTGACTGCTTGGCTAGGCCTCTGTATTTTCCAGAGTATTCAAAAGGTGAAATAAGGTTAAAGATGAGTAAAACTTTTTTTTCCCCCTCAAAATTTACCACCTCATTTGTTCGGGTCCATCTCATGTGTTCGACGTACAGTTTTGTTGTCTTCCCCATCAGAATATTATGTGACAGAAATGTCTTTTTGTTAACGTTTGGTTTTAACTACACGGCTCGAGCAGCTCCTTCACGGACGTCTGTGTTTTTTAAGGACTTGATTGGTGTTATGAATATGATAATAGCTCCCCCTGGTCCCTCACAAGCTGGAAGGAATATTCTCCATATCACTTCCACATGTAATCTACTCAGATTTCTGTGCAGCGAGTGCAAAGGCCAAATGGGTCAGTTTGAGACAGCAGAAATCTGTTTAGAAAGCTGCATTAGACTATATCAAAGAACGACATTATTCCTGGTGACTAAAAAGTTAATCTTACATTTATGGTTCATCCCAAAAGCTTAATTTACTTTCTTAGTCATCTACGATTTTAGATCCAAGACTGTGTGACTGTTTTTTAGCACCCTAAAGGCTCATATTCTGTTACTAACATCGTATTATTATGTTGTCATTATCCAGGAGACCATGATGGTTGTGGTGAGACATTCACTTGGCCAGAGACACATTGTCTGGCTGCGTCCTCTAATAAAAGTCTGGATTTATAAATCAGTGGGCCTATACATCTCTGTTAGCCATCTGACCATCTGACTGCACCAGGGAGATTACGCTAGGTCTTCACAGCTCCTCGGTATGCAGCGACAGAGGCATACCGCGAATGACAGCAGCTGTCCTCTTAGCAGCAGCACAATGCATGCAGGGATATACTGCAGCCCAGTCTGCTGTGCACACATCTGATAAAGACATCAAAATAAGAGTGAAAGACTTCGAGGGCTTGACCCTGAGTAGTTAGTGAGGCCATGAGCATGCAGCCAAGTGCAAAACTGCATCTGGTGGCAACATACAATGACACGGTGGGAAGTAGCAACAGGTGGAGAGGTCTGTTTTAATGTGGCTCCCTATAGGGTTTGAAATACAAGGTTAACTGGTGGGTGACAGGGTGTTGAAGCAAGCTGGGAGAGAGCGAGCTGCAGTGTTGCGATTTGACCCCGTGAGAAAACAGGGAGGAACGGGAGCATGGCAAATGTCAAAGGACGTGCGGATAAAAGCCCTTGTTTGCTCTGTAGATCTGTTGTTTACAACTTAACCACATTCCAGGAGTGGTAAGTGCTGTATAATGAGGGGGCCGAGGCGTTTGCCACGTTGCCACAAGACTCTTCAGGGCCAGAGTGAGGCCAACAAGTCACTGAAATTGATTAAAATATTAGGTCCTTATATCACTTCACCAAGTACGACTTCAGTTTAACAAGTTCTCTGTTCAAATCACAGCTACAGTACAAGACAACTTGACTATAGAGGGAAGGTTCTGATCATCTCCAAGTTAACCAGGGAACGGTCTCAATATTTTTCATACTGGCATGCTTGAGTTTTCAAAGGAAGTACAAAGATCAAATTGCTATTCTTATGCTTCACTGATCACATCAGCCAGTTTGCTTAAGACTCAAGAAATCTGAAATCCAGTGAACTAAACTTCTTCACCGTTAATGAGAAGACGGGTACAACGCCTCTCGCTGTATGAACTCGTGCTGCCCTCGTGACAAAAGCCAAAAGCTAGTTCGGTTAGTTTCCGGAGGTGAATATTGGCATTCGCATTCCACGGCCGGCTAGTGTAACGAAGAGGTGTCTACATTACCCCGTCTATATCCTCGACCGGAATGTCACAGGTCACATGGCCTTCACTGACATGCAAGGTGATATATATATTACTGTCGGGGAAGGCTTCTGAAACCTAACATACCCCCCCTCTTCCTCAGTTTGCCACCTGTCCACAGTGAGACTGAACTCATGTAATGAGTTGATTGTCTTCAGCTGGGTTCTTAAAATCAAACAAGTGGTGGAAAGCAACTAAGTAGATTTACTCAAGATTTGTGCTTAAGTAACATTTTGGGGTACTTTTACTTTATTTGACCATTTTATGTTACTTTATACTTCTACTCCACTACATTTCAGAGGGAAATATTATACTTTTTTTACTGCACTACATGTATTTGACTGATATAGTACTATAGCTACTAGTTACTTTACAGGTTAAGATTTTACATAAAAAACAGACAATAGGCTTATAATACATAACACATCTTTAAAATATAAGCAGTGGTTCTCCTGGTTGGGGCCTTTACCATGTCTGTTGTTAGCAGTTCTACCAAAGAGAGATTTCCCCCCTAAACTTCTCAGATGATTTGATTTAAATAACTGTTTGAGGCCCAAAGAAGTAAAACTATCCATTATTTCACAAAAAAAGCAAAGATTATAGAAAAGTCTGAAAAAATAATACAAATTTATATAGCAGGATTTAGTTTTTTCTTCTTTCTTCTCCGGTTAATCATCTCACGACACCCCAGAGGTTGGAAACCACTGGACAAAAGTACCCGACTGTATCTAGAGAACATAAACTAGCACTACCTCAGCCAGCTACAGCAGTAAAATGCTGCTTACACACTGATGCATCAGTATTAACAACCTCAGTAGTCACAGCAGCCATTTCACTGCAGAACAAGTACTTTTACATTTGATACTTTAAGTATATTTTGCTGATAATATTTGATCCTGAATACAGGGCTCTTACTGTAATGGAGTATTTTTACATTTTTGTATTGGTACTTTTACTTTACTAGTAAAGGATCTGACTACCTCTACGACTGTATTTTCTGGACGTGTTTTATGATGAGTTTAAGCGTGATATACAGAATCTATTTTGACTGATACTGAATATCGCACTCTTGCCTGTACTCTTGGCCCTTTCGTGCAGAGAAACACACACCGATAAATGTAGCTACAAAACTTAACACGGCGCCAAAACGTATTATTTACCTAAGTGACGCAGGAGACAAGGCAACAACCTCTCCGAGAGGACTTTTTTGAGATTGGCAGGCTTTCAATTGAGGGACCTAGCTTTTTTAAAAAAGGACATTTGATGGCTTCAGCAGTAACGGTGTGATGTAATGCAATCAGGAAATGTTCCCCGTAAGCCACGGAGAAGCACATCCATTCTCAGGATGTGTATTTTAAGGTTGGCTCACGGTCGAGGGCAGCGGGGCCCACGGCTCCCAGAACGGGGGTTTTGAAATGGGATGAAGAGGGGGGAAACTGGGGTTTGGTAGGGAGTCTGAAGGGAGCAGTAGGTAGGCATAGGGCTGCCCAGGTTGCCTTGTGACTGAATGGCTCTAAGAAACTCTGTTGATATTGGTAATTTATTTTGGCAGGATAAAGGAAATACCGACCCATGTAGTATTACTGCTGTAAAAGAAAAGAGACATGTGCGTGTCATTTGTGCGTGATTATGGATGGGGGCTTTGACGAGTGATAGGGTTAAGATGGAATGATTGAAGTCTGCGTTGTATGAAGGAGGGATTTAGAGCCTCAAGTGTCACGTAGCGCGATGGTGTTGGGGGGTTGTCAAGTGCGGATAAGGGTGCGGAGTCGGAAGCTTAGTGTGTTTGGGGCCCCATGTAAAATAGAAAGTAGTAGAGAGAGGAGTCAGCTCGGTAAGATAAGTTGGCATGCGGTCCTGTTTATCGGTGGGATGTGAGGCGCAGAGCGAAGGCTCAGCCAGGAAGGAATGAGCAGAGTCATCGGGCCTCTGTAACACGACGCTCCGTCTTGATTGCCTGTAGCAGCTGGGCAGCCACCGTATCTGTGCGAGCGTGTGCGTCTCCTCACATGTGTGTGAATGCATAATTTTCTGTTCAAGCGAGGTTGTTTGAGGGGGTATTGCGGTACATTAATGTGTGTGATCACTGCGCATCAATGCGTGTATCTCTTGTTGCCATGTTGATAGCTCAGTCTGCTCTTTGTTTTTATATGTGTGAACTCAAAACTCTTCTCTTTTGATGGTCTGTTACCAGCTTGTTTGTCTGTTTTGGTGATTAATGACATGTCTGTATCCTTTGTGTAGTCTCTGGATCTTAGTTTCAGAACATGTAGATGTTCGACAGCCAAAATTTGATGCTTTGTAGGTTTTAGGTACTGATTAGGTACTTGATTTGGTCTATAAAGGATCTGTGTTTCTGAGGGGTTTTGCTGTACAACTGTGTATTCAGACCACCTTCTTTATATCGTTTTATTGTTAGGTTGAGGCCCACTTCCAGTCATGTTGTGTTTTTGTTATATTTATATAAAATGCATATCAAAGCTAATGTGCGATTTATTCAACTTATAATGATGCAACACTTGCAAAATGCATATTGATATTGTTGCTCTCTGGCAAATACAGTTTCCCTTGTTTGTGCAAGATTTGGACACACATAGTTATTGATGATAAATAATACCACCTTGAGGTTAAGTGGTTGTAAAATTACATAACAGTAAACAACTAATACTAATACTGGGGAAGCAGTGATATCTCGTCCAACCTATGTTTTAACTATTCTGAAGCATATTTTAGTAGATTCTACACAAAGGCTAGAAAATAGAAAATACTTCGTCATTATGTCCATGACAGCAGGAGCCTAACCTTAGCTGCTCCAGACGAAACCAGACTGGTTGCTAAACACATCAAAGGATGTAAGCAAATGCCACTTGGACCTGATATGGAGCGTCTGCTAAGCTAATAAGTAATCTGATGTACACAAGTAATGTCAAGGTCTCTTTAGAACGGTGGGAAAGTCCAAGCTCTCGTCCTGAGTGCGTCTAGTCATTTTGTTGCCATCTTGACACTTTTTAAGTGCTGGTGGTGTAGAGAGGGTTGCAGGGTCAGAGATGTAGGGCACAGGCTGGAGGGCAGGAATGAGGGAGGGTAACGGGTTCGGACAGAGATCAAAGCAACTTAGACCTATGATCACACGTATGGAGGCATAAACTTTTAGCAAAGTGGTTCCAAACGTTTTTGGCTTGCAACCCCGTTAAACAAAGCTGTGTCTACATGTGACGCCTCAGCACTGGTTTCAGATGTCGATGAGTGTTTAACGGTTCCAACAAAGAAAATTTTTCAGATAGTGTCATTTAAATAATTGACACAAGAGGAGGTAAAACTATCAACAACAAAGCAAAGAGAAAAAAAGAGAAAACAAAGACATACACAAACTTGTGTAGCAGAACTTATTTCTTCTTTCCTCTCTCATTAATCATCTCTGCCTTATCACATCTGCAACACACTAGTGCTCAAGGGATTAGGAAATCTTGATTAATTGACTGGTGAGTTTTTAAATGGTCATTTAAGATCATTTATCAAGTAAAAATACCAAACATGGGGTGCCCTGGTTGGCCTCCAGCCGAGGACTCTCTCTCCCCTCATTTCCTGTCATCTCTCTAATGTCATTTGTCTTAAGAAAGGCATATAATGCCCACAATTTAAAAAAAAAAAAGAACTTTTCTCTATTTTATATAAGTGTAAATTGAATACTGTTTGGTTTTTGACTGTTGGTCAGACCAAATAAGTAAAATAAGTAATTTTACGCAATTGAAAGAGTCTTAAATTATTTGATGTGTTTTTGAAGCATTCAAATCTAAATGTTAATGGTTTAAGTCAAAATGGTTAAGGTAACCCATCTCAAAATGTACCGTATTCTCTGCATTCACTCATCGTCCCCTCCAGCTCCTTCTAGGGAAACCCCGGTGTGGCGGTATCCCTTCGCGATGCGAAGATGGCGACCCTGCTCCCTCCCCGAGGCACCGATGCGTTCCGCCCCTTCACCCAGGAATCGCTGGCGGAGATCGAGAGGCTCAAGGAGGAAGGAAAAAAGGCCGCAGAAGTAGAGGCACATGAAGAGGAAGAACCAGCAGCCCCAAACGCTGATCTGGAGGCGGGCAAGAGTCTGCCCATGATCTACGGAGACCCTCCACCAGAGTTGCTCAACACACCTCTGGAGGACCTGGACCCCTTCTACAAAGCGCAGAGCGTCAGTCTCAGCACATCAGGGCTCACATGGCAATGAAAAGCTCCATTGAAACACATAACCACCATGCACACTTAGTGTTTAATGAGCTTGACTCTGTCCTTACATAACCTTGAAATATGACAGGATGTATTACTTAAATTTCAGTTATTACAGCTGCATACAGTATCACTTACTCAATGTATACGATTTCATTTGTGGTATGCATATGTTACAGTTAAATGTTAAAGTATTATTTCAAGATTGTCATCACTAAGTATTTATTGAAATGTAAGTATTTTTGGACTACATACTAGCTTGCATTTATACAGATAATCTCTGTGTTTTTCAGACATTCATTGTGATCAGCAAAGGAAACACAATCTTCAGGTTCAATGCTGAACCGGCTTGCTACATTCTGAGCCCCTTTAGTTTGGTTAGAAGAGGAGCCATCAAAATTCTCATACATTCATATCCTTTGGATAGTTGTTGCCAGCTTTTAACTTATTTAGTGTACTAAGGTTTGAAACTGGACATAAAGTGATGTAGATGTTGAGCAATGGCTAAAGGGGGGAAATGTCTGCTTATACATAAAATGTCCATGTTTGTTTCCTTAATCCTGAATTAAATTATTTAGCATGTTCATTATGATCACAATTCTATCGAACTGTGTATTCATGACGATGAGCAACCCACCAGCATGGAGTAAAACTGTTGAGTGAGTACTTCATTGTTGTAGTTTAGTTTTAGTAATTCTTGTGTTACATTTAAAACTATTTATACGAACTTGTGTTGTGTTTGCTCCTAGGTATGTTTTTACTGGTATCTACACCTTCGAGGCAACAGTCAAAGTGTTGTCTAGAGGTTTCTGTGTTGGATCTTTTACATTCCTTCGAGATCCATGGAATTGGCTGGATTTCATGGTGATCAGCATGGCGTAAGTATCTGAGTGTGCTCTCATCTATCTATGTAGTTGCATTTGATATCAGAAAAATGGCTCTGATGTTCTTATCACTGCATATTATCCACATCTTGACATTAGAATCAAGAGTCTGAGTGCATACATTGCTGCTAAACAGAAGTTACAGTTCAAAAACTAAACATTTTTAAACAAACTATCAGCTACTATGAAAGCTGATTTTGTGCTTATTTGTATAACTTATTTCTGCATTTTAGATGGACAGTTCTCAAACTGCAGCCAAATTGAAATAGAAAAATGAAATGATATGTTGATTCTTATCTGGCTATTGGCTTTGATTCATTGTTTTATGTCTTTCCACAGATACATCACTGAGTTTGTTGACCTTGGCAATGTGTCAGCCCTCAGGACATTTCGTGTACTTCGAGCCCTTAAAACAATTACTGTGATTCCTGGTATTCTTAATATTCTATATATATATATACTTATATTATTTGTGTGCGTGCTTATATTGTGAGTATACTACTGAGTAGGAGTAACGTCACAAAGGAGACAGTATATGACCTTGCTTCACATAAAATTTAATGTTTTCATCTTTTCATTTACTTAATAGTATATGAATAATTTGTTATATTGATTATCATTTGTTGTTGCAGGGCTGTTTGACTGTCAGAGATCTGCCACTGACTTACCCATTGTATTTTGTCAGGTTTGAAAACCATCGTGGGCGCTTTGATCCAGTCAGTGAAGAAAATGGTGGACGTCATGATTCTGACCGTCTTTGCTCTTGCTGTTTTTGCCCTCGTTGGCCTTCAACTTTTTATGGGAAATCTGCGTCAGAAATGTGTGCGATGGCCTATCGAAACAAATGAAACAGCATTTGAATTCTTTAACACCACCACCGCATTTAATGACACTGTGTCCTTCAACAATACCATGGGTGTCAATGAAACAACATATTCCAACAGTACCTTCAATTTCACTGAATATATTGAGAACCCAGGTATGTTTAACACATATTAAATCTCTTATTTTAAGCTGATATTGTCCTCAGTGGAATAGATTTCACTGTTTATTTTCTTTGTGGTTTATAGAGAATTACTATTTTTTGGATGGCAGCCCAGATGCTTTACTTTGTGGAAACAGCTCTGACGCTGGGTATGTATTATCCACACTGGGACTACCATGCTAATTTTGTCTAGTCAATCTGGTCTGGTCATCTATCAAAGCTGTTTGAGTCTTGGTTCCTTAACCATTTCAAAAGTTTGGGGAGGCTGGGAAAACAATTGTAGCATGCCGACTCTTCTTCTTTGTTGACAGAAAGTGCCCAGAAGGATACACATGCATGAAGGCTGGGAGGAACCCCAACTTTGGCTACACCAGTTTTGACTCTTTCGGCTGGGCCTTCCTGGCCCTCTTCAGACTCATGACCCAGGACTACTGGGAGAACCTTTTCCAGCTGGTTGGCACTTCTTTCATTTGTTGCAAGCAGATTTATGACCTCTAAGTTGGAACTTTTCATTTTAAAATTGAAGTTATGGAAATAAATTTGTCCTTAGTTCTCGTAGCTTCTTTTTTGCTCTAAACACAGATCCTGCGGGCGGCTGGTAAGACATACATGCTGTTCTTTGTGGTGATTATCTTTCTGGGCTCCTTCTACCTCATCAACCTCATCCTGGCTGTGGTAGCCATGGCTTATGATGAACAGAATCAGGCAAGTCAGCAAGAGGCCATAGAGAAAGAGGAGGAGTTCCAGCGGCTACTGGAGCAACTCAAGAATCAGGAACAGGTAACTTTTATAAGCAATAAGGAGACAGCTAACCATACAGCTATGTTTACTTTAACATACCTGCTCACAACTTCCTCGAGCAGTGTTATAATAAGTTAAATTCGATGACTGTGGTTGTTGCCATGTAACAACTTGTTTTGTTCCTTAGTACAAGGGTGTTAAAATATCTAAAACGTGGAACTGAAAGTGTTAATTGTCTACAAAGAAATCATATTGTTTGTAGTAAAATTGAAGCAACAGTTAGAAGTACTGTATTTTTTTTTATCTAACAGGCTCACCTTCTTGGGAGCCAAGCTACTCTAACCAGTAAGAAGTCGCTCAGTCGTCACACCATATCTGAGTTGGCAGATGATGAACGGAGCCTTGAACATGATGAAATTGTCAAGGATTGTAATGGAAGACTCATTCCCCGTCTGCTAATCAGAGCGCCCACCATGGTCGAGGTTTGTCAGTGTTCCCTCTGGTCACAGTTAATCTGGTCAGGCAATCTTTTCTTTTTAACTTACGCAGATGTGGTTGTTTTAAAAAGCCTTTGGTTTTGATTTAAGTTGTGATTCTGAGGTTCAATCATGAGCTTGCAACTGACAGATTTATGAATATATTTTACAGTCTGCTGCAGATTATGAACTCAGAGAGAAGTCATTGGGATCTGTGCACAGCAGCATGCTTCATCTGGAAGAACCAGGCCTGACGCAGAGATCTGCTAGTGCTATGACTGTGCTCACTACTGCTATGGAAGGTACAGTACCAATGGAGATAGAAACTCCACCATGATAATGTACCAGTAGTTGTCATACTGAATCCTAAGATATAGGATTTCTTTACTAGCTTTGATTAAACTAAAATAAGTAGACGACACAACAACACCAGTGGCAGGGTTTGAGCATCTAGAAGTGTCAAGTTCCTCCAGGGAATGAAGAAATACACAAGGCTTAGATGCAGGTTCTTAGAGGAGATGCTCTAATGCGAGCTGTAATTGCTTAGATTATCGAGCAGTTGTTAACATTATACACTCATTTATCCAAGGCCAATACAGTAGCATTGTCTTGAGCTCGCCATAGTTGGGCTAATCACATTGTGTGCGGGAGAAATAGCTGTCAACATTCAGTGTCACACCCTCGTGGTGTTAAGCTTCGGTTATATCAGCTCAACTATGAATTGGCACAGACGAGACATGAATTTTACACACTCATCATTGCTCTCTGTTAGCTGTATCGTGCACATCATTTAAAGATAACTCATATGCTTTGACGGTGGACTACCTAATTGTTTCTCCTGTCTGTCTTTGTCTAGAGTTGGAGGAGGCTCAGAGGCCGTGCCCACCCGGCTGGTACAAGTTTGCCGACATATTCCTGAAGTGGAACTGCTGCACGCAATGGGTGGTCTTTAAAAAATGGGTGCACTTTGTGGTGATGGACCCTTTTGTCGACTTGGCCATCACCATCTGCATCGTGCTCAACACCCTCTTCATGGCCATGGAGCACTACCCCATGACCCCAGAGTTTGACAACATGCTCTCAGTGGGGAATCTGGTAAATTTGTGCCACATAACATTTAAATTTCATTGCGGAAATATTCTTACATCTCTGACTTGATTTTGTCAGTGCCTTTTAAATAAACTCATACCCCTGCAGGTTTTCACTGGGATCTTCACAGCGGAAATGTTCTTCAAGCTTATCGCCATGGATCCCTACTACTACTTTCAAGTTGGCTGGAACATTTTCGACAGCATCATTGTCACTCTCAGCCTGGTGGAGTTGGGGCTGGCAAATGTCCAGGGGCTGTCTGTCCTCAGGTCCTTCCGTCTGGTGAGAAACAGGGATTGAACTTATTTGTATCCTTTTACCACAATGAGATTACTTCCTACATTATTATTCATTGTCTTTGTTTGTGTCTACCCTGTGTTGGAGACAGCTTCGTGTCTTCAAACTAGCCAAGTCCTGGCCCACGCTCAACATGCTGATCAAGATTATCGGTAACTCAGTAGGAGCTTTAGGAAACCTGACTTTGGTGCTGGCCATCATTGTCTTTATCTTCGCTGTGGTGGGTATGCAACTCTTTGGCAAGAGCTATAAGGACTGCGTGTGCAAGATCGCCGAAGACTGCGAGCTGCCACGCTGGCACATGAACGACTTTTTCCACTCGTTCCTCATCGTGTTTCGCATCTTGTGCGGGGAGTGGATTGAGACCATGTGGGACTGCATGGAGGTGGCCGGAGCTGGGATGTGTTTAGTTGTCTTCATGATGGTCATGGTCATTGGAAATCTAGTGGTGAGTGCAACAATTACTCATTCACTACTAATCCCTGTCTTAAATCTGAAGCATGGTGATGTATAATTTTCCCTGGGCATTCAGACTGAAAACTGGGGCTGTGCTCGTGGGGACGTGTTGCTTCAGGTACGACGAAGTACAACCCAGAAAGGCCGGTTCGAGTAGTAGATCCATGAGTTTGAAGGCTTATCAGATGCCAAAACACTGCACAGTGGTTGATAAAACTATGAGACAGAATTTTATCACAACATTGCACTGCGTTGAAGACAAAGTTGAGCCTGGTTACTTTTCTTTTATTAAAAGCCCCAGCGTTTTTTGGCTGGAACCCCTCGCGTCAGCACCCCTGCTGTGCCAACATAGTTTTCTCTTTGAAATGAATGGGGGGG
>NTHP01000634.1:250371-266316 GCA_003416845.1 Oplegnathus fasciatus
ACATATATATATATATATATATATATATATATATATATATATGTTAGGAAACAGAGAAGACTGTATGATGTTACACAGGTCAATTTCATTTAGATAAAAATAATTGTTACTCAGTTTACGATCAGGGTAAGTAGACATGATAGACATTCTTACCTTGTGGCTGTGTTGTCACTTTATAGTCAGTGATTATATCAGCACACAGTAAATCTTAAGCAGACGGTCATTCCTGAGCTCACAGATGCTGCCACTGAACAACATATGCAATACCCAAACAACTGTCACTACTGTGAAGCTGTAAAGCTGACAAACTGTTTTGAAGAATCTCTCTAAATCTAACAGTTATCTTATTATAATGCCAGGAGATTTTGTGGCCTGCGTGTCTCAGCAGTCTATTGTTAACCCCTCAGCTGAGGGATGCCAAGGACAGACAGACACAGCTGGGGGAGAAAATTGTATCCACAAGGGGGCATTACAGTATCTTAGGTATATATATTTAATATATATATATATATATTTAACATTTATTTGCATATTTTTGTTTTTTGGCTCATCAAAATCTGGGTTCAGAAGTGGCTTGAGTTACACAGTAAACACAGATGTTCACAGATTCTAATATAAAGGAAATCATGACGTATTATTCCATATGATAACTGTTAAATTGATTCACTTGCACTGACCTTTTCACACAGTGTCTGTGTGAATTTGCGTGGAGAGGCAGCCGAGTTTGTGATGCTTAGTGAAGAATCCTGAGTGTCTGGAGCATGGAAGTACTGTCCCTGACATTTTATCTTGGCTTCGCAGAACAAGGACGTACAGGATAAAACAGACGATCACTCTCAGACATCATTTCAGCATCATATTTAATGACGAGAGCCAAAACCATTTCCTGTTAGGTTATTCATAGAAACGGAAAGGAAATGGCTCATCGTCAAGATGATAAAAGTATTGTGACGGCCGCACTGTGCCAAAATGATCATGGCTTTTTTGTGTCTCATACTGACCCCCAACCCTCCACCCTTACTCCAGTGTACACTCACCTCACACATAAATGCACACTATTTGCACTGACATGAAGGCAAATAGTTTACTTACACACTTCACGGGAGGGGGTTTCTATTTAAATCAAATGACTTGAGCCACCAAACAGTGGTTTTGACCTTGAGTATGTGCTAAGATCCGGCTCAAGTAAGCATGCTGCCACTGAGGGAACAAACACAGACAGCTGAGCGAGCAGAGCTCGGGTGGCAGGGGGACTGG
The DNA here is from genome assembly GCA_003416845.1 of Oplegnathus fasciatus. NCBI lineage: Eukaryota > Metazoa > Chordata > Actinopteri > Centrarchiformes > Oplegnathidae > Oplegnathus > Oplegnathus fasciatus. Next base: position 251,629 of record NTHP01000634.1, read on the forward strand.
GTGTTAAGGAAAAGTCATTTGATAGCAGATTGAACTGTAATTGATGAAGAGGTAATCATATTGGGCCATCAGCACCAGAGCACATGGAGCAGAGTGGACTTAACTTGAATGTTTAGGGACATTTTGTGCTCATTATTACTTCTCTCATCTGCATTCTTTATTGACTTTTGACATCCTTGTTTTTGCCTTCTTGCCACACTCCAATTCCTCTTCCTGAAGAAGAATTTTTAATATTACTTTATGTAATTTTAAGAGCTAAGACCATCATTATCAAAAACATGTGGAATTCTTTCTCAGAGCTAGAAATCTTAAAGGAATAGTGCAGCATTTTTGGTAAAATACTTCTACCGCTGTCTTGCTGAGAGTTTGATGAGAAGATCGATACCATTCTCATATCTGTCTCTAGACAATTAGCTTAGCTTAGCACAAAGACTGGAGGCAGGGGTAAAAAGTTAGCCTGGCTCTGTCCAAAGGCAACAAAATCTAAAGCTCAATAATTAACATGTTACACCTTGTTTGTTTTTTCCACACAACTGCTGATTGCCTGGCAACCTCACGGTGACAACAAGACTAACTGCACACATAACCCCACATAAAACCACAACTAATTTTTTCTCCTTGTTTTTTGTACAGATTAAACAAACAAGATATTGCATATTAATTGGAAGTGCTGGTAGTCAGTTTCTTACCTTTGGACAAAGCCAGGCTGGCTGTCTCCCCCTGTTTCAAGACTTTACGCTAAGCTAACAGGCTGCTGGCTGTAGCTTCAGATTCAACTGACAGACATGAGAGATTTATTGGCTCTTCTCATCTAACTCTTGGAAAGAAAGCAAATAGGCGTATTTCCCAAAATGTCAAACTATTCCTTCAAGATAAAGACAAAACTTCTCGCGTCATCAGGTTACTAGAACTGCTCTAACAACTGGGAAATCACCCGAGTGATATTTTTGAGAATCTGGGAGCATTCTTTTGTGCATCACTAACACTGAAATCGTCATATCTGTTTACACTCCTTCACTGTCGGGCTTGTGTTTTGTGCAGCTCATCCCTTCCCCTCAGCCCTCTTTACTGATTCACAGCTCCTACACTGGAATGAGAGAGATCAGCCTGACCCTGGCCCGTGTAACCATGATCTCCCGCTAAACCTAAGAAATAGGAACCGAGAAATTGACTAACAGGTTTAGAAACTAAAGATAGCTGCGTCTGCAACAGAAGGCACATGACATAATATTTATCGATGTGCCATCAAAGGACCAATTTGATATGTGATGCATATTTGAGCTAGTCCAGTCTTTTGTGTTTAGTTCGGCAATGTTTCTTTGACTCAGCAATTACTGACTTTAAGCTTGTCCACCAGAAAAGTTAATAATTATTCCACTTGAGGTCCCAGTAGGGATTCACATGGGACTATAATGTATTCACTAACTCTTAATTCAAGTAAATATTTATGATAATGTAATTCTCATCCATTGATCACAGATATAAGTTGATAAAGACAATAAAGCTTTTGGTTTTCACATCAAGGTACAAAAGGAAATTGTTGAAACTATGTTTAAAATCTGATTTAAATTTCAGTGTGTATTTGCCATTACCTTCATCACTCCTTTGCTTTCTTTCGTCAGGTATTGAACCTCTTCCTGGCCTTGCTGCTCAGCTCGTTCAGTGGAGACAACCTCTCAGCGGGGGACGATGACGGAGAGATGAACAATCTCCAGATTGCCATTGGCAGGATCACACGGGGCATCGACTGGTTCAAAGCGTTCGCCATTCGAACTGTCCTGCAGATTCTTGGGAGAAAGCCCAAGGAGCCCGAGAATGGCCCGATGGACGATGAAGACCCTAAAACGGAGGGAATTGAAATGAACCACTTGGACTCCAGTTCGGATTTCAAAATAGCAGATGGGATACCTAATTGTTTGGTTGAAGGCCGGCCTTCTGGAATTTTTGTGGATGGAGAGCTCAGTCTCAATGTGCCAATCGCCCTGGGAGAGTCAGACTTTGAAAACCTGGGCGAGGACGATGACGATGATGAAGATCATGCTAATGACTCAGAGATTTCAGATGAGAAACATCACTTGGTAAGTACAGTAGATCAATCAGCAAGTTCAATCTATTGATCTATCTACATGCACTTGAAATACATCATCCAAGAACAGCATATATATTACTTCAGTATCAATCTCAAAATGATAGTTTAAACAATATAAATTGAGTTCTCTGAACACAGGCTGACTTCTCTAACAGGCTTTATGCTTTGTCAATCACTGCTCGTCAATCAGGATGAGCCTATTCTTCACCTCTTCATGACAATGGGCACATTGACAGCATGCTATACGATACATACGACCTAAAAGCCACATCAATCATGGACACCTGCATCTAACACACCTCACAAAGAACGGGGAGGGGGATGTTGCAGTGCAGTGATGCTTATAAAGTAGTGTTACGAGATAACTTGTGCCATGTAATCACTCACTTGCACGGTCCTCATTATAAGCCATGTGATAGACCCTTACAGAGCCGTTTTATCTCTGCTTTGGCTATTTGAAAAATCAAATTTCTAATTGTCCTGAAATTTGATATTTTGGACCTTTTGAACTACATTATTTAAAAAGTCCTGCACAACCATGGTACACCTGCACAGGTGTTGACACTTAATGTGCCTGATTAAATAAGAGTGAGCTTGATTGACATTTTCCTCACACTCCGGTAAGGCATGGTCAGGAAATGCATGCTTGTTCGGCTTTCAATAGTAGTGAATGGGAGATGGAGCGAATATTCGTATACTGGAAATTCAACATGACCTTTAGCTTTGTCACATCTGTTAGGACTGGACAACTTACACCTTTATAATTCGTACATGTAGTTTGACGACCTCAGATAATTCTGCCCAAGATTTACCTGAGCAGAGGTCTAATCAACAAGAATAAGTGAAAGTACCTGTGCGGATGAGCCCTGCACACCCACACAGGTGTTTTCACTTATTCTGGCTGATAAAAGCTTGCCAAAGTCTGTATACTAATAAAAATGGTAAAGGTGTAGGTTGTCCTGTCAACAGAGTATGAGGGAGATGTCAGTCAAGCCCTGTCTGTACACGCCATAGACTGTATCTATGGTACACGCCTGCATAGTCCAGGGAAGAGGTCCAATCAGGCAACATAAGTGAAAACACATCTGTAGGTGTTGTGCAGGGCCTCTAACAATCTTGTTAACTGGGAAATTAAACCTCACCCACATGTAAACTAATAACGCACAGCTAATCAAATGCTAAAATACATTTATTTGGGAAACGAAACTTGTGTGCAGGATATGTTTGTCTTATTGCTTATAAACGCTTAATAAAGTTCATTCTCTATTCCTGTGCTATTTCAGGAAAACTTAGAAGATGAAATTAGTATGCAGAGAAATGGCAAAGTGAGTAACTCTGTAGACCCACATGAACAAAAGCAAACCCTTGTTACCAATTTATTGATTGATTAAATGGGGAAAAAAATTCAACAATGTATATTTTGCATGGTGGCTTTGTAACTGAGCTTCAATTGTAATTCTTGACTAGCTGATGGGTGCTTTGAATGATGGGGATTCTTCAGTGTGTAGCACAGTGGACTATCAACCACCTGAGCCTGAGCCAGAAGAAGTGGAAGAAGAAGAGCCAGACCCAGTGGAGCCAGAGGCCTGCTTCACTGACAGTATGAACCTTTGTAAAACAAACATTTAACCATGAACTGTAAACTGATCTTCTCACAGACTCATTTTTTATTCCAGTGCCAGTGACATCTTTGGGAGTAATCCTGAACCTTTGACTTTCCTCTCCCCTCAGACTGTGTGAAGCGCTGGCCATGTCTGACTGTGGACATCACCCAAGGTAAAGGCAAGAAATGGTGGAACCTCCGCAGGACTTGCTTCACTATTGTGGAGCATGACTGGTTTGAAACCTTTATAATCTTTATGATCCTCCTCAGCAGTGGAGCTCTGGTGAGTGCTGTCATCAGTGCAACAAATTTAGAAATGTTGACTGTTTTATGATAGTGTTAAGATACCGTATTACTGTTAGGATATGTATCTAGGTATCTCATATCTTCTTTTGGCAGGCCTTTGAAGATATATACATAGAAAGACGCCGAACCATCAAAATTATTCTGGAGTTTGCTGACAAAGTTTTCACCTACGTCTTCATCATTGAAATGCTCCTTAAATGGGTCGCATATGGCTTCAAGACCTACTTCACCAACGCTTGGTGTTGGTTAGACTTTTTCATTGTAGATGTAAGTCTTGACATCTTATTTTAATACCTGTATGTGTGACTTTCAACAGAACATACGTACAAACCCGTTTTATGTCAGATAAAGTCTGTGGTAACACTTGAATAGGAAATGTTTTGATTCTGCCACAGATTTCCCTGATTAGTTTATTTGCCAACTGGATGGGATACTCTGACCTTGGACCAATCAAATCGCTCAGAACTCTCAGGGCACTAAGGCCTCTTCGAGCACTGTCAAGATTTGAAGGGATGAGGGTGAGTTTTCTGGCTGTACAACCACGTTTGAGCAATGTGCATGGCTAACTTTTAGATGATGCAGCTGTGATGTTTAATGCATTATCATACTAATTTGACTGGCTTTCCCCCACAATGTGTGTTGAATGCATGCTTACAACATGGCTGCTGTAACAGAGCTGACTGAGGTAAGAGTACTGGTAAAACTTTATGGCAATAGCAAGTTGCTCACTCCTACAAACAAAATAATCCAGGGAATAATTCAATACATTTCTATATTTTTCCTTAATTCTAATCAAGTCTTCTCTTTTGGCCAGGTGGTGGTGAACGCTCTTGTTGGAGCAATTCCCTCCATCTTCAACGTGCTGCTGGTGTGTCTGATCTTCTGGCTCATCTTCAGCATCATGGGAGTTAACCTGTTTGCTGGGAAGTTCTACCGCTGCATCAACACCACCACAGAGGAGCTTTTCCCCATGAGTGAGGTCAACAACAGGAGCGACTGTATGGCCATCAAAGAAGCCACGCAGGAGGCCCGCTGGGTCAACGTCAAAGTCAACTATGACAATGTGGGAAAAGGCTACCTGTCCCTGCTTCAAGTGGTGAGGAGTACCGTTGCCATTATTATACACATGGAACATCTTGTGATCTGAAAAAAAAAAAATAGTTGTTGTGTTCAATGACACACATTTCGAAACAATGCTATTTTCAGGCAACTTTTAAAGGCTGGATGGACATCATGTATGCTGCCGTTGACTCAAGAGAGGTAGTTATTATTTACCTTAATGTCAGCATTGAAACATTACATTTAGCATTAAATAAGTTGGTTTGTTGTACAGTCATATGTATCAGTACTGTATACGAGGAAAACACTTTTAGGATTTTAGTCTCACTACGCAACCTTTCTCTATTATTCTATATTCATGTATACTTTGTTTTTGGTGAATTACAAAATTACGTAATATTTAGAACAGTAGTTGAAACAACTTATGAGAAAGGAGGAATCACACAAAAGAAATCCTAAATATTATTTTCATAACTTAATAACTATTTTGGCAAGGACAGTATGTATACTCAGTGTGTTTTTTTTAATGGGTATATGTATAGAAATCATATCAGTAACATTAAGAAATCCATCTGCATTGCTGGGAGCTCATATATTCTCCCTTCCCTTTCTAACACCACCCTGCACTTTAAGTTAATTGAATATATACTGTATGTAATATATACTGTATGTGACAGATGGTGATGGTGAAGTGAGTCCAGTCTTTGGATCAACAAGTGCCCTTCCTGGCTAGTATCATATTCCAGTATAACCTTTTATCCCGTGTCTTACTTACTTACTCACTCTTACTTCATATACTTAAACATTTAGTAACAGGGAAAGGACTGCTTTCTCTGAAATGTTTCCTAATGATTTAAATGTTTTGTTTCCTTTAGGTAGAGGAGCAACCATCTTACGAGATCAACCTCTACATGTACATATACTTTGTCATCTTTATCATCTTTGGCTCTTTCTTCACACTCAACCTCTTCATTGGTGTCATTATTGACAATTTCAACCAACAAAAGAAAAAGATAAGTATCACACTTTTTATGAGAAGTAGTCTGCACCAATACAAAAGTGATGGATGTTTTTCTTTAAGTCTATACTTCATTTTAAAGCACACAAAAGTTGTCACCTAATTTAAATGCCTATAATGATGTTTCTTTTATGTTTTGTCTGCACTTTGGAGATAAAGACATCTTCATGACTGAGGAACAAAAAAAGTACTACGATGCCATGAAGAAACTTGGTTCCAAGAAGCCACAGAAGCCGATTCCACGTCCAACGGTATGTTGTTCATTTACAACTGCATGATTATTTCAGTCACTGATAGTAATATCAGTGTGTTATATTGTTTAGGAAAGACTCAAAACTATTGTTTAACTACATTGCTTGATGTTGAAAAGTATAAACAAGGTAAGCCGAAGTAACGACACATCAGCTCGGCATGTGTGGCATGACGGTGTCATCAGTGACCCCGGCGCTGACCTTTTCTGCACACTGCTGGTGTGAACAGGCCAAATGACCCTAATGGATTTCTGTTTCTGTTCCTCGTCTTTCTCAACCCCTCGCCCTGTCTCCCTTTGACTTGCAGAACCTAATCCAGGGAATGGTGTTTGACTTCATCAGTCAGCAGTTCTTTGACATCTTCATCATGGTGCTCATCTGCCTCAATATGGTGACCATGATGGTGGAGACAGACGACCAAAGTGCAGAGAAGGAAGATTTCCTCTTTAAAGTAAACGTGGCTTTCATTGTCGTCTTCACCGGAGAGTGTGTGTTGAAGCTCTTTGCCCTGCGACAATACTTCTTCACCAATGGATGGAACGTTTTTGATTTTGTTGTGGTCATCTTGTCCATAGCTGGTGGGTATTTTGTGAATTACATTACTCAGAAACTGCAAATTGCTATTGTGTTCAAACAGACAATATGTGTGTCTCTGATTGTTGTTTATATCCTCTTATTTCAGGTACAATGCTCTCAGATCTAATCGAGAAGTACTTTGTGTCACCAACTCTGTTCAGAGTTATCAGACTGGCCAGAATAGGCAGGATTCTTCGTCTTATTAAAGGAGCGAAGGGCATTCGGACGCTTCTCTTCGCTTTAATGATGTCACTTCCTGCTCTATTCAATATTGGTCTCCTGCTCTTCCTCATTATGTTCATCTTCTCCATATTTGGCATGTCAAACTTTGCCTATGTCAAAAAGGAGGCTGGAATCGATGATATATTTAATTTTGAGACATTTGGTGGTAGCATTATCTGCTTGTTTGAGATTACGACATCAGCCGGCTGGGATGGGCTTTTACTTCCAATGCTGAACAAGGAGTCTCCAGACTGTGATCCAGACTTCGAGAACCCAGGCACGGATGTAAAGGGTAACTGCGGCAACCCGGGCATGAGCATGATTTTCTTCTGCAGCTACATCATCATCTCGTTCTTAGTGGTGGTCAACATGTATATCGCCATCATCTTAGAGAACTTCAATGTGGCACAGGAGGAGAGTGGTGATGCGCTCTGTGAGGAGGACTTTGAGATGTTCAATGAGACTTGGGAGAGGTTTGACGTGGATGGAACTCAGTTCATTGAGTATAGCCGGCTCTCAGATTTTTGTGATGCCTTGCAGGAGCCGCTGAGGGTTGCTAAGCCCAACCGGCTTCACCTGATTGAAATGGATCTGCCCCTGGTCATTGGGGACAGGATCCATTGCTTGGATGTCTTGTTGGCCGTCACACAGATGGTGTTGGGAGACACGGTGGAGATGGCAGCAATGCGGGAGAGCATTGAGGCTAAGTTCATCCTGAACAACCCCACCTCAGACTCCTTTGCACCGATTACCACAACGGTACGCCACAAAGAAGAGCAGAGCGCTGCTGTAGTCATTCAGAGGGCTTACCGCAACCACCTACTGAAACGCTGCATACGCCACGCCGCTTTTATCCACTGCTGTAAGAGGATGGGTAGAAAGGACGAAGGTGAAGATCCACCAGAGAAAGAGGGGATGCTCGCACGAAGGATGGGAGTGCTCTATGGCAGCAATGCGGACCTTGCAGAGGAGATGGAGCAGGCTGCTTTAGAAACTCTGGCAAGCCAACAGCCTCCTAATCCCGAGACGTTGTCACATTACACAGTTGCCCAGTGTGGTCCAGATCCCCCTGAGCCCAATATCATAGTTGTACCTGTAGAAATTACTAATGAGGTTTTATTACATTCTGCCCCCCACCAATACCTCTTGGCCCTACAGGCAAACCTGAGAGAGTCAATTGTATAACAAACAGCAGAAGACTTAGTTAAGAATGAATTATGTCTTCCTCCTGTTGTTTTTCACAAGTCAAGGAAGTAGTGTTAGCAGTTGATGCAAAGTCTCACTAATGAAGCCGAATTTTCCACATTAAATGAAGAGGTTACACAGTGCTAATGAATGTTTAAACTGCATTTTGGGTGATTAAATTTAACAATAATTCCTATTTTTTCATGCAATATTTAAAGGTGCAGTCTACGATTCTGGAGAAAGCTTGTTGATATTTGAACTCAACAGCCAAACAAATACACCCCTCCCTTCAGTGCTCCTTCAAACGCGCGCCAGTAACGCACAGTATTAGTTTGTCCTGTGCACAAGCACAAGTGGTGATATATTATACCGGCACTTTAAGTTAATTGAATATATACTGTATGTAATATATACTGTATGTATTACACCAGACTTTTTTTCAGCACACACAGAGCGGAAAGCTAGCGGACCGTGAGGAGATGTTCACTGAATTTGACAAAAACTGTTTTGGATTAGAATCGTAGACTACGTCTTTAAGCGTCTTTTTGGGGTTGAAGGTGGAACTGGAGTGCATGGTTTTATGATAATAACCATATAGACATCAGCAAATATAACCTAAATGGGAAGGATAGGTAAATCAACATCACTTTATGTAATGTTAAATTAGAATGAATGTGGCTGTAAAACAGACAACTTTACCAGTAATTACCAGTTGTACGTGTTTAATGTAAGTCCCACTGTACCACTCTTTTCTGTGCCTGTGGTGCTTTTTCTCTGGATAATGGTACTTAAAGTTGTAATCTCGAAGATTTTCATTTCGTTGTCTTTCATGGCACCTATGGCAATAATTGATAATTGCTGGTGTGTTTTTGGACCTCACTTCAGTTTCAGTTTCTAGTTTCATCGTCTGTAGATCTTTTCTTTGTTTGTTAGGCCATAGTAAGTGTTTACTCGCAACGCTAGCAGACACCGGCAAAAATAATATGCCACTTTACACACAGGTGAGTTGAAGAGTGAGTCTGTTGTGTTAAAAGCCTTGCTAAAAGCCTAACTGTGCGCTGCTTGTGATTTTTCTGGGGCCAGCGGGCCATAGGCTCAATCATATGGCGCAGGGAAAGGGTCAAAATGAATACTACTGAGAAGTCGGAGGAGGCTATGTCCTTGCTGAAGCCGGCTACTTATCTGATAACTGAGAGCCCGGCGGAGGGAAATGAGAAGCCAGCTATTCATTCGACCAAGTTGGTAACTCATGCGTCTAACCTAGCGACCCACTGGAAAGGCTACTGGCTTGGCTGGTCATTAGCTTCCGAGGCTGGCTACTAGCACGCCGAGGCTGGCAACCCATTGGAAAGCCTACTGGCTTGGCTGGTCATTAGCTTCCGAGGCTGGCTACTTGCACGCTGAGGCTAGCTACATTAGCTACTGGCTGGTCACTTTCTTCTTTTGTATTTTATTGGCGGATTGGAGCCAAATTTGGCGCGTTATCGCCACCAACTGTAGACAAATGTTATTTATCTAGATTCTTCCAATTATTCAAGTTGTTTGACCCCCCTCCCCCCACACACACACACCGACTTGACAATTTATTTGCGCCATTGCTGCTTAGAACGTGCATGTGCACAAAAATATCCATCCATCTATTTATGTTTAATAGTTAATAAAGACCGTTAGCCACTACATTTAAACCTACACCACTTAGTTTACCCAGTCAGGCCCAGCTGTCAAGTTGCCTTTTCCTTTTGTGGGTTTCAATATGAATGTATAGTCCAACTGATTATGTCTGAGAAAGATCTACAGCAGGGTTCGTCTAGATGGATAGATTATATTCATGTACACAGGCCATTACATCTGTATTGGACTACTTGTAAGCTGCAGTTTTGTTGACATCGTTGCCAATAGATGTAACCATAACCACAGTAAATCTATCGAGCCGGTTGACAACCGGCGCAGCTTCAGGGGCATCTCAGACAAAACATAACTTATTAACAGTGGTGGAAAGACTAGTTGAATGTTCTACACAAGGACAAGTACTGTTGTGGATATTTTACCAGAGTAGAAGTAAAAGTACTGGTGTAAAAAGCTACGTAAGTAAAAGTAAAACGCAAGTCATTGTACTCAGACTAGTTTCTGTAGTAGCCAGCCTCGGACGCTAATGGCCAGCCAAGCCAGTAGGCTTTCCAGTGGGTTGCCAGCCTCGGCGTGCTAGTAGCCAGCCTCGGACGCTAATGACCAGCCAAGCCAGTAGCCTTTCCAGTGGGTCGCTAGGTTAGATGCATGAGTTACCACCTTGGTCAAACGAATAGCTGGCTTCTCATTTCCCACCACCGGGCTCTCAGTTACCTCCACCGGCCTCTCAGTTATCAGATGAGTAGCCGGCTTCAGCAAGGACATAGCCTCCTCCGACCTCTCAGTAGTATTAATTTTGACCCTTTCCCTGCGCCATACAATCACCATTGTGTTGCATTATTCAGCAATAGATAGTGACTTAACAGACGTTTATTTAAATGAAAATCTTCGAGATTATATCTTTAAGATGGTACTTTAATTGACATTTCCAAATTAAGAGCATAATTAGATATGATTTTTCAGCATTTAAATGTACACTGGCTTTCAGGGAACCGCCACACTTAAAACTGATTTCTTTCTCATGTAAATCAGTCTTAAAACTGCAAGATAGAGCAAGGTTTCGCTCACCTTGTATTTCTAAAAAATCCTACACATATTTTAATATTTTTTTTATCTGAATAGTCATTGCCCAAATGACAGATGTCTGAACATGGGATTTTCCAGTGGATTTTAATGCACACTGTGGTTGAAGCCTTCATTTAGGCCAGCAGTAACTTTGGAATATTACCAGAAAACCAAACCACGTGCCCCAGTTTCTAACCAAGGAGTAACTGGAATGACACATGCCAAAACCTGAATGACCGTTTATAGGATTATAGGATTTTATGCTGTGTTTATGTCATACACATGTTTATGTGTGTACAAGCTTGCAGAGCAGATTATCACTTGACTCTCTGTGTTGCCTTGCATTTAAAAGCCAGAAGTTTTTGCTTCTTCTGATATGACATGACTGTAGCACTATTATCCAACTTATACAGAGCAATATTTGAAAATTAAATTAGCATACACACAACACTACTTCATCATGAAAGCCACATGGAAATTGTACCATTTCATGACTAATATGGTACACTTAATTTGTTTTCATTTTTGAAACATTAAACAGAGCAAAGTCCTATTCCTGCTCACTTTAAGTCACTTTTATGTGGAATCTCATCAATGTGAGGGCTCTGCATGCTAATCTTTCAATTAGACACTAAACAATTTTCTATGGTGGAGTTTGTTAGTTAAAAATAAGTCTTATCTTGATCACATGTATCCAAGTCTACCAGTGAAACCCTGATCTCTGTTATTCTTTATTAGTTAACAACAACATGGGCCAGCTAATGCTGTTAACATCTGTCCCTGAGTGGCTCATTCAGAAAGGCCCCGTTTATATTGCACTATTTATATCCCTTCCAGGTCAAGTTAGAGCAGTTGACTGTGTAAGACTGAGAGACCTTCCTGTTTGATGACTTCATCACTGATATATGCATGTCTTATAAATGTTTCGTCTATTTTTTCTATTTTTTCGGTTCCCTCACGCAGATCTCAAAGCAAGCAGTCACTTGTTTTCCATTTGGTTTCCATTTCAGCATTTAGGTTTAAACGCTATCTGTGACTGTAAACTTAACATGTGATGTTTACATTAACACGGTTGCATAACAGAACTACTAAGCTCCCTGTTCATTTCAACTGTTTTCTATATTTGTCTACTAAATCACAGTAATTCTAGCAATAAAACAAGTGCTTTGGTACTTGCTGTACATTTTAAATGAAGTTTTGCCTCAGGTTGGATCAAGTGCAGAGTTTGAGCTTAAATTACTCTGAAATTCTGAAACATAACACAGCTGAGTGTTGAATTAGTTAAATATGAATCTGAAGTTAAAGGGAATACCCCTCTTCCCAATGTGTAGATAATCTATTATTTGCATATTAACAAAAAAACTTTTTTTCATTTCAGTGAGAATCTTTATACGCAGTGGATCTAATCATCTCAAGTCTGTCCTCATGTAGAAAGGTTGCTTCACTTGCTGTTGTGTAAGTCTTAACTGAATTTAAAATGTCTTACTCTGAATATATATATACATGAACAACATAAGCACTTTTACAGTTTTCTAGTTTGTTTTTTACAATAGACTATAGACGGTTGTCTCTTCTCTTGTTTATGTGTTCAGCATTGTTTTAACATCAACCCTGGGGGATAAAAAATCATGAATGTTTCCTCTACGAGGGGTGTCTTTGTCTTATCCTGCTGCCGCAGCATGGCAGTTATTCCTGTCAGAAGTCTGTAATGTGACCTGCAGCAAATTCTATTTGAGATTGACACACTGCTGCACCACTTAGCTATAGTCTCCTCAGATGGTACAGTCAAATCCACAAGACAGTGTCCTCCTTTTGTTTACATTTCTAACGGAGGAAGAGCCACATGGGGAGCTTTACTGGTACACCCACAGTCAGTGTTGCCTGTATATACATTTTTCTTTCTTTTTTCCTTCTGTATTGTATATTTATATCATTTTGTTATTGTAAAAATTGTAACTATATTGTGAGAATAAAACACTTCTTGTAGGGAATAGTAGGCTGTGAGTTTATGTTGTCACGTGGTGTATTATGTGTTGCCTGTGAAGGTACACTTATACACTGAGGCCCTCTGGTGGTTGTACAATGAACAGATCACACTGCTAACTGATAAACTCCTAATACTGTCACATGTTTTATTTTTATTTCTGTGTGAAATACAGTATTTGTCACAGATTAATACACATTTGATGCGTCAGTTGAGTATTTACAGTAGCAGGACTCTATGTGTGGGACTGACTCACATGTGCTTTAAATAAATAAATAATAAAAATGTATTTATAATACATTTTGGGCAATAATAGGGCTCTGTGGCGCAGAGGAATAAGCTATATCAGGCTTTGACAATACTTATTATAGTAGGTTCAATTCAATCCTTTCCTGGGGTTTGCTGACAATAAGAAAAATATAGAATAACTGTCAGTCTTATCCTTTAAAACACTGCCTGCTATGAGCCTGATTTAGTTGCAAAACTGTATATAAAATGTTTCTTAGTCTTCTCTTTCATTTGCCATCTTTTCATTTCCAGTACTGAAATATTGCCCCTTAAACAGAACTGCCGCATTTCAGCACCATATAGTGCTGTACACGGCTCACTTGCCCAGACGCTATTTTTTGTGCGTGAGCGTCAACAGACGAAAATAAGCACTGCCTGTTACAAGAAATAAGGAGGTGGGGTGTCTGATTTATTTGCATATTTCTGTGGTTGCACGCTATGCCTTGCCCACGGCTGACTGAAGTTACTTAAGAGGGATGAAGGCTCAGCTGGAGAGTTGCTCAAATGCGTGTCAGTTTTACAACTAAGGACTATTTTAATTTTTGATTATTCTGCTAATTTTTTGAAAATTTACTTAACATTTTTAATCGATTACCACAATAGTTTCAGATTAATTTACCGTTAATTTATCGTTGCAGCTCTACAAATAACAGTTCCCACCTCTGACTGCTATTATTGATTTAGATCATATCACCACTGCTTATACAAAATGAAAGATTGAAAATGAAAAAATGCTTCTAAGGTTCCGACTGAGTCACCTCTCATTCAGATTATTGTAATGGAGGTACAGTATTTCCTGTCAGGGTTACGTGGTTGTCGGAAGGCAGTGGTGTATCTCCTGCTCACACACTGATCAAACTCCATACAGCAGATAAAACTGAGTGGGTGCTGTAAGATGCATATTCGTTTCGGGAATTAGGGAAATGTGATCAGCTTGGCTGATCTGAAAACTTCACTCTTGACTGCATGTGGATGTTGCATAACAAGACAAAGAGTCTACAGCCATGCTAGCAGCTCTGTGGCGCTGTACTCAGGCACACAATGACAATGTTAACAGGCTAATGTTTTGCAGATATAATGTTTATAATGTTCACCACCTTAGTTTAGCTTGTTAGCATGCTGACATTTGCTGACCTGACGGTGGCGCTAGATGAAAATTCAGGGGATCACGAAAGTTATTACAGTTCATCCTGAAGTGGACGTAAATGTCTGAACCAAATTTCATGGCAAGCCATCAAATAGTTGGCGCTAGAGGACAAGTCAGAGGATCACTAAAGTCAATATGATACATCGACAGGGAACCATGAATTTCTGTACCAAATTTTGTGCCAATCCATCCAGTACGTGTTTATGTATTTCACAGAATAAGTGACAATTTTGACCTGTCTGTGGCACTATAGGTAAAGGTAAAATCAC
>NTHP01000634.1:266394-277051 GCA_003416845.1 Oplegnathus fasciatus
AATTATGTGGCATGCGCTGTAACCACTCAGCTACCACGGCGCTCCAGTTGAGATATTTAACTCTAGACCAAAGTGGTGATCGACCGACCCACCGAAAAACACAGTGACACATTGACACTGCCAGTCCTAGGGCCATGAACCTTACAGCATGGATGATACCACTGTTGAGACAAGAAAATCCACTTCAAACTAGAATTTTAGTATTTTTATGACTAGCTAAAAGAGCCAATATGTCTTACCCCAAATGACTTCACCTTCCCTGCTGTGATGAACAACAGACAAATCAGAGCGTGAGGTGGTTCTCTCTGAATCTGAAGAGATCCACAGGGCAGGGCAGGCTCGCAGGCTTTGTCCTGAAGTAACACAGTCGTCATTTGTTCTTCATCTTTTCTCCCTTCTGCCTGAAAGACAAATGTAGGTGCCACAAACCAAAATGTCAAAATGATTATTGATTAGGCCGTTTGATCAAACAAACACCCGTGCTGACAATAAGCATTTCATTATGCTTTACACACAAGATCTAGTGAGCCATTTCCATGTACACACACGTACAGACAAAACAACAGCCCATATACTGCTTGTTTACTTTTTCCTCTGCATTTTACACTGTTAAATCACATATTACAGTGTCTACTTACTATTCTTTTGACCTTGGAGTCAATACGAACAGGAGACAGACTCTAAACAAACCAAAGACAGCAATATTTAATACCATCAGTAAAATATGACAGTCCATCCTTATTCATACCCAATAAAACAAGCAAACTCTCCCTTCCACCCCAAAAAACTTGGTTTTCTGTGCGCCCTGTGACCAGCATAGTAATTTCCTCCTTTTGTGTTACTGATCCATAAATGAGAGCACGATAACTGATATTATTGTAGGCATTATTTTCCCTTTTCACGTCTATTCGACACATGTCAGGATGAACATAGAGGCTATTCACTGTTCATAAAGTTAAAAATAAGTATTGTTTTGGTATTGATACTGAAACTCAGGTATTGTATTGGTACAAGTATTGAAAATGCCAAACAATACCGAGACCCCAAGACCCCACACCTGAAAATAATTTGGTATCACATACATGTTTGTTGTTATCCTACAAATTGTCTCAAAAGCCCTTCAAAATTATCTTTCAAACCCCTGAATATTCAGATTTACAACATAGTTTCATTTGTACCTAAAAATGAAGCATATGTGAATGAAATTGGACGGCTTTTTAATGTTAAAAGTGTGGGTTGTTCACAGTTATTTTGGTTCCAGGTTCCAGTGCTCTTCCCCTTATTTGCCTGACATGAAAGCATGTGTAACAGACAGCACACCCATCGGTGCAGACACGTCTTCGCCTTCACAACATTTTGTTGACTGCAGAGAGATTTAGACATACGTGTGGACAACATCAGTGGAAGTATTTTTCTTTTGCATGTCATCATGCGCTGGTTGCTGGCTGGATACTGTGGGCTTGCTTTGATCAACATCTCAGGTAAATGTAAACTCTTGCAATATGATCAATTTAATTAGTGACTAAAAAATGAAAATGATGCCAACAGTGTGCATTACAGTCTTGGTACTAGCCTAAATATTAACATTAGTAAAACGCTGAATGTTATTACAGCAATATAATTAGCTAAATCATTTAATATTGCTTTACAAAGTCATTTAATTGCAACTTTTATGTCTGTTTAACCACAGCTACACTGCATACAAGTGTTTTGCATGTTATTTTTGACTCCACAGTACCATTACTTCCTGGCCATCTGGGGAGAAAGAGGAAGTTGTCTTCTGAGACAAAGACTTCTGTTGTCTTGGTTATTTTAATATACTGTATTTTGTACCATCAGGTTACGTTATTTCAGACTTGTAGTCTGTTTTTAGAGAAAGATAATGGACATAAAAGATATGAAAATTTTAAAATATATATATAGCAAACAATAAAAACAAACATAAACTACGCATTCCCAACATGGATAAATAGACTTGAACAACAAAATCACCACAACTTTTGTGTATACCATGATGCTGCTTTAGGTTGGATAAACCATTGCATTACTTCCATTATCCTCCACCTTGACCTACACATACATTTATACAAAACATTCCTTTTTACTGCCTGACATGATGGTGATAAACACATGACTGCTACTGAAATGATTAGTATTAAAATAGGGCTGCAATTATTTTGATTATCAATCTGATGATTGTTTTTTAGGTAAATACAATGGTTTAGTCTATAAAATGCCAGGATGAAATATTAAAATTTCCCAGAGACAAAGATAAAAACAGAGAAAGAGATCTTTACATTTGAGAAGCTGGAATAAGCAGATTTTTTGTTTTTTCAGTTATTGACTGATTTACAAAATTGTTTTTGATTAATTTTCTATCTTTCTATTGATTTTCCTAATTGTTTGAGGATTAGATTAGACCACTGATATATAAGTAATTGCTGGTTCATGATGACTCAATGTTGTCTCACTCTACAATAACCGCATAACAAAATTGATAAGTCAATCGACAGAAAATTATTAATTTATCAAGTATCAAAACATTCTCTAATACTTTGCTGCTTTTCTATGTTTTAGGCTGTATCAGTGTAAATTTTATATCTTTTAGTTTTTTACTTTTGGACAAAATAAGCAATGTGGATCCATCGCCTTGGGCTCTGCTTTTTTAATAAAAAAATTAAAAAATAAAATAGGATAAAATAATAATAATAAATAATCATTAGTTACAAACCTTATGACTACAATTAACATCCTTATCACTGTAAGCGATACCTACACCATAGGTGAGGACAAACACAAAGGCATCATTTGAGCACATATGATTTTTGGGTTTAAGCTCCCTGTAACTCCATCATTCCTCTCATCCATTCATCTGTAAAATTAGGACCAAGATATTCGACCTCACGTATTACTTTAAGAGCATCTCTGCTTAAGTAGAACTCTTGAAATTATAATTTTCTATCCTCTTCACATCCACTAAGTACATTGCTCTTCTTGACATTAACTGTGATGTCAAAACCGGCATCATATTGGGGGCATACAGTGTACTTATCAGCTGCTGAAGACCAGCACTGCAGGGACAAAATATAAATGATTTGCATACATGTTTGTCTAGAGAGATTTACAGTAACTGCTGCTGTAACTGTGTCACAGTGTCCCTCAACCTTCTTTTCTCTGCTCAGCTGCCACAAACCTCGCCCTGCAGATCACCCAGAAGCCCCGGTTCTATGGTCTCTCAGTCGGCAGCAATATGGGCATTTACTGTCTGTCCTCGATGAAAGACGTGCCGGGCACTGCGGAGTGGTACAAAGCTGCGAAGTACAATAGTGAAAAGGAGGAAAGAATAAAGATAGAGCAAGGAGAAAGGGTTCAAATTCATGACAGGAATCGGACCGGAGCCCCCTTTCTCTACATCAGTAAACTGCGCGTAGAGGACAGCGGAGTGTACTTCTGCAGCATACAAAGTAAATGGGGACCTGGGACTGAGCTTCAAGTTGTCAGTAAGTAGCTGGGACAACATATACAGTACCATTCAAAAGTTTGGAATCAGCCTGCCACAAAAGCTCAGATGGCTGAGAGGACAACTCTATTTTTGAATGGTCTTTCATGCTTTTAGGTCGTAGAAAGTCTCTTTACAAATAGATGTTATTTTGTCTGAAGGGTTGCAAAAAAAGTAATATTTTGTACATTGAGAACAAAACACTTCAACCAGACTGACAGTCTAAAGCGCAGAAAGAGACGAAGATACCTCTTAGCAACAGTCAAATAAGAATGTAAGAAATCACCAGTAATTGGTAAAATAAACTGGAAGCTTAGCAACAAAATCTGTGCAGATAGAAACAGGAACCAGTTCCAGTTTCAGTGTCAAGTCCTCAACAATGCCTCTAACAAGCTGGAATTAACAGACGTGTTACTTTGGCAAAGCTATTCTTAAAACTTCAAAATAGAAATAGAAGTTTGGTCGGCGGTTAGCACTGTTGGAATATCAGCTGAACATACTCTGGACTGACAAATCACAGTTTAAACCTGTTCAATCTAACCACTCAGTAGACTGCAGGGGGCCCAAAGAAAAACGGGTTCCCAAAATATTTAAAGCCCGATTGCACCCCTGTGGTTCAGCAATGAAAGAGGGTCACTTTTTTTTTTCTGGACTTAAAAACAAATTTAAAATCGGAGGGTATCTGGGGGGGAAAGTGGTTAAAACAGTATTCTCCGCTGTCATGCAACACTGTGGGGACTAAATGGAAATTTTAATCATTTAATTCTTCTTCTTTTGGGGACAAAACTATTTCAATAATAGCACATTTGGAGTCTGAATTATACTGTTTTTATCTGTGTTAAAATAGCCATTATTGAAGGAAAAAAGAAAAACATCAATATAACAGGTGATTCCAAACTTTTGAACAGTAGTGTATCTTATGCAGACACACAGACACATGGTGCAGTTTAACTTTGAGTTGTCATTCACTGGTTTTTACTGAGGTTTGTACCAGTAAACAAACCACTAACACACATCTTTCCTCTCACAGGACCAATTAACCATACCAATGCGCTGCACAGGACCAACATGAAGGATGGTCTCATCATCCTCCAGGGCCTGCTGTTGGCTGTGTGTATTGCTTCTATACTGCTACGCAAACGACAACTGGTGAGGAACAAGATGAACAAAACAAAAGAGACAGATCTGCACTTTACCAGACTGTGCGGCTGAGTTCAGCGCAGAACTTGCATAAGAGTCAGATAGAAATAGAACTGAGGATGTGCATAATAATATTCATAGTCAGTGTCAAGATAAACTAAAAATCAAGAAAGGAGTAGACGAGACAAACCTCATTTTTATCTGCATGTTGACAGGTCACAGCCAAAAAAACACATAGGCCAGCCTGTATTGGCTGTTGGTTTGTGTGCACGATTTTAACTAGAGCAACAACTGATAATTATATTCATTGATCTGTCGATAATACTTGATTTATCAATGAATTGTTAACAAGTTCCCAGAGCCCAAGATAAAGTCTTCATATTGCTTTTTTTGTTTGACCAACAGACCAAAAATCACAGATTTTATAAAAGTTTTTTATAGAACGGAGCACTAGATAACAATATTCACAATAAATACACGTTTTGTTATTAGAGGTTACTCATGATAGATAGATAAATAGATAAAGCTATAAATTAGAGCTGCGACAATTAGTCGATTAATCGATTAGTTGATCGACAGAAGACTAATCGGCAACTATTTCAATAATCGACTAATCATTTGTTATTTTTCCAGCAAAAACTCCAAAAATTTGATTGTTCCAGGTTCTCAAATGTGAAAATTTGCCACTTTTCTTGGTCTTGCATGATAATAAATTGAATATTTTGGGGATTTGGCTATTGGTCGGACAAACCAAGACATTTGATGAGGTCATCACATGTTGTGATGGGCACTTTTCACTGACCAAACGATTAATTGGGAAAGTAATCTGCAGATTAATCGATGACAAAAATAACCGTTAATGCAGCCCTACTCTAAATTGCAGTGTTACAGCAGCCATGCAAATGAGGTTGTTAAGAGGCAAAATTCAATAGCCATGAATAATTAGCAATAACTACAATATGAAAACAAAATTCTCAGAATAGAGACTGAACTAAAACTTGGACCATACTCTCCAAGTTAACTAACTAACTAACAATTTTTATTATCGATTAGTCTGTCAACCATTTTCTCAATTAATCAATTAGTTGTTTGGTCCATAAAATGTCAGAAAATGGTGAAAAATGTTGATCACTGTTTCCCAAAGCCCAAGGAGACGCCCTCAAATGTCTTGTTTTGTCCACAACCCAAAGATATTCGGTTTACTGTCACAGAGGACTAAAGAAACCAGAAAATCTTCACATGTGAGAAGCTGAAATCAGAGAATTTGAGCACTTTTTCTTAAAAAAATGACTCAAAACGATTAATCGATTATCAAAACAGTTGGCAATTAATTTAATAGCTGACAGCTAATCAATTAATCGACTAGTCAGTTGCAGCTCTAGCTGGTCCATCTTCAAATCTGACAAACTGATAACATCTGTAGTTAGCCACAGTCTCTTGCATTGATTAGCTTAATCAAATTCACTGCAGTGCAACCTGTAACTGTACTTATCAAACTATTAATACAACTAACTACTACTACTAACTGCATGTTAAGTGCAAACATATCAACCCTTTTACGCACATAAATGCCACTTTGCTCAGCAGACGCACTGTAGAGAAAGGTAGCAGCACATCTCTGCGAAGGCTATGTTAGCCAACACACCATGGTTATGTTAGAAATAATGATAAAGACTGAAAGCGCTATGAGCCTTATTTTACTTGTGATAAGTTACCAAAGCCGCTGAAAGATAAAACTTACCCGATTTAGTCGCATGTATGAAGTTGCTATAGTAGTTTTTTGACCAGCCTCCATGAAGTTAGCGCTCCACTGCGGCTTCCGTAGGTATAATGATCCTCCACCATTAAATTAATGGTAACCACAACATACTTTTCCGTCCTTCCTTTTCATTTTCATCTAACATTATGTTTTTTTTCTTTTTCATTTCTTCTCTCTTTTTTTAAACAGTTGGAAAAGAGTGACAGCATATATGAGGAGCCTGAAACTGATCACATCTATGAGGTTTGTTGGTTTGCCTCTGTTTTACAGTAATATTCATCAAAGTTATTTGTTTCTGCCATTAGTGGTCATTTACTAGTCGCATATGAACACAAATCACAGCTGCATGGCAGTGCCATGTTTGAAAAAAACACAGTAAAAGTGCCCCCTTGGATGCACCTATGGTAGATAAAAAAAATTAAAAAGTGCCCTCTAGGGTGCCCTTACAGTGGAGAAAACATGGTAAAGTGCCCTCTAGAGCAGCAGTTCTCAAACTGGGGTGCGGGGACCCCCAGGGGTCCTTGAGGGGGTGCCAGGGGGTCCACAGAAAAATGGGGAATATTTTAATTTCACTATTATTTCATTGACTAAAAGTTAGCCCAGTGAGAGAATGGAAAAGAATGACTATTCTGTTCATAGGTTTCACACTCTTCACTGTTAATCTGCCAATATACAGTATAGACAGTTATGGAATATTTAAAACTTATCAGAGGGGGATCCCTGAGACTACAAATACGGGTCCGCGGCCTGATGTGTATTAATTTGGGGGTCCTTGATACCAAAAAGTTTGAGAACCACTGCTCTAGGGTGCCCTTCGAATGGAGAAAACATGGTAAAGTGCCATCTAGGGTGCCCTTCCAGTGGAGGAAACGTGAAAAGGTGCCCTTCCAGTAGAGAAAACATGTGTGTTTTTATTGCAGAGGTGTTATACTGACGCCCTTTTTTTTTTCTTCGTCCCTGCCCTTCAGAGGGCCTGAGTCTGTCAGTGCACATCTGTGTGTTTTTACATAAAAATACTGTAAGAAGCAGACAGCAGGGCACGCACACAGTCTCCTCGCACCACTGAGCTCCAAACCACAATTTTATCTTGTTCTGTCAATGCAGCTCTCAGGTTTTTTTTATTTATGAACATAGCCTCGACAGTTGGCTGTACATCTAGTTTGCTTTTTTGTGCAAATAAGGACACAATAACTTTGGAAAGCAGCATTTGTGAGTTGAAAAATAGATTTATTGCTGTGGTCTTCTCGTAAAAATTGTAGAAGAAGTTTTATGGAGCGCCTTTCACACAAAAATTACGTGCTTTACATTAACGTTTGCATTTCCAATTAAGATGCTGTTTTACTATAACATCTTAACTGGAAATGGAAAGTTTGAGCCAAATAAATATGGATTTAATGTCCTGAGATGGGAGAATTTGTGTCTTTGTAGGTCATTCTTAAACTCTGAGATGCATTTTTCAAGGCTACAACAGTCAGGAGCAACAGACATATTAATACAAATAAAATGTAAGATATTTAAATGTCAACTTCTCAGCTGTGACATTTAGCAGCTGCATATCTTTATCTTTTGAGTCATGTCGTTATCTTTGACTATGCAAATGAAAGCTGCACCGATGTGCCCAAACACAGTCATAAAGACTGCGCTTTAACTAGGACTCCTCACAGCCACATGGGACTCACACACATACATGTAAACTGACTAAAACTGACTTATTTCCGTCTCTCAGGGGTTGGCGATTGAGACATGTGGAGGAGGTCTGTATGAGGAACTCTCTGCTTACGCCCAGGCTGAAGGAGCTGAGGCCCCATGGGAGTGAGACGGTTCACCTTGCCACCTCTACAGCCTCACAATAACTTACGACTAACAAGTTCTTGATGATAAAAGTCAAAGTTATACGTTTTTCAAGAGTCCGTAATGGGTCCGCCCAGATGTGGAGAAAGCGTGGTTTGTTTGTAAATGTGCAACAGCACTTATTCTAAAATGCTTGCTGCATGTGCTGTGGATTTTGTGCTATTTAGTGACACTGGATTGGATTAATTATTCACTCAGATGTGATTTCAAGTTCACTGAAGTGTGAAGGAACAATTTTACAATTCAGACTTGACAGCTGACGTTTCTGCTGACATTTTTGGTGCTTCAAGAGGCTTTTAATTTTATTAAAATGTGTTGTGTATGATTTCATAATGACTTGACAGTTTGATTATTTAAGGACATGCTCATCACAAATTTTTGTGAGAGAAAATGTTACAGAAGTCTGGTGTGCATCAGTTCCTGTTGTTTGATTATATGAAATGTGTGCCTTTTGTTTTTGTAACAGGAATAAAAACAATAAAAACATTTCCATCCGGAGAAAGTCTTATTTTTATTGGCTTTTACAGGTAAAAACAAGATAAACTTAAATAAATAAACAACTCGATCAGTAACATATTAATTTATGAAAATACTGGTTGTGTAGAATCAATAAATACCTGAGTAAACAAGCAACAACTCAGTTTATAAATAAGCAATGAATAAATAAATAAATAGACAAGCAAATAAATTAACATGTTCTTAATCTGACAGACAGGTAACAGATTTTAGTTGGTGGTGAGTAGAGATGAAACCAGCAGGTCTGCTCTCATCAGGTGGGTTTGGATTTCATTCCTGATCAGCTCCCAGGCTTCAGCACTGTGGCCCTGCAGACAGAAGAATATTATCATTAAACATGATCAATAGATAGATAGATAGATAGATAGATAGATAGATAGATAGATAGATAGATAGACGTACCATCTGTTCGAGGACATGGCTTGACAGTCTCTTGAAATACATGTGCAGCTTCTTGTTCTTCTTCTTGTGGCTCCCAATCTAAATGAATAAAAAGTAAATAAATCTTCAGTCACCACGGACCTGTCAACTTGGCACGTGTGCTATTAATTGATCCTTTCGGTCAACAGGATTTAGAAATCAGTCAAAGAACCCTGATGCATGTCTTTGTGTTTTAAATGTAAGGGGACAGGTAAGGCTGCGTTAATCCACACTGAGACTTACACAGGAGCGAAGGCCGTCAGCCTGCTGGGTTACAACATTGACAAAGTTCTCCACTGTGTTCTCCTCCCATGATGCAGAGCTGTGATCCTCCTCAAACAGGGCAGCCGTCTCCTCCAGAACCTGAACTGTGAAACCAAGTTTATCCTCAGCCTGGAAGGAGAAGAAGAAGAAGAAGAAGAAGAAGAAGAAGAATCACAGATTACAACAGGGTTACAGTTCTGCCACTTTATGAGCTGTTTCCAAAACTACAAAAAAAAAGAATAGATATAACAGTAACACTTTATAATAAGGGTACAAACCATGCATACACTAATGCGTGACTCACCAGTTAGCTGGATTTCAGTTACATTAAAGTTTATTTATGTGACTGTATGTATTTATATTTGTTATGTAATGTTTGCATCTGAGGACCAGTTTGATAAAAGAAATAGTGTCATATTTCTATGAGAACAGTTACTGAGAGGCTGAGCAAATACATGGCTCTGAAATAAAGTTATATATAACTGGAATCCAGCTAATTTGGTCACATATCAACTAATAAGTAACTGTGAATTAACGTTCCTTAATTGATCTGTTAAGTGTGAACTAATCACATAAAGTCACAGTGACTTGATCATTTGTTTGTTTGATACATCCTGCATTAAAGTATTGAATCATCATGAGTCATGCCTTAGTTCAGCATTATTTCTGATTTGTACACTTATTATAAAGTGTGAAAAAATAAGATATAACAGATATAATAACCAGCACTTTTCTTGACTTCTTATATTTTGCATTAACAGAAGGCAAAAGTTGAGGAAGACTTACTGCTGCTTTGGACGCCTGGCTGTACAGCTCATTAGGGAAGGCCACAGTGTCCTTCACTCCAGCATCCTCAGTGGTGTTAGTGGAGTTATTAACCTGCATCACACACACACACAAACACACACATCATGTGTTGAAGTAAACAGACTGTAAAGAAAACTCTTTCAGTGAAGATCCTTTAAACTTTGAACAACATCCAAAGAAGTGCACTCACCATCGTGTCCAGTAGATCCAAAGAGTTTTCACTGTGCTGTCTGAATTTATGATCCAGCCACCTGCAGCTGAGCGAGGAGCCTGCACTGCACAGACTGAGAAACAGGCAGACCAAGAAAGTCCTGCTGAGCATTTTTCAAAAGGTACAAATCGCCTTTGTATGGAGCAAATTCAGATTTCTCTTGTGAAGCAGCTGTTGTGTTGGAGCAGAC
>NTHP01000635.1:5352-46725 GCA_003416845.1 Oplegnathus fasciatus
CGTGGTGTGCCTACAGAGGTGGCCTGGCGAAGAAGAGACAGACCTGGCATTCTGCAGGAACTTAAGTAACCTCAGCACATTGGGCCCAGGTGTGCAGGATTACTCGTTAGCGGGCTGCAGGGAGAGAACAGGTTAGACACACCTCCAAGAGGATCCCAGAAACTCTCATGATGACACCCACAGGGGCATCACACATGGAAAAGGAGTTTGTTGTTTATTCTCAAAATGGGGCGCTTCAAAAAAGGTCAAAGACAGAAAAGTACAGACCTCTGGCAAAAAGCTGGAGGTAGAGATTTATCATCACGTGTTGGTCGTGGTTTTAGCCATGAACAGTTACATTTGCTGTGTTTAAAAATAACAACAAAGTGGTTGAGGGTTATCTGAGGCCTGTACTACGAAGCAGGAGTTGGGGTTAGCGAGGTAACCTCAGGTTTAACCCTGGGTTTTCAGGACTATGACAGTGGTTCACTTCTTACTGGGGTAAATTGCCATGGTAACTTATGAGATAAAAGATCAGTGCATATATACCTGCTGACCAATCAATTCTCTTGGAAAATGTCATAACCAATGATAGAAGATCCTGTGGAGCTCGGATCGTGAGAGGGTCTCTTCTGTGCAGAGACTGGCAAAGCCCTTTGGCTTTCTCTGATGATTTTTTATATAAGAGATATAGATTCTCGCCAGAGAATGACTTATCTGTGTCAGCTTCTGGAACCGTATGTTGCCAGACTGGATGCATTGCCTTGTGTTACTTTGGTCATTTCATTTTTTTCCGGATTTGGGCCTATGTTCACTCTGAGTTAAGCACGTGCGTGATGACTATAAAAGACCATCGTCAATGGAGCTCTGGTACTACGATTCACCATGGCAACCGATGAGAAGAAAAGGGTCGTCCTACGTCACCCCACTGGAATTAGAAGTTCTAATAGCCTACATTCTTATGGCTAGTATGAGCACATTTTCAGAAAAAAAGCAATGCAGCGGCAAAGGAGAAAGAATTGCTGCCTGAGTCAGTTTGAATGCAGCAGTCTATTCATTTAACATTTAAGCACACTTTCTTTTAATATTACAGGTGAAAAAGTGGTGGAATGTTATTGAATAACATTTTATTTTCATTTAGGTGCAATCACATAACACAACACAGCAGCTGGAAATGAAATATAAAAACACAGTTCAAACATATTTTGCTTCAGCCTATAGGCTCATGATTGTGCCTCACTTTGGTTTGAATCATTTTTGAGATATTAAACAACTTTGATAAATATCATTCAGTGCAAAATAAAAAGTGATTGCTGATCCCAGTCTGAGGTCTCAGCAGAATATCATTAAAAGAATATAAGTTAAAATATCGTCATTAACTTCAACTGAATGTTTCTGCATCAGTCTCAACTTCAACTTTAACTTTATTGTGCCCGAAGGGAAATTTGTCTTACAGCAGGTAAAACATAGAACACAGAGAGACATGTAGGATACATGGACTCAGGTACAAAAAAACATCATAAAGTACATGAATAGCCCACATCAGGAGACAAACACCTGCAATAGCCTATGTGGAATTTGTCTTTAATGGTCCTTAGAGGTTTGTGCCCAGTTACCATGGTAACTGACCCTGAGTTTAAGTTACCTCTCTTTCTGCAATGGAAAACCCAGAGTTTCCCTCATCTCAGGGTTAACAAACTCAGAGTTTTCACTAAACCCACTTTCTGGAATAGACCACCAGGAGGAAGGAGCGTACCCACTGAAAATGATGGCTGACCAATGGCAGCCCCTGTTACTACTCTGGGCTGTAGATAGACCACCTTTAAGTGTGGCACACTGGGGGCACGTTCAATCTGAAAACGGTGTGCACCGTTTTGCTACGGTTTCCGGGTTGAACGACATGTTTCCTTGAATGGTGTGCAACAGTGTGCAACAGGCTTTGAGGTACATTTTCTCTCTTTTGTTGGGTGTGTCAGAGGTGTTACCCAATCAGAATAAGCTTTTAAAAGAATAAGCTAATAATTATTTAATTTTAACTTATTGTATGGGTTATTGTATGTGTTGATTTCCATAAACACTCTCTATCTCATGTTTTTGAAAGCATTTCAACATTATAATGTAGTTGTTTATATAATTAGCTTAATTGGTAAAATGTGTGCTCCCCTCTCTGTCTCAGCAATCCCTTTGGAACACAATTTTAGCTTTGATTCTGATTTTCTGTGACTAATCTCTTTAAATGGGTGATGTAGATACAAGGCCGTGGACGCATAAAGCAACCCTGCTTCTAATTAGTCTAACGAAGCAAATGGCTGAAGACTTTCAATCTCCTATGTTGAAGAAAGTAGAAGTGTGGAAAAAGGTAGCTGCAGAAGTGCTGGCTAAAGGATACAACTTTGGAGGCAATTAAAACACAGGTTCGTTTTCATACTGGCATTCGCATTTTTTTGGGAGTAGGGCAACTTTAAGATATTTGCTATGTCTGGGTTTTTTTTTTAGATACAAATCGATAGTCGATAATAAGAAGAAGACTGGGAATGGTGCCAGCAGATGGGTCTTCTTCTCCTTAATGGAGGACCTCCTGGCTGATGATCCCAGTGTGGAGCCGGCCTAGACTGTGTCATCATTTGCTGACGATAATCTCTTCCATGTCATGTAATATTAATTGTGGACATTTTTTAGTGCCACATCAACATGAATTAGATGAGTTGAGTGCAGTTTGTTAATCAAAAAGAAAATGTTATCTTCATGCATTTCTAAAATCTTATACATTGGATCTTAATTGTAAGTTTTCATTCAATCACTCAGTGATGTCATAAAATGCCCTTAGTCATATTACCAACCATGTTGGATACAAAGTAGCTCCAATGTTATCATCTACTTTTTACTGAGTAACTTGGTAGTGTTTCTAACAGCTTTATTTGAAGGATGGCTTTATGTGGCTCAGGAAACGAGAAGCTTGGTTAACTGGATGTTTGAAGTAGCTTTGTTTGCACATGACTTCTCATTAACAGTAGACACAGACATATTTGAGTCCATGTGAAAACAGCAAAATGTATTTGTAGGAGGAAAGTGATGTTTGCTGCATTGATCACTACCATTTTGAGACCACCAGGTTTAATATCTTTTTCTTTCCACTCAGGATCTTCATCAGATCCAGTTGATCCAGGACCATCAACTTCACAACCTAAACCATCAGTAGAATGTGGCAAAAAGAGAAAGCACAAGTCCACATCTGAAGCAACCCAGTGGTTTGAGCAGCATGTCACTGAGCAGAGGAGGCAGGTGTGGGAACTCATGGTCCTGCAAAAACAAGCAATGGAAGTGGCGAGGGAAAGGAATGACATCTTAAAACAATTTGTTACTGCTTTAACAAAGAAAAAATAGGAACGTATTACCATGTTCTGCTGATGGCTTAGGTTCTATTTTGTTTGTTTAATGGCATGATGTAGTCTATGCTTCAAGGAAATAAATGCAAAATCTCGATCACCTTTGTGCCTTTTTTTTATTCAGTAGGCTATTTGTTTTCTTACCATTCTTTTATGAAACAAAAACTTCTGAAAACTTAGATGAACCAAAAAAAAGCATTTAAACAGAACTTGAAGCACACTAAACTAAAAGTAAAGCAAGTTCATCCCTTCTTCTTTGACCTGTAGTATTTTCAGGGTTTACTGCTTGACATTCATTGCCATCATTGCCATCTTCACAATCCCCCATTTGGTGCCCTACCTCCCTCAAGAGGAAATTGTGTAGAACACATGCAGCTGTGATTACCACCGGTACTTTTTTAAAAGGGTGAAAGCCATTTGCCAGGTTGGCAAGCTCATCCTCTCTGGGGCATTGTATGTACTCATTCTTCAGTCCACACAGGACCTTGCAAATGTCAGAGAAAATGCAGGGTTCCTTTTGACATGTAAAACTGGTCAGCAACACTCCTGAAGCTCTCTTCCCACTAAGCAAAGACACGTCCAAAAGACGTCTTTTGAACATCTTTGTCTACGTGGAAAAGACGTCCGCCGAGGAGCCAGAATGAAAGTTTTTATGACGTCTTTTTATGACGTCTTCTGAACATCCAATGTTGACATCCAAATACTTTTGAAATATTTTATATTTGTGATTAAACAAATAAATACTATGTATAATTTATTAACAACATATTTATTGTTATTATTGGAGAGCGAGAGCGCGCGAGAGAGAGTGAGTGTGGGGGGCGTGGATGTGTGCTCTGTTGCTTAGTGACATCCGCTGGTCAGAGAACAACAGAGAGCGACACAGGATCACAGAGGGCTCTTTACAGGTGGAGGACTTTTCCCCTCTGACCCTGACCCTCCAGGGGGGTCCGGAGGCATGCTCTCCTGGAAGAAAATTTGTACATTTTAAAGTTAAATGCATCAATCTGGTACACTTTGAGAGCAAAAGTAAGAGGCTATCTATGAAGGACTTTCTCCTCTAGTGAACAATTTAATCATAAACATATTGGTTGTATGGATATGAATGGTGATGACATGCAGGGACTGACTGGGATGAAAAATGGTCCTGGACTTTTTGACTCAGAGTGGCCCACTAAAACCCCTCCAGCCATACACCACCACCCACACAACCCAGGCCACACTTTATGTAAACCAGATTACTGAGCAACATTTATAACAATAACTTTAGTAAAATAGACGTAAAATAGAACAAGGGTAACGTGTTGCTCTGAGGAGGAGGGCAGATGCACTGTCCTTGACCTAGATGATTTATTAGTATAATGAGTATATCAGTATAATATTATAACATTAAATAAAAAGTATAATGTTATTATAATAGTATAATGTTAGTATAATAATAATATATTAATTACCGGTATATAATGTTGAGTATATTGATGTAAATTTGTCTGGGCCAGTCAGCCATACAGCACTTGGTTACTTTTATTTCAGGGGCTGGGCTTATTTATTCTGCGTTGGATCGGCCCCAATTGTCAAGCAGCCCATCGGTAAAACTCCCGGTGCTCCCGATGGCCAGTCTGAGTATGTGTTTGTGTACCAAATACATTGAATAGACACTGAGGGACAACAGCGGTTATGTTTAAATTTTTTGTTGAAAATTATTGCTAGGGACAATTCAGTAGTCGCTGGATATTGGTGGACATGTCCCTACTATCCCTACCAAATTCTACGCCCTTGATTTTAATACACCCATAGAGAGAAACTACAATAACTGAAGTGGGATTACTAAGTATTGTAGCTACTGAAAAAGATGGGCCCATGCTGTTGGACTACATGTCCCAGTAGACCTTGCTCTCCACGAGGAGGGGGTGGTATCGACCTTGGAGGTTGACGTATACAGCAGCATGGCGAGCAAAGAGCCGAACGTAAGTGTTTAAGTGCTAAATCAATTAAATTAACGAGTTTTTACAGTGCTGAGTGACATGTTTATCTACCACTAAAGTAACTAATGGTATGGTACTGAGTTAACATTAACTCTTATCGATCAACCGGTAAAGAAAACGTCGCTCAGTGTTAGCCAGGTCAGGTCAGTTAGCATGTGCATTAGTTGACTTTTGTACTCTCGTGCATCGTTAAACCTCATAATTAGCTGTCGTTATTACCAAGCTCGTGTTGTATGACCTGACTTGACTGTTTATGGCTATTAGCAAACTAATATTCTATTCTGGTATAATCAGAGACGGAATGGAACTGGTCAGTAGGCGTTCAGTTTTATTCATGCAGTTTGTTCAATCACCTGTTCAGTTTATGGTAAGTCCAGACCGGTAAACATTCCTGACACATACGGTGCTAAGCTTTTTGGCTTTTGTCTCCTCATTTCCCTCACCTGTGTCTTGTCCTCGCGTTATGCAAGGAAGGAAGGATACAAGGAGAGAGGAATCGAAGAAACTCGTTTTTATAGAAATGAGGGCCCAGTTCCAATAATATTAATATTAATAATAATTCCAATAATAATGATGTATTATTTCAGCACTACTCACTCATTCCTGCAAGGACATGATTATGATCTTATCTTACACATATGAACTGTAGCGCTTCGTCCAGCACCTGAGGGATCTGGCAGGTCGGATGTCTTCATCTGGTGGCAAAGGGGCAGGATTCGGACTGAAGCTGCTGCTTGGAGCTGGTGCTTTGGTGTATGGCATTAAAGAAGCCACCTACACAGGTAAGCACACACTTGTACCAAGCTCTCAATATGTGACAAATGCAGGCAGAAGGTTCAGGTTCCCAGATGGCACTGATACTCCACAAAAACTACCAGGAGAGTAAGATGACTAGAAGACATCACTGACCACTGACTGTTGTACATGGTTCCTTTTGAGAGTTCCACCTATTGGGCTGCAGTGGCTCAATTGGTAGAAAGGTTTGTCTCCCTGTCAACATGTCAAAGTCCTTGAGCATGGCACTGAACCTAGTTAATAGCTGAGAGATATCAACATACAGCAAATGCATAACACATTTGTTGCATTTTAAAAAAAAAACCCTGCAAATTAAGAAAAGCAGCATAAAGAAATGCACTGCAAATAGAGAAAACATTTAAGACATTAAAGACACTCCAAGCCACCATGCAATCAGAAAGGTAAACATTGTTTGCTCATTTTCCAACCCCACTGATGAGTAGTTGATCTGAATAGTTTTTTCTGGCTGTTTTATTTGACTCTATTTTGTACATGTGTGTGTTGGTGTGGATTGATATATTTGATAATATGGACGCGTACTGTCTGTGACTCGTGCGAGTGATGGATGTTGCTTCAAAAAATGTTTTTTTGTGTAGATTGTCCATTCTCTTGGAAATGTTATGTTTATATCAATCAGAGGTAAGAATCAGAATCAGAATTGGGTTTATTGCCAAGTAGGTTTACACATACAAGGAATTTGTTTTAGGGTTTTGGTGCAGTACAGTAAACAATAAACATAGTAAGAGGGTAAAAATAGAAAGCAAGTAAAAAAGAAGCAAGTACTGCAGCAGTCAAGAAACTTAAATAAGATAGAAAACCGACAATAAAAACAAGAATATTATATAAAATATGAAATATGTACAATATATCTGTTTTAAAATGAAATTAAAAAGCTGTACAGTTGTGCAGTAATGTGCAAAAGTTCACAGTATATGGTACAGTGAAAAATGTGCAATGTACAAAGGTGATGTAGAGGGTGTGGGTTAATGTAACGCATGGAGTCAGAAGTGGAGGCTTTACGTTGGTGTAACGTGAAGTTGAGTGGGATGACAGTCCGTGTCGGGGGGTGGGGGGCTTCACACGCTGTCTCCTGTCAGACAGGAAGTCTGTGATCCACCTGCAGGTGGACTCAGGCACGTTCAGGTGGGAGAGCTTGTCCTGTAGTGGTATTAAAAGCAGAGCTAAAGTCCACAAACAGAATCCTGGCATGGGTTCCTGTGGAGTCCAGGTGCTGAAGGATGAAGTGGAGGGCCATGTTTACTGCATCGTCTACAGACCTGTTGGCTCCGTAGCTGAACTGCAGGGGGTCCAGTAGTGGGTCTGTGATGTTTTTGAGGTGTGACAGCACAAGGTGCTCAAAAGACTTCATTACCACAGAGGTCAGGGCGACGGGTCTGTAGTTGTTATGTCCTGTGGTCCTTGGTTTTTTGGGGACGAGGATGATGGTGGAGGAATTGAAGAAGGCTGGCACATTGCATGTCTCCGGTGAGGTGTTGAAGATGTCCATGAACACTGGAGACAGCTGATCAGCGCAGTGCTTCAGGGTGGATGGAGAGACAGGGTCTGGTCCTGCTGCTTCACGGGGGTTCTGTCTCTTAAAGATCCTGTTAACGTCTTTCTCCAGGATGTAGAGGGACGTCACTGTGGTGTGGGGGGAGGGGGCCTCTGAGGTGTGAAGTTGTGGAGAGGCCCCGGCCCCTGCTGAGGTGGGTGAGCTGGAGCTGGAGGGCTGAAGCTGGTGGATAGCGTCACAGGGGATGGTGTCAGGACTGTCCTACTGTCTATCAAAGCGACAGTAAAAGTCATTCAAGTCGTTTGTCAGGCGCAAGTCATTAATGGAGTGGGGGGCTGTAGACTTGTAGTTAGTTATTTGTCTCAGTTCATTCCATACTGAGCCGGCGTTGTGTTCTGATAACTGTTGTTGTAGTCTCTCAGAGTACAGTCGTTTAGCTTCTCTCGCCTCCTTGCTAAACGTGTACTTTGCATCTTTAAACCTGTCCTTGTCCCCACTCCTAAACGCTTTTTCGTTCTGCAAACCTTAGCCATCTGAGCTTTGCTGTGAACCAGGGCTTGTCGTTGTTGTACCTCACTGTGGTGCATGATGGCACACAGCTGTCCTCACAGAAGCTGATGTATGAAGTCACAGCCTCTGTAAGCTCATCCAGACTGTTGGTAGCAGTCCTGAAAACATCCCAGTCAGTGCAGTCTAAGCACGCCTAAAGATCCTCCATAGCTTCACTGGTCCACTGTTTTGATGTCCTCACAACAGGTTTACAGAGCTTTAATTTCTGCCTGTATGCCGGAATCAGGTGGACCATGATGTGGTCAGAGTGTCCCAGTGCAGCTCGGGGGACGTCGTGATAGGCTATGTTGATTGTAGTGTAGCAGTGATCCAGAATATTCTCCTCTCTGGTCAGACATTTAATTAACTGTCTGTATTTAGGGAGTTCATGGCTGAGGTCACCTTTAACGGTGTGTGAAGTCCGCGCCGGCAGAGACACACGAGCACACCGGCACATTTTCCTCTCCTCCTGCGTTTCACTGCATGGACAAAGGTGAGGGCACCTTTGACCAGAATGTCCAATAAATCCACAGATGACGCGAGAAAAGTGGGAAATTGTCCCCATTTGTCCCCTAAGAGGGAAGGGTCACTGCAAATCAATAGAAAGTTGTTCTGAGTGATCGCCTTTATCCTATGATGAAACATTTCTATCCTGATTTGAGTGGTCTCTTCCAGGATGACAATGCCCCCATCCATAGGGCACGACATGTTAGACAGCGCTCTCCACCACCACCATCAAAACATCAAATGAAGTAATATCTTTTGGAAGAATGGTGTTCATCCCTCCAGTAGAGTTCAGAAACTTGTAGAATCAATGCCAAGGAGCATTGAAGCTGTTCTGGAGGCTCGTGGTGGCCCAACACCTTACTGAGACACTTTATGTTGGTTTTTCCTTTCATTTGTCACCNCCTCACTGTGGTGCATGATGGCACACAGCTGTCCTCACAGAAGCTGATGTATGAAGTCACAGCCTCTGTAAGCTCATCCAGACTGTTGGTAGCAGTCCTGAAAACATCCCAGTCAGTGCAGTCGAAGCAGGCCTGAAGATCTTCCATAGCTTCACTGATCCACTGTTTTGATGTCCTCACAACAGGCTTACAGAGCTTTAATTTCTGCTTGTATGCAGGAATCAGGTGGACCATGACATGGTCAGAGTGTCCCAGTGCAGCTATATATATATATATATATATATATATATGTATATATATATATATATATATATATACATACATATTCCAGATCAGGAAAACAATGTTGTTGAATCACTGTCACATCCTTACACCAGCCACTGTGTATGTAAAAACAGATACCTCCACCTTTCGTTTTACCGGAAAGTTGTGGGTCCCGATCGGCTCTGAAGAGTTGGAAGCCTGCCAGCTGCAGTGCAGAGTCCGGTATCAGTCCACACAGACAAAACAATTGCGCACCAACACACCGAGGCAGCCATCCGTGGCGCCATCTGGATAGAAGTCCTGAGTATGTTATTCATAAAACCTGTCATTAATAGCAACATGTAAAAATGTTTTTCAGAAAACTATGTTGAATCTTGCCCAGTGCTTACAGTGTAGATATGGTAGTGTGGAAGAAATCTTTAATGAAGAAAACTTCACTCAGGTTCCAGATTGAAGAAAAGAATCTTTACTTAAGCTTCAGAAGAAAACAGCATTCATGCAGCATGGAGAAAAAGCACACATACAGGTTTCGTCAGTACTTCTCTGACCCCTATCCTGAAGGTAGACAATTTATATCTTTGCCCCAGTGTTAATTTTGACAGCAAATTTTGATTTAGTTTTAGTCATAGTCTTTTGACTAAAATACCAGTCATATTTTAGTCATCTGAATTGTTTTACTTTTAGTCTAGTTTTAGTTTACTAAACATCATAAGACTTCAGACTAAGATGTAACGGGTTT
This sequence comes from Oplegnathus fasciatus, assembly GCA_003416845.1. Lineage (NCBI taxonomy): Eukaryota > Metazoa > Chordata > Actinopteri > Centrarchiformes > Oplegnathidae > Oplegnathus > Oplegnathus fasciatus. Next base: position 15,471 of record NTHP01000635.1, read on the forward strand.
AGTTCAAGTGTAATGCATTATTTACATAATTATAATACATAATAATACTTTATTAACAATTATAATACATAACATTTTTCTAGAATTTCCAAACTCATTATATACTCCTGGAGGAAACATCAATTGACTTGTCATTATGGAATGGTTTTAAGGTTTGAACTTGCAATATAGACACAGATTTTGAGTTTAAGTTAGAGATGTGATATGAAACATGTCATTATTTATCTTAAAATCAAATATATATATTTATACCTGTACATAGTGTTTACCTTGTCGAACTTGCTGTCCTTGTTTTTAGCTGTATGTGTGTCTATTTCTGTGTCTGTACATTGAGAGCAAAGAAAAACCGGAGTCAGATTCCTTGTATGTGTACACACACCTGGCCAATAAAGCTGATTCTGATTCTGAAATACAAATAAAACCAAGTCTCATATAAAAGAAACAAGAATATGGCCTTGCTTTTTCACAAAAGACCATCTCCGATAATAACAAATAACACCACTGAGCATTAGGCCTGCTCTCCCTGAATAATTAGAAATGCATTGTTTATAATAACTGTGAGGGAAATTCTGGAGAGCTGGTTAACTCCAGAGTGAAGAAGTTTCAGGAGACCTGGATGTCTTATGCAAAAGCATTTATTGAAGCTTGGCCAAGGAGAATGGAGATTAAGCAATACAACTTTACACAGTGTAGTGCCACCTCAATTCTGAAGGATGCTTTCTGGTGGAGCGCCTTTTATCCTGTTGTATTTGGAACATGAAGACTGCTTTGCGTTCCAAATAAGGTTATCTTCATACAGCTAAATATACGTGAAGATTCTGTTATTGGATATTGAGTCATAAACTGGAACTATGCTTACCTTGGTTAGCCAAGGTAATGTTGTATGTATCTTCAGGCCACAATCCGCACATTCTTAAAAGATGGCAGAATATTTATTGTAGAGTCTGAGGCGAAGTACAGCATGCCATGTGTGACCCTGGTCTCCAGGAAGACAGAGCCATCCTTATCAGAGCAGCTGCCCTTGCACACCAGCCAAGTCTTAGGAGATAGAGAGTTGAGCTATTTCTTTGAAAAAGACAGATCAAGACCTTCTGCTCTTAGGTTTGCAACTGACCCGAGTGTGACCTGAGGAATCGCCATAAAGAAAGAAAATTCCTTCACAGTAACTTGCATATGACATTCTTTAGTCTTTCAAGCAGAAGTGCTACTCTCAAATATTAAAAAGAAAAACTGTATTGGCTGTGATGCCATTGGACATAGTACCTGAATATAGAAAATTCAACAGTTCTCTGTTAATAATGAAAACAAGTATTAAGTAACTCAAGACAAGTGAAATAGATCTGGGTTGTGCTCTTTTCTACAGCTAGCACAGGGAATGTAAGTGAATGTAACAGTTCTTTAACTACTTCTCAAACTAATGAAATGAAATATTGTAAAGGCAGCAATGTATTGAAGAGCGAGTCTGTTGCGTTAAAAGCCTTGTTAAAAGCCTAACTGTGCGTCACTTGTGATTTTTCCGGGAAAGTAGCTGCCGACACCTGGGTCATAATACTGCAAATGCAAGGACTTTCATCAGTGGGCCATAGGCTCAGTCACTATTGTGTTGCATCATTCGGCGATAGATAGTGACTTAACAGACGTTTATTTAAATGAAAATCTTAAATTAGAGCTGCACGGTTTGGTGAAAAAGTCAAATTGCGATTATTGTGGACAGTATTGCGATTTGCGATTGCGATTTGATTGTGCTGTTTAAGGTGCTGGTACAAATTTGTAATGTTGCCGCGTGATGTAGCAACTTTCATTTTGCATGTTTTACACAGTACTAGGGGTGGACGGTATAAACGGTAGAGAAAGTACACCAGTATCAATTTGCCCTACGGTATGAATTTTGACTATACCGTGCTGACCGGTAGAGCCCTCATTTTGCTTGACCAAAAAAAAGTCATCCCAAGATTTGTCGTCATCAGCGCCAGCGAATCGTCTGGAAAACGTGAGAGCTTTGTTTGGAAACGAAAAAAAGTCTGAAAGCGCTGCACCATGGATGTGTTATAGGCAAATAATTATAGGCTCTTATAATCCATCCATGCGCTGCACACTAGGGTTGGGCCGATCGCCGATGGCTGACAGTCGCCGACCATTGAGCCCCCTACCATCGTAACATCGTGATTTAAAAGCCGCCGGTCCGATCGGCAGGTTATGAGGTGATTTACAAGAGTGTGAACATTTTATTTAAAATATTTAAATATTAAGAAAATCTATTTAATAGCAAAGTCTCCTCTATTCAAACAACGGCTCCTTCTTAAAAGTCTGTGTGTCTGTGCTGGGTGCGACAATATCACAGCATCATGTTCCTTCCATTTAACATTATTATCTTATCTTTAATATCACAATCCAAATCATATCCACGACGTTAACTTCTCTTGTGGAGTGCACTAATTACAAACTGGTTTTTAAGGACTTAAAATTCACTCGTCACTCGTGCTGATTAACGGGCGGACATGCCGCTCCACCAGAAACATCTCTAAATGCACAATAGGACACAGATTCTAGAGATAATTTTTATAACATCTTAGTTCTGATAGTAAGTTAGTTAAAAACGCCTTAATGTCGGCGTAGGAAAAACCTGATTATTATAATAGCTCCTTGCGCCTGATTTACTAAAAGAAAAACAGCTTATTTAATCACACTATTTACCGCCCAGTGAAAGCAGGTTTTAATTTAGGTGCAAACATAAAAATGCGCCTGCCTTAGTAAATCAGGGGGTGAGTCGCAACACTGGGGATTAAAACTTACCCACAGAGCGAACTCTCCTGTTCTCTCCTAGGAACTTAGATTTCAAAAAGGTAGGAGTCGGACTAGTTGCTACTATGCCTACCGAACATGAAGCAAAGTGCTACACCTGTGGTAAACAAATAATTCTTAATTGTTATATTGTTATGAACTCTTTTTTTCCCCCACAATGTCTCACCCTGCACATTTAACTGAGAATATTTCATGTTAAGGAAAAATATAATCAGTTAATTATTAATATTGTAATAGAGGAAACTCTTGCTGATTTATTGTCACGTCCTGGCTGTTAAAATCCTAATTTTCCGCATTGCATTTGAAGCAGCCCTAGTTTAGGCTAATTACATGACCGGACTTCAATTTTAGGCCATACTGCCCAGCCCTACACAGTACTTCTCAAGGTTTTTCCTGGCTCAAAGTGAGGTAGAGGTGGTACCATCCTGATCATGTGCACACATGAAAACTCTTTTTACAAGCGATGTATTTTAGGAGTTCTAATAATTATATGATTGAAGAAAATGACAATTACCACATCAAAGCATATTTATTTAAACAAAATAAAGGTGCCCTGTTCAACATTAAATTAAATACAGCATAAACAGGGATGGACTGGGAATGAAAACTTTATGACTGGCCCACCAAAACCTGGATGACTGATTAGTATAATTAGTATATTAGCATAATATTATAACATTAAATAAAAAGTGTAATGTCAGTATGATAGTATCATGCATAACAACAACAACAACAACAACAATAATAATAATAATAATAATTATAATATATTAATTATTTAATTCATATAAGTTCATATCCCTGTTGTCTTCTGTCTGACCGCTTCAGCTGCTGAACTTTGACAGTTGAACTGGTCTCACTGGGCTTAATGGGCTGCTCTCTATGTTAAGACTGGACCGGACCGAAAGTGATTGACTGGGAGAGACAGGCAGATAACATGTAGTGGGCTGGGAGTCCACTCGCCCGTGCCAGTCAGCCACACAGCACTTGGTTACTGTTATTTTAGTGGAGGCTGGGCTTAGATTTTGCGTTGCATCGGCCCCAATTGTCAAGCAGCCCACTGGGAAAACTCCCGGTGCTCTCGATGGCAAGTCCGACTATGCTTGTCAGAGTTTTGTCGAGAGCTGAAGGTGGCATCGAAATGTGATGGAGGCGGCCGCCTCGTGATTCTCTATGCAGGAAAAACCTTGCGAGTCTTTCTGCTCAGTGTCATTGAGCTTGAATCCAATATATCGCCGTATAACAGAGGTCACGTTTTTTTTAGCCACCAGTTCAGCACTGTCAGCCGGCTCGTTGGAATCAATTTTCCACCTGGTCTGTACACCGGATAATCAAATGACCATACACTGCACACACTTCACTGCCTAAACAGAGACCGATTGGTCATCTCTTTATTATGGGCGTAGATAATGAGCAGACTGCGCACACACAGAGAATAGGTTGTCACGTTCACACACACACACACACACACATATAATCGCACCCTTTGGCGGTTATATAATCGCATGAGCTGACATCGCGATTGCGATTGCAGCTCTACTTTAAACCAAGTAAAAAAATACCCTGTCTCCAAATATCGAAAAGATATGTCTCAAAGGCTGTCAATAGGTTGTTTGCATATGATGTCACGTCACTACGTTGCTGTGACAACGATTGCAGATGGGGGCCTGGAAGTGATTTTCTACAGAGGAAGCACTATCACAAGTGTTGCTATAGGAAGTGCTGTCAATGGCAGTGAATACAACAGTTCTATTCAGTTAGATTCATTTTAAGGAAAACACTTTGTACCAATTTGACCCTTGCTCTATTGCGCTGGCCTCTAGTGAGGTCACCTGTGACACTGAATACCCTCTCTGCAAAAGCTTGAGAAGCTGGCATAGCTAACAGGTCTAAAGCAAAAGGTTTTAACCTGTGATAAAAAGTGTCACTCTTTGCCAGCCAAAAGTCTGTTCTTGTGTCATCAGTGGTGGGTTGTGAAAGCTCTTCCTTATACTTTCTGATCTGCTGCCTGATGCTAGTTTTGGGGGTCCTTTGTCTAGGCCTTGTGCATTTGGAAAGAAACCCAAAGACTGGCTGCTTAGATGAGGATGGTGCTGCTCCTGGTTCCTCAATATTCTCCTCTTCTGCATCGTCTTCAGACTGATCCTCATGTTATTGGAACATTGGCGCGGACCTCTCCAGTCGCCTCTCTGTTAGCTCCGCTAAGTTTGAACAAATTTATGCTCTTTGTTTTTTTTCACGAATATTGTGCTTTTTGTGAGTGGTGCTAGACAGCGATGGCATATACTGCGAGTTGCTCGTCAAGATGAAGAAATGGTCAACTTACAGCTTTGTAGACTCTCCTCTTGCCGACTCTGCTGCGTGGCTGGTCAAAATTTTCAAACGTAAACATCGGAGTAAACATCAAGGAAAAGGTGGATGGGACCAACACCAGCTACGATCCCGACCACAAAAACAAGCCAGACCATTTTTTGCTTCCATTGATGCATCTGCCTCAACATTGGAGGAAACAGAGGCAAACGTGGTGGGATTAAACACCAGTCCGGGCCACAATATTCTATTAGTATCCTGCTAGCCAGTGTGCAGGCGTTGGACAATTAACTGGACAACCTCCGTGACTGCATCAGTTTCCAACGGGATATCAGGAACTGTAATGTCCTTTGTTTCACCGAAACTTGGCTAAATTCTGGAATACCAGACAGTGCCATTCAACCAGGGGGAGGACATTGTGTTCCTGGCCATGGACATCAACCTGATGGGCGCAGTGGACTGGGTGATGATGCAGTTCTGCTTCAGCCTCCTCTTCATGCTGGAGCTGGAGAAGAAATGCGGTGGCCACCAGCGGTTCTTTGCCGTCGTGCAGCTCTCCAGGACTTGCAGGCAGGCCGAGAACTTCGCCTAACGGCTAGAGCTCATTGGGCACCAGCACTGCCTGACCTGAGAGGGCACTCCATCCACGAGGGCATCTCCATAGCCATCATGACCAGCGACTGCCTGGTGTTCATTTTCTCCCCGCTGTGGTCGTGAAAGGAAGATAGCGGATACACCAGGCCAGCACTGAGAGTCTCAGGAAGAGCTTCTTCAGGCCACTGGAATCCTGAGGACATTGCCTAAGATTGCTGTGGGACTGTTTTCTTACTTTATTATTCAAGTTGCCACTATGGTTAACATTATTGTTTATTGCGTATGTCTATTCTTTGTTTTTGTTCTATTTTACACTTGCTTTAGTTGCATAGTTGGCGGAGCTAATGGTCACCCATTTCACTATGATTATACCCTGTATGATTATATGTAACAATTAAACTTGAACTTAAACTTGAAACTTGAACTTGTGTGTGTGACAAAGTGGATTTGACATATTCTCATACTCCTCCGCCTGTTTCAGCAGTTTCTGAATATTGTCACCAGCCACATCAACAAGGGTTTCACAGACAGTAGGGTTGACAAAGCAGGCAACTGCTGCAAGTGGCGAGAACTTTTCAGCCGTTGGATCCAAGAGCCAAGGAAAATGCTGGTTCACACTTCCTTTCATTTTCTGCGTGAGAGTGGCAAGGTCTCAGTAGCTAGTGTTCTGTTCAAAGTCAGCAAGGTGGCTGAGCAGATCAAAGAGGGCAGGGACCACCAGCGACATGGACATGGTGTCACTCTGGAGGGTTTTAGTATGTTCCGCAGAAGGCAGCAGTAGGTCATGGAATGACGTCCCATCCCATGTCGTCCCATCCCATGTCGTTTGATATTTGGCAGCCACTCAGTCTGTCTCTTTCAGTCTCTTTCACTTTGAGGACTCGTGCGACCATGTTGAATGTGCTTGACCAGCGTTTGGGGCAGTCATTTACAACAAAAAGGCCACACTGGTCCAATATCTTCTGTGTTGCAACAGGGGACTTGCGAAAGGGCTTTACCACTGACCTTGCTTTATCAAGGACTGTCTGACACATGTGTCCTTCTGCACCATGTGGACCACAAGTTGTAAGGTATGCACCACACACGGTGTCCGGTCCATATCCATGTTGACATGATGGTACCTAACAAGAGGAACACAGCCAAATAAGCGTGAGAGATTACAAATACAGTGGATAAAAAAGATACACCACTAGAGTAGACAGTCCCAACATCAGTCTCATATTCATGTGATCATTGACTGTCATGTAAAAGAATAACATAAACACAAATGGCTCACTGCAGGTCATCATCAATTTCAGACTCAGAGTCACTTTCCATCATGCAGGAGTCTTCCTCAGAGCTGGTTTCTTCTCCTTCTGCTGTGGTGTGTTTAAATGCTGCCACCATATTACTCCCATTGTCTGTTGTTACTGTAAGGATCTTCTCCTTTGGTATGTCGTACTCTTGCATACATTTGTTCACACATGCCTTGATTTACTGTGCAGTGTGTGGGTGGGCTACTTGGTCAAGGGCCAACAATATGTGTTCGGGTTTGTTTTGTTCAACACAAAAGTAGCATGAGCTTATAGCAAGGAATGAAGCTGTCAGTCCTTTTTTTTGTCCACAAGTCATGTGTCTTTCATCTTCATAATGTTTGTAATCAGATTGCTTATTTTAGTTTTCTTTGGAACAGTCAGCCTCCTACCTACTGTCTCCATCGTTAGAACAAAGTCCTCATCTTCAATCGTTGTGACTGGCAATCCTGTGCACCCAATTCCTTTAGCTGAGGCCTCCTTCTTGGTCTGTTGTTCTTTAAAGTCACTTGTTTGTACTTTGAAGCACTTAGAAGAACTGTTCTGCTGGCTTTATTTGCACTCAGTGGCCCATCCTTGAAATCAGAGGTCTTCTGTATCTGTGAGGCTGAATAAGGAAAAAAAAAATCAAGTTTGGATTTTTCTCTCTCTCACTCATACACACGCGCACACACACAGCTCCAAGTTATCTCTATACTACATTTCTGCTCCTTTCTCCCGTCATGTCTTTTTTTTTTTTGTATCCCTTTATTCACCAAATACTGCATACACATATAGACAGTAAGGACATACAAATAAATATAAAGGTAACAACAGATGATATTGATTTACAAAACATAAAAGGACAAATGAAAAACGAGAGGGGGAGAAGAAAACAAAACAAACATGCCTGCATTTGCATTTCTACTTGTGTTGTGGCATTAACTCACTGGCAGGAAAATAAATCTGAGTGTTGTCGAATATATTTTATTGAACTGTTAAAGTTGTTTTTTTTGTAGAGCTGATTGTTCCATTGATATCTGTCATGTTAAGAGATCCAACCATTGTGAGATGTTGATTTTTTCCATAGTTTTCCAGTTTAGTAGTATTGTTTTCTTGCCGATAGTTAGGGCTACAAGTAGAGGTATTATAATTTGTGTTGAACATGTGTTGAGTATGTCCAGATCACCTAGTATGCATAAGGAAGGGGATAATGGAATGTTACAGCCAAGGAATAGGGATAATGTGGTGGTTACTTCTTCCCAGAAATGTTGTATCGGTGGACAGAGCCAGAGTGCGTGGAGGTAGTCGTCAGCTGTGTTGAGTGTACAATGAGTGCATATGTCTGATTCGGTAAATCCCATTATGTGCATCTTGTGTGATGTGTGTTCTGTGAATGATCTTGTACTGTATTAGCCTCACGTTAGTATTCCTAGACATCCTGAAGATGTTATTACAGATTTTATTCCAGAAGTGGTTATTGGTGTGGATGTTGAGGTCTTTTTCCCATTTGTTTATTGGAATATGAGGTGCACTGGTAGAGTCAGTGGAATATATGAGTTTATACAGTTTGGAGAGTGGTTTATTTGATTTTTTGCAGTTTTATTAATGCGATCCAATAGTGGTGTTTTTTTCCAGGTGTGTGCTAGAGATATCTATTTTTGCCGTGATTGAATGTTTTAATTGTATGTATTGTAAGTATTGTTGTTTCTCAATGCCATTTATGTCAATAAGCTGTTGGAATGTTAACTAGGTGTTATGGTCAAAAATGTGATGGAAATGTGTAATCTAGAGCCCGACCGATTTATCAGTTGGCCGGTTTTATCGGCTGATATGGGCCTGAAATGAGCCAATCACAGATATATCAGATTGGCATATATTTTTTCCAATATGCGCTGATATGAAAACTATTTTTCAGAACATATAAATCAGAAAACGATGCTTGGAGGGATTTAGAAGTGGTGTCATCACATAGTTTGTCCAGCGGGGCGCGCTCCGACTCCATTGTTTACAATCCTCTCAGCACCTTCTCAGCACATGTAGCAGAATTACGCATCACAGCTGAGCAGATGGTGGAGTCAAGCGGTGAGTTGTTGACTAGTTTGTGAAATACACTGCTGGAGAGTTAATAAACAATGAGCCCATCATTTCCCCTTTCAAGATAACTCTAATATAACCCTGTACATGACAACCATCATGTCACTGATGCTTATCGCATCTGTTTGCTATGTTGGCAACAAAGCTAGCCAGTTATAGTTTGTCAGTCAGTCAGTAACATAGCAGATTAAAGGGTTAGCATCAGAGCATCTCTTCCCTTCACTCTCCTGTGACACCGTCATGTCACTCATACTCGTTGGCTACATTAGCTAGCTAGCTAACCACTTACTTTCATACTTTGTCAGGTGAGTGGAAGCTAATATGTGAGCATCTTAGTCCATTCTGCCATTACATTAATAGGAGTGTAACGGTAACGTTACAAACTGTTTTGTTCAGGACTCACAGTTTAGTAACGTTGCGCCCTTCAAACTGAATAGTTCCAGTTGTCGCATTTACAAAATTTAAAAGTCTGTTTTTCAAGGGATACGTTGAAATACATTTATATTAGAGCCGCTGTTCATCTGTTAACTCTGCAGCAGCGAACATGAGTTCATGTTTGTGACCGTTAGACATTAACAGAGAAATATTGATAAAGATGACATGTTTTGATAAGCAAGAAAAAAAACTTTCTAATTGGAGTTCAATCCATCAGCTTGATAGAGTAGAGAATACGTGGTTTAGTAGAGAGGACATCGTTTAGCCAGTGAGGTTTTTTTTAATATGCCTAAATATGAAGTTAAATACATCATTAATGAAGATTAAACTATTTAGAAGAATATAGAATAGATAGAATAGAACATGCAATGCAAACTAGTTTGGTTCCAGCTCAAATATATAATTCAGTTAATGTCTCACACTTCTTTAATTTATAATTTATTTTACAGATGGCTGAGGGTGGAAGAAGTAAGGTGTGGGACTACTTCTCCAAGGACTATTATAGACTATATACTGTAATATGCTATTATTTATAATTATTAAATTCCCAGTGAAGTTTACTGTTTCAGTGCACTAATGTCATTTTGGACAATAAAGTTTATTGTTAAACTGTAAAATATCCTGCCTCCCTCCATTACACATCCTTGTCACAAGTGTTTGATAACCACATTTGAGGCTTCATCGCAAAAAATGTGTGCTTATGTGTATATTTATGTACAGTATATAATATACACCCTATGTACTGCACATAAACACACATTTTAACGAATATTGGCCAATATATTGATATCAGAATTTTTTACTCCCTAATAATCGCTATCGGCATCGGCCCAAAAATCCAGTATCAGTCAGGCTCTAGTTGCTCCTAAATTTTTTGTTGGTGCTCGTAAAATTTAAAGTAAGGAGAACCAGTGCTACAAGTGGAAAAAGTTAGTCTGCAGCCCTGATATGGCTAACATTAAGTATACTACATTTCTGATCCTTTCTCCCGTCATATGTCTAATATATGTTGACTTCCTGGGTAGATCAGTACTATCCAATTAAGAAATTAGTTATGATCTCTTCCCAACTCGTCCCTCCCTAACATTTTCGTCTTGTTTTCATTCGTTGACGAAAGTGTCAGTAGATTTCATCATGGTTTTTGTCATCATAAATTAGTTTTTATTTGCTTATCATCTCGTTTTCGTCAGTGAAAAAATGTTGTTGACAAAAACTATGACGAAAATTATTCGTTAACGAAATGAACACTGCTTTGCCCAGCACACAAGTCTGTCTGAGTGGATTTACATAAGCTCAATACACATCTGTTTCATAAGGCAAAAAGCAAATTGAATTCTGGGCTTTCCTAGATAAGACAGGTTATACTTCAGTGCTACCTAGGTAGCTGTTGTAATGACAAAAGAGCAAAAGGTGGAAAGTGGTTGAGATTCTAGAGCTAGTTGAGTTCCCATGTGAGTTAAGGTGCGACTCCTCACAGGGCTGGCTTGGGCTCTCCTCACAATAGAACAAAAGGTTTCACTCACAGGGATCTTAAATCAATATAAAATTGTTTGTCTTAGCACAGAGCTTAATATCATTTGGAAAGCAGGGACTTAGTCAGGAAACAGAAAACACAGTATTAGGATCAAATATAACAAAGATTATTTTTCTTCAACGTTTTCTTCTACAGTAGTTAATCTTATATTCTTTGTGTGTGTGTGTGTGTGTTTGTGTGAGAGCAGTGGAGGGTGGTCACAGAGCCATCATCTTCAACAGGATTGGAGGGATGCAGATGGACACTATTTTGGCTGAGGGGCTGCATTTCAGGTAGGATCAGCAGATTTATTAACTGACTTGTTCGAGTATCTATACTGTCTATACTAGTCTGTTGTCGTTCAAGTTTTATTTGTCACATATAATCATACAGGGCACAATAGTGAATCATAGTGAAATGTGTGACCGTTAGCTCCTACAACTATGCTACAAAAAGAAAAGAAAAAAAGGAACTACACCCCCCTTTACATCAATGGGTCCTCGGTGGAGAGGATGGACATCTTCAAATACCTTGGTGTCCACATAACCGAGGGCCTGACTTGGGCGCTGCATACTGACTCTGCGGTGAGGAAGGCAAGGCAGAGACTGTTTGGCTTGAGGAAATTTCGAATATCCCCTCAGATACTGAGGAATTTCTACTCCTGCACCATCGAGAGCGTCCTGAAGGGGAACATCACTGCCTGGTACAGGAACAGCACCAAACACGACTGCAAGGCCCTGCAAAGAGTGGTTCGTTCGGCTGAATATTTCATAGGCTGCCCTCTACCCTGCCTAAAAGACATTTACACCAGGTGGTGTAAGACTAAGGCTAGGAGAATCATTAAGGATCCCAACCACCCAGATAATGGCCTTTTCTCCCTGCTGCGGTCGAGAAGAAGATACCGGATACACCAGGCCAGCACTCAGAGGCTTAGGAAGAGTTTCTATCCTCGGGCCACTAGGATCCTAAATGAGGACACTGCCTAAGAAATTGCCCTGAGCTATTTTTAGTTACTTATTATTCTAAGTTACTACGACTATAGTTAACATTATTATCTGTTACTTATTTTATTCTTTATTCTCATTTTATTTTAGGCTGCACTTACTTTTTACTGCACAATTGAAGGAGCTAACAGACATAGATTTCACTATGATTCTACTCGGTATGATTATATGTGACAAACTTAAACTTGAACTAGCTAATGCAGCTAATTTGCTATAGCTTTAGGTTAGATATTAAATCTGTGTGGGACAGGGAAATCAGAATCAGAATTGGGTTTATTGCCACGTAGGTTTACACATACAAGGAAAAGGCACTCAAGTCATTCAGCTAAAAAGGGCCGGGCCCCCTGCCAGGTGTAGATGGTTAAAGAAATGTGTGTCTTATGAGCCGATTAGTTATTCAGTGTCTGTCGATTGTGTTAGCATTAGTATTAGCTGCAGGATGCTAGTAAGCAAAACGCAAAAGTCTGTCACTGAGTGAGTGATGAAGTTACACAATTGGACGGCTGAGTGTTTAGGAGTTTCCTCATTGGCCGTTGCTCTTTCAAAATGAATAGACAGGAACATAGTTACGTAGCTATGTACACTTTGAGTAGGCTACAGGCGTTGCCCTCTAAAGCTACCGCTAGTATTACGGGTGGATCGTGCCAATTTTAGGATTACCGGGAGAAGGAGCAGTCTACCCAATTCCGTCGACACCATACCTTGTGGAGTTTTGAATGGGATTGATTGGAACTGCAGACGAGAAACCAGCGGCGACGTTAAGGCAAGTGCATGGAAGGAACGTCTACCGGCGGTGGCGTGACGGCGGCGTGTATCAGAAATCCCCATAAAATAGGCTATAATAGAGCTGCCAAGTCTCACGCTTTGACCGTGAGACTCATGCATACCAGTTCACACGCTCAAATGCTACACCTCATATTTCTCACGCTGAGAATCCCAAAATAAGTAAATATATATTTCCTCCTGTGACGCAGTCTAGCGGGTTTGTGAGGGAGGCGAGTCTCTCCAGATGTGAGAGAGAAGTACCTGCACAGTGCCCCAGCCACAGAAAAGTACATGCTATTAATGGTAGTTAAGTAACTTTAGTTAGCCATAAAGTGTCTGGATGAGCTCAGGCTGCAACATCATAGCTACTGAAAGGTTGTGTGTTGTGTTCGCTGCCACAGAAGAGAAATAAAAAGTTTCCGTTCTACGGTCTCTAGTCACCAGCTACGAGCCAGGCTGAAGTAAATTAAAATAAAACCCAAGGTCTCCCAACTCCGGTTCGGTGCCGCGGATCTGGAAAGGTAACATATGCAATCACGTTAATCGGAGTCGGCCTCCGGTAACGTTAACGTTAGAGTAGCCTAACTGTAGCAACCAGCTGTCAGAATGACATCACCGCCCACCTGTCAAAAGTTCATTCATGTTTCCTACAGTTAACGCCCACAATCTTCCAATAATCCAGTCACAACCCCCAAAGAAACCCCACATAATGTGAAACCGACCTTCAAGAAATCTATTAGTGTGTATCAGAGCCGCCAGTGTTCTCTCGGTCAGTGGAGCTGTGGAGCCAGCGTTACCCTCGGCATCAGATCGCGTTGCAAAGTCCGCGTCAGTGTAGCCACCTCGTGGTAATCAGCCATGTCTCTGGAGTCGGTGTCAGGAGGAGGAATAAGCCGGTGGATGTGTATTTCCCAGTCGGAGTTTCTTCAGAAGTTGCCGGTCTCGGCGGAGCTAAGGCCGACGCTGCAAAACTGACGACTGACTGGTTGATCGACGGTAGCGTAAGTACCTGGTTTATATATTGTAGCCTAATCACTGTTGAACTGCGAATACAGATGCTGTTATTTCAGTTTTGATATCCTGATTTGATTTGTTTTGTGGGGACCTGCGGTAAACCCTGGAGTGGATTTTTGAGTTGTCTTTTTATATGGTAGTGAACTGGATTGGAGTTGAATTGTTTTGGGGATTGTGGGGAAAACAAAACGGACTATTTTCCGACTGAATTGAACTCATTGAACTCTGAGACTGTGGGACGAGTCCTTCACACGCATACCCTCACACACACACCACTATTGCTGTGATTGCTTGCTTGAATACACCTATACTGAAAACTGAATTGAGTGTGGTCTATGTGTTTTGTAGTTTGCAATGCTGGTTTATTGGTGATAGATATTTCATTGCTACTGGCTATTCGCTTTATGGTTTTGTATGGTTTGACGGAGCTATTTTCTTTCTGTTTTTCTTTTCTTGTCAGACGTGACTGACTGGCATCCCACTTCGTTTATAAGTGTCAAACCCACTACATAACACACCTGTTGCAACTGCGTATGTCCCAGGTAGCCAAAATGGTCTGGCCCCATAATGGGCCAAATCCGGCCGGCCAGAGAAAATAACCTGGCCCAAGTCCGGTTGCCAGACTCTTGCCAAATCTGGTTTGAATGACGCCCCAGAATCGGCCCAAGTACACTGGTCCAGGTCCGGCTGCCGAAACTGAACTAGCATTACCAGCATAGGGCCACAATCACCCCAGGACTGGCCCATACAAACTGGCCTAAGTCTGGTTGCCAGACTCTTGCCGAACTTGGTTCGAATGACGCCCCAGAATCGGCCCAAGTACACTGGTCCGGGTGCCAAAACTGTATATTGCCAGAACTAGGAAATGTTTAATTTGTAATACAAAACTACATATATTTAATGAAAACACAAAGGGCCCTTCACTTTACCAATGCAATACTGTACAGAATTTAAAACATTTCATGTTGTGTTCAGCAAAAAAGATTTTTAAATTTCAACTGCCAAAATTATTGGAAAGTGCACGTGTTTTATTCATTAAAGAGCCCCTCCAGACTTGATCTAGGATATATAAAAATACTCAGCTTTGAATTATTTGTTTCTAATATGGTTTTTCCACAAAAAAGTACAATTACCATGTTAATTCTTAAATGTCTCCTACTTCGTTTGGTAACATTATCATCTGTGCAGCCTATGTCCCTCCATCTGGTAATGCAGCAAAAGCTGCAAACCAAATAACTGACTGTATTCACCATCAGTTGCAGCGCACACCGGGTGCTCCTGTGTTTATCCTCGGAGATTTCAATCATTGTAAACTGGAACTGGCATTACCTGGCTATGAACAATATGTTAAATGTCTTACACGGGATAACAAAATTCTGGACAAATGCTATGGGAATATTAAAAGTGCATATACTGCGAGAGCGAGGCCTCCTTTGGCAAATTTTGACCACAATACTGTCTATTTAATACCAACATATAAGTCAGTTTTGAAGAGCTGTAAACCAAAGACTAAAACAGTATCTGTGTGGTCAGAGGACAGCATTGAATCACTGAAAGGATGTTTCCTCTGCACTGATTGGAACATTTTCCACAGCTCAGACATAAATGAAGCCACAGAGGCAACAACAGACTACATACATTTTTGTACAGATAATGTGGTTACTAAAAAGGATGTCATTGTCTACCCTAACAATAAACTTTACATAACTAAGGAAATAAAACAGTGCATTAACAGGAAGAAAATTGCTCTTACAACTCATGATCGTGTAAGATTAAAGTCTGTACAGCGAGAACTGAATCAGCTGTTGAGGGCAGCCAGGAAGTGGCAGAAGGATATTTTAGAGGAAAATTTTTACAGATCCAATGCTAAAAGTCTGTGGGACTCCATAAAGGCTGTAACTAATATGAACCCAGCTAAGAAATATTTAGCTACTACAGATGATCAACAAAAAGCCAATGATCTTAACTATTTTTATTCGCGCTTTGAGACTCATGATTTTACTGCTGAGTGTAGTAAGGAGCTGGACTCCCTGTGTTTTACTGACTGTGCTGATGTTAAACTGTTGATTGATGCACAATGTGTTCTGTCACTTTTTAAACATGTCTGCTCCAAGAAATCCTCTGGACCTGACGGAATTTCAGCTTTTCTTTTAAAGACCTGTGCAGAGGAGTTGACCCCAGCTTGGTGCCCCATTTTGCAGCAGTCCTTAGACACTCAAATTGTTCCTGATCTTTGGAAAAACTCTGTTATCATTCCTGTCCCAAAGAAAGCTCATCCAACTGAAAATAATGATTTTAGACCAGTAGCATTAACATCAGTTGTGATGAAATGCTTTGAGAAATGTGTGGTGGCCATATTAAAGGAAGATGTTAGCAGCAGATTAGATCATTACAGTTTGCCTGTAGACAAGGACGGAGTACGGTTGATGCTATTGATAGTATCATGCACTTGGTTTTGCAACATCTTGAGGATCCCAGAGCCTATGCTCGGATGCTTTTTATTGATTTTAGCTCTGCTTTTAATACCATTCAACCATATATTTTAATTCAGAAGTTAAAACAACTGAATGTAAACTCCTCAATTATCAAATGGTATCACTCTTTCTTAACAAACAGAACTCAGCGGGTCAAAGTTAATAACAGTCTGTCACAGCTAAAAACCATTAGTACTGGAGCCCCACAAGGATGTGTCAGGTCACCAGTCCTTTTCACACTGTATACCAATGAGTGCTCAGCTAAGCACTCACAGAACTATATTTTCAAATACTCAGATGATACTGTCATTTTAAGTTTACTGTATAAGCAAGAGGACATAACCATTTATCATTCTGAAATAAGGGATTTTGTGGCATGGTGCGACAGCAACCACTTAGCCCTAAATGTTAAAAAAACTGAGGAGATTGTCTTTGATCCTAAGGCGGTGGGTGACCANNGCTCGGATGCTTTTTATTGATTTTAGCTCTGCTTTTAATACCATTCAACCATATATTTTAATTCAGAAGTTAAAACAACTGAATGTAAACTCCTCAATTATCAAATGGTATCACTCTTTCTTAATAAACAGAACTCAGCTGGTCAAAGTTAATAACAGTCTGTCACAGCTAAAAACCATTAGTACTGCAGCCCCACAAGGATGTGTCAGCTCACCAGTCCTTTTCACACTGTATACCAATGAGTGCTCAGCTAAGCACTCACAGAACTATATTTTCAAATACTCATGATACTGTCATTTTAAGTTTACTGTATAAGCAAGAGGACATAACCATTTATCACTCTGAAATAAGGGATTTTGTGGCATGGTACGACAGCAACCACTTAACCCTAAATGTTAAAAAAACTGAGGAGATTGTCTTTGATCCTAAGGCGGTGGGTGACCATAGTCCTATGATTATTCATGACCAGCCTATTGCACAAGTCCAGTCCTACAAGTATCTTGGTGTTCAGATCGACAGTACTTTTACCTGGAATACTCATGTTGAATGGCTTTGCTCTCGTTTACATCAGAGAATGTATTTTTTACGCAGACTGCGTTTGTATGGAGTTGATCAAAAAATCATGCTTCTGTTCTACCAGGCTGTTTTAGAAAGCATAATCAGATATGGAATGACAGCATGGTATGGAAATCTCTCTGTGAAAGTGAAATCAAAGTTAATACACTTGGTTCAGACTGCCATGAAAATTATAGGTNAAGTATCTTGAATGATCCTTCTCATGTCTTGTATTCACACTATGAACTGTTACCTTCTGGCAGAAGATACAGAGTTCCACACTGTAAACTAAAACAGTTTAAGAACTGAAAGAGTCCATTGTCAGCATATGTGACCTAGAGGCTTCAAGTTTCCACATCACACTTAGCAGATAAATGTGAAAACAGCCTTCTAGTGTCAAACACATACACTACATCACTCTGCACAGTGAAGCTCTAATAAGTGACAGTAAGCAAAACAAACTGGAGTGGAGGGGGACTTTAAGCTTAAACTAATTAGTCTATATTGNCAAAGAATGGAACAGGCAGGTTAAGACCATTACAAGAAAAGTCTAATTTGACTTTAACACCAGCTCAGAACTAAAAGAAACATTCAGAGATCATATTCAATTGAATACAGGTTGTTGTTTTCAAATATGAACCATACTACCCCATCAGAAATATAATTTCAACATTAGAGACCCTTGAGTTGTTGAGAACATTTAAGCCTTACTAGGACAAGGAGACATCCACACAAATACGCAAACAGTTCCTAACAAAGTTTAGCCCATCAGCTTTAAAGCCTGCTCTGCTTAAAGAAATATTTTGACCTTGCAGAGACTTAGATGAGAAGATCGATCCCGCTGTCCTATTTGCCTGTTAAATATGAAATATGAATAGAGTCAGGAGCCGGTAAGCTTAGCTTAGCATAAACACAGGAAACAGGTGGAAACAGCTAACCTTTTATGGGAGTGTTATATGCTGGACTGTTTCTTGGCCGGGTGCTGTAACTTCCTGGAGTCTCTGCTTGTTGCCTGGCAACCTCACAGTAAGGACAAGACTCCAGGACGTCACTGCGTCTGTCCAAAAATATAATCAAGCATATAACCCACCATATAGTCACAAATTGTAATTTTCACACGTTGGTTTTTGTACAACTTAAACAAACAAGATATAATGTGTCAATCAATGAGCTTTCGAGGTGAACAGTAAATAGATTAATCTGTAAAATAATCGTCGGATAATTCAATCAGGACAGACTTCATTATGAGTGAACACATTTTATTGACATGTGCATAATAAAGATGAGAAATGTGAAGAGTCTTTGGCAATTAGACCCCATCGTGACCTAAATCCCAACCTACCACAACCTAAACTGTTCCAGGTCTTTATGACCATTTGGTCCAAATGCAGCTAAATGTGCCAATTCTCAGCCAAAATCGGCCCAAGTCCGCACACCCAAAACCTAGCCAAATCTGGCAGCCATTACAGGCCAGAGCCGGTTCACCTTAGGTGAGCCGCTGCCAGAACACAGCCGAGTGCGCCGACACTTAGCCACAATTGGCCGGATTCGGCTGGCTACCTAGGGTATTGATGAAGTGGATCAGATGATTGATCACAGAATGTTTTGTTCTCTTTTGTAATTTTATTTTCGCTGTGGTGGCAAAACTTTACCAGAGAGAGGCGGAGACGATGGTTACAGACGGTAACAGTCCAGCACAGAGCAGAGTAGGAGAGAAACAAGAAATCAGCTGTTAATCACCCCAAATAACAACCACTCTGACAAAACACTCAACACAGAGTGAGTCAGAAAAACGAGAGATATCCTGCAGATAGAAACGAATAAAAGAGCAGGGGAGATAATGTATCATTAGAATGGTTATAATTAGGCTAGAATAAGTTCTCTGTCAAATTAAACATCTTAAGATATGAGTGGAAAGTTTTGTTCTTACAACTGCATTTATGAATTTTTTTTTACTCAAACATAGCTTAACCATGTCATGTGATATGCTACCTCAGTACACATTAAGAACAAATATTACTGGGACCACTACAGAAAATTGCAGATGAATATTTAATATCCAGCCTGTAACAATTTGGCCACAATATAACACATTGATCATACATGGTCCAGTCATATACTAGGTTTTAACCCAGTCTTGTTTGGTTTGGTTTGGTTTGGTTTGAGGGAGTCCTCAGTGATCGCTCTCTTTGTTTCTTTTGAGTTAGCCTAATAGTTGGGACTGAATGTGCATTGCTGATGATAGTTTGTTGATTGTGGCTTGTTAGAGGCGTGTTTGTGTAGTGTGTTTTTGGTGGTTGTGGTTCAGTTTTGATAGTAATGTCCACAGAATGCTCAAATGTGTTGCTGTTTCAGTGTTTGTTCATCAAAAATTCAGAAGAGTCCATTTGGAAATTGAGGAGATGGATATTAAGCAGGTGCACATTGTACTCCCACTTTTTGATGCAAACACAGTGGACATGTTTGTGAAAACAGCAATGGAAAGTAAATGTTTTGTAAATGTCTCTTTTGGATCAGAGTGCTTTAGTGCTTGCAGCACAAGACAGTCGCACAGGTTTAGAACATGATGATTTGAGGAAAGCAGTGCTGGGCTGCATGTGGTAGTGTTCCAGAAACCTACAGAAGGAAGTTTTATAAACTTAGGCGACAACATGGAAAATCTTATCTGGATTTGTGGAGGAAACAGGAAGTAGCACTAGACTGGTTGCTTACTTCTGTGCGCTCACCAAAAATTGTATTTTATTGGAACAGTTAAGGGTTGCTGTGCCACGTGAAATAGAATTAGTTTGAATGTGTGTGAAGTAAGTAGCTCAAAACGTGTAGCTGAGCTAGCTGATGGATATGAGGTGGCTCACATTGCCAGGATTAGTGAAGTGGTTGGAAAAAGGAGGCCTAATAGTAGAGAGAACAGACCCTGGTGTCCTCCACAGCCAGAGTACAACAGTTTCCCCACTCAGCCAGCCCAGCCAAGGTGCTTCCATCAGTAGGCCATCAGGGCCTACTGCCACTAAAAAGGCAGTGCTGCCACTACTGTTAAAAATCAGGGCCTAAAAAGAACAGTTTGCCCAAAACTGGGTTACAAGCAAGGTGGCTCAGGTAGTTTTTGGTTACAGTATATGTGGAATTTATTTGCCTTTTCTATGGATGTGTGTGATGTAAGGGTCTGTACTGCCCTCCTTCAGCTTGGGGAGGATGGTTACGAAAGACCAGTTGTACACTATTCTACAAAGCTACAGAAGTGATAGCTCAACGACGCGCCGCCCCGCTACACTTCACGCCACTGTCCTATTTCCAGCCCTGCTACCCCTGAAAAGACGCATTTTTTTAAATAGCTGTTTTGTGCTTCAATACAATTTTGGCCCAACTACAGACATTATTTACTAGTTTGTTGCTTGCTTTTCACTGTTTCACTGTCTTTTAACTATTTCACTTGTGCCTGTATCTACAAGGCAAAAATTAAATAAATAAACTCCACTCGCTCCCTGCTTGTACATCCTGGCTCCCGTAGCAGCTCTTCTCTTCTGCTCCCGCGGCAGCTCGACTCTCTCTCTCTCCTTACCTCTTGCTGCTGCTGTCTCTCGTGTGTGTAGAACAATGGATGTGTGTGGTTGACGTGCTGCAGTGCGATGCTTCCTGTGTGTTCTAGGGGCGGCACTTGATGTGCGTCATATGCCGCGCCATGGCGCTGGGACGGCGGTGTGTTTTCCACTTGAGAGAATTCTAGGTTAATGTTTGTAAGATTGTGGTAAAAGTTGCTCAAAAACCTTAATTGAGAAGATTTCCTTGCATTCATGAGAGCATAGTTATTTTAGATGTATGTTCTGAAAGACAAAAGTTTTTTGACTGCCCAGTGTCTGTTTTGTTCATTGGGGGAGGGGATGTCACAAGTTAACAGACATCACAGAATGTCACAGGTTGTCATTTGTCATTTTTGATTTTGCCAACCTCAACCTGTCTGAGGGCAGATGCCAGGGCAAGGAGAGGAGAGAATGGGGCACTGTTGATAGCCAGCAACCTTCTGTTGAGTCCATGATGGACAATGAATGATAACCCACATCCCTAAAGTATTTTAGTAGTCTGTGTCTAGCCTATTTGTTTACCTAAATGAACTGAAGCCAAAGGCAAGCTTACTGCACGATTGGCGTCCCAACAAGAGGACCGGAGTGGGCTCGTCCAACCACGCAGTTTAGTTGGGGCTGGGTGATATATCGAATATATCTCATATATTGGAATATCATTTAATGTGCGATATGGCAGATGGCCAGTATCATTATATCAAGTTAGTTGTTCATTTTAGTATTTATTTATGCATTAATAGCGGCGTTTATATGTAGGAGACTCGCTCTTTCTCTCCCACACACAATCAAGACATCCCAAACTAATTAACCATGCTCATTGTTGTCATGATTTTTTTAAATTTTTTTTTAAATATTTTCTTTTTTGGCCTTTTCGCCTTTATTTGATAGGACGGCTGGAGAGTAGACAGGAAACGGGGGGAGAAAGAGTGGGAGATGACATGCGGCAAATGACCACGGGCCCTCGCTACATGGGCGCCCGCTCAACCCATTGAGCTATCTGGGCGCCCGTTGTTGTCATGATTGAGTTAATGTCAGTTCAAAGTGGAGGAAGATTGCAAAACAGTGGTGCCAACAGAAGAATTAATTCTGAAAAAAATAACAGCGGATTGATCATGTGGAGTAGATTTCAGGAGGGCAGATGTGAACCAAAGTACTATAAAATGTATAAAATATGCCACAAGATGGCAGCAGCTACATTTGAAGTACCGTATGGGAACAGTGAGAGTCACTGAATTTTCCACAACACGGTCCTGCAAATGTTTCACAGTAAAAGCCTTGTTAGGAAATGAAGAGATTCTGTCCACATAAACGATAGAGATACAGGGATTGTTGAGTTTGTATTAACAGCATAATGCAGTACCAGAAATTTAACACAGCAAAACAGGACTAGATCAGAAAATAAGGAGGCTTCATACTTAAATATAATCAAATATAGCCGCAAGGGGCAATGATCGGGGTCCAAGTGGTCTATGATGAGATGTTGAAAATAGGATTTTGAGAAAATTGAGAAATAATCGCAAAATTTGACATATTTAGAGCAGAAGACCAGTGGACCTTTGTCCAGATGCAGAT
Source organism: Oplegnathus fasciatus (assembly GCA_003416845.1). NCBI lineage: Eukaryota > Metazoa > Chordata > Actinopteri > Centrarchiformes > Oplegnathidae > Oplegnathus > Oplegnathus fasciatus. The sequence continues at coordinate 37,914 of NTHP01000635.1, forward strand.
GACTTGAGAGCCTAAAATGACTAAAGAATTTTGTCTCTAAGCAAAGCTGTTTTCGAGATAATTGTGAAAGTGTAGACTTGATTGTTACAGCGTCACCTTGAGGTCAATGGCTGTCATTTTATGTGCCTGAGTAGTGGGTGCAATTTGCAACCCACCTGCCATTTTTCGTGACTTTTGGTCTTACAGTTTTTGCTGCACAAACACTTTTAGCGAAGAAAAAGAAGCTTGGACCCCTAAATATACTTGAAACAGAGGGAATTAGTAATAAAGACCTGTCTCTAATTGTAAGTCTACTACAAATAAAGGCCTGGTATCCTCTGGCCTCTGCAGGTTAGCTAAGTAAAGCTTACCAGTGTTCAGGTAAAGCCTACATCCTTTTTTTTGTTGGCAATCAGGGCATTCGGTTTATGTTAGCTGGTACAGCCATAAGGTTCTGTGGTAAATTCCGTAGACCTAAAACAAATAATTTTACCAATACTACCTGTGCCGTGTCTGTGTTGTAGGATCCCATGGTTCCAGTACCCTATCATCTATGATATCAGAGCCAAACCCAGGAAGATCTCCTCTTTGACAGGCAGCAAAGGTAACAAACACTGCACACTCACAAACATACACACACACACACGATTAGCTAAATATAACTATTTGAAATAGTAATGAGCGACAGTGCTGCTGCCATGTGGGTGGAGTCATCTGAATGCGTCATGGTGAAAACTCCCATGCATGGACAATTTCCCATGCATGGACAATTTCCCATGCATGGACAATTTCCCTATGATGAGGGAAAACTTGTACTTCTGGTCAGTCTTCACTTTGATTAATAGAAGAATAAACTATATGAGCCTCAGTTGTCCTTACTTGAATATGAAAGTTTATTCCAACACAAATCTGATGTCAGAGAAGATGTTGGTAAAGCTTGTATACATAGACACAGTTCATAGCAAAAACCTAAAGTAGCATTACATTCACTCAGCTTTATGCAGTATGTCCCATGTCATATAGAATCATGTATGATCACGCAACCAGTGAGGAGGCAAAACAATGTGAGTAAATCTCAATCAAGACCCTTCTCATCCATTATCAACAGGGGAGTCTGGAACTACACGGTCTTCATCTTATCTTTGTCTCCAGACACACACAGACTCCTCACATAAAGTATGCCAAGGGACTGTTGAGGCTTCTCAGATTAACTACCATGTCAATGCACAAATTAAACATTCTTCATCCTTCATATCTATACATTTCTACCACTAAATAGAATTTCACAAATTACAGTGTATTTGAGTTTGGGTGGAGGGACAGAAACTTCATCTGGCACCTTGTAGGTCTGCCATGAGTAAAACTAGACCTACAAACAATTACATAGTAGCAGGTCAACAGGTCAGTCTTACAAAGGAGAATTACTGACATTTGTGTTATTTATTTTCGTTTTGTTTTTTTTCTTTCTTATTGACAGTAAGTCAATATTTGAATGCCTTAACTCTTATTATGGCCAATGAGCCAAACTGAATGTTTACATTTTTTAAAATAAATGACACAAATATTATTTTCAAAATTTTTCTTTTGTTTCCCCTGCTGTACCGAAAACGTACTGAACCGAGACCCCAAAACCAAAATACATACCAAACCGTGAATTTTGTATACCATTACACCCCTAACCTGTAGGGATAGCAACTGTTTTAGTTACATATCAAGATTTTTTTGAATTACATATTTAATGAGCATTTGTAAGGCATATTTTTAAGGTTAGATCCCCTAATCCAGATCTGAGTCCAATATATACTGTTTCTTTTAATTTTGTATACACAATTTGACAGGTGAACATTGAGGGAACACAGCAAAATACATATACCCAATTTGACCCAATAGATACGTTACTAAGACACTATAACATAATGCTAAAGCCTGATTTATACTTCTGCGTTCCCTACGCCATAGCCTACTCCATAGCCTGACGCTGGGGACACACCGGAGGCGGAAGTGCCCCGAAGCGCCCCAAATCGCTGCCCGGAAACACACTGATAACTGGATAAACTGAATAAACAAACATGTTATTATGGTTGTAATATGTCAGTTGTATATCATTGAAGCTACAGACCTAACTACACAACACTGGGAACAAGCAATTTGTCCATACTGTGGCCATTCATTTACCACAATAAAAACTCATTACAACAGGCGCTCCAGAAATGTAATTACACGTTGCGGCGACGCAGCCAGCAACAACTGTGATTGATCTGGTAGAAAGCGAACCCCCTTCGCTCCACCCAGCAGTTGGGAAAAGAAGAAACGGGAAACTTCTGTTGGTCTTAAAGACTTGCTGTATTTATTTATGCACAAACTGTGTCCCTCCACTGTACATTCACTAGCTCACTTCACTCGTGTCCGATACAGTCACACTCGCTCACACCGCATTCACTGTCTTTCTCCCTCACTCGACCACACACTCACTACGCTCTCACTATTCTCCAAATGAGCTACTGATACTTTTACAACATGTTCCAACTTCAACATAATCCACTCTGTTTCAGTCACTGTTGTTATTATTGAAGTACACGAAGAAACCGAAAGACACTCAACACAGTGGCATGGAAACCCTTCCTCCGGACTTCCGGTTATGGCATTGAGCTGAGTGGCAGCACCTCTCCTGCTCTGTCGCTAATTTCTAGATAATTACTGCAAAACCCAACCCAACTATCCTCCTGTAAGTCACTGAAATGTAAGTTAACTCATTAAAAGTCGAAAATATTATAAAATAATATAAAGGAGTGACAAAGGATAAACCCAAGAAATCAGACTTTCAAGCTAACGAGGACACTGTTTCTAACTCGGTCCACAATGAGGGAGACGCCATGTTGATGGATACAGACAGCGGACAGGTGAACAACGTTACCAGCGTCGACATTATGAAAGCCATCAAATCCCTTAAACATGACTTTCATACAGAAATTAGTGGTGTACTAACAGTTATCAAGGACATTCAGGCCAACTTAAGTGAGCGCAATGGTCGCAATGGAGCGTGTATCCACCGTCGAAGACGCAATCAGTGGTCTGCAATCCAAAGTCAACGTGCTGGAAGGAAAGGTAAAATTCCTGGCAACTAAGACAGAAGACCTGGAAAACAGAAGCCAACGCAACAATATGAAATTGTAGGCATACCAGAGAAGGAAGAGGGGACGGACCCTTGCACTTTTATGGAAAAATGGTTTACAGAAACTCTCAATGTGCAAACCCCAGTGGTACTGGAGAGAGGACATCGTATCATGGGACAAACGCGCAACTCTACCTCCCCACGAATCTTCATTGTGAAATTTTTAAAGCATCAAGACAAGGAACGCATTTGGAAAGCTTCAAGAGCAAAAGGTCAGCTGGTCTACAGAAACAACAGCATCAGCTTCCATCCAGACTTATTGGCTGAAGTATACAAACAACAACGAGAATTCTATGGAACACGACAAAAACTATGGGAGAGGGGGATCGTCAAAAAAACAGGATTCTTTTCCCGGCAAAGCTACTCGTGACCCATGGAGACTGCACTCACACATTTGTCACGCCGGCAGCAGTTAACTAGTATATCGCTGGTCTGGGAGGAGAGGCATAGAGAAGAAATGGTGGATATCTGACGATCATAGACACCTGTCCGCACTGAACAGTGCCGCTCTTCACTTTCATTTTTAGATGCTGTGAATGGCCAGTTTTTTGTTTATTCCTCTCTTCTCTCCTGGAGAGTGAGAGAATGCATAATGATAATTAATTAATAATTAATGTCTCACTACTTGACTATGGAGGTAAGCGAATATTTTGCTTGGTTAATGAGAGGCCTATTTTATTTTTTATTATACTTTTTCTTTTTCTTTTTTTTTACTTGTATAGGCTATACATTTTATTATTTTGATATCTATATAAGGGCTTAAAATGATAATATCGCTACAGCCATAAACACCTCAGAAGAGAATTGGTTTATAAGTGCACTGGAAGATGACAGAACTGTAAACAACTGTCTGGACCTATAGGCCTACCTCCAGTAAGCGGTGAAGCGGACACGGGAAAAATAATATACTCAATCTTGGTTCTTGTTTAGTTGGATATCATGGTAGCAATAGGAAGTGAATTGGGGAGAAAATGTAAATGCTAGCGATAAGAGTGGGAGACACAAACGCGGGATGTCTGTGATAATCCATAGAGGCAGAGATTTACTGCGAGACTGCAGAAGACAACTTGCAGTCAGGGCCCAGACTCCTACATGGATGATCTGGATAATCCTTCATTTCGTTGCAGAAAATGTTTTTTCATCTACAGTTTGAATATACTTAGTGGTTTTGTTAATGTTACTGCAGGGAAGACCCATATATTTATGGGATAACATAACGGAAGTTTGGATGCAGAATACTCAACTGTATATAGTTACAGTGTTCTTGTGTGTAATACTTTATTTTTCATCATGGGTTATGTTTAACGATTCACCTCAAACTCACGCAGTTCTACAACCCCTTTGCAAATCAAAAGAGGCATGGTTTAACAATCTATGTGCAAACACCAATGGATGGTATAAGGGTAGTTAGTTATAACGTTAAGGGTCTACATAGCCCCATAAAGAGGAAAGAAATTCTTAATGAGCTTAAACATCTTAAATGTAAGATAGCCTTTATACAAGAAAGCCACCTATCAGACTCTGAACACATAAAACTCAAAAGGTCAGGGGCAAGTCAAGTGTATTTTTCATCCCATGGTTCGGGTAGGAGGTGTGGAGTGGCAATATTGTTACATAGCTCGCTACAGTTTTGTATACATTCAAAATTCACAGATAAAGAGGGGAGAATTGTATTAGTGAATGGGTCCATTTGTGGGGTAACAGTCTATGTTGAATATTTACCAAATGAAAATAATCCTAAATTTATTAAGAAGGTGCGTGAACTAATTTTAGAAAAAGCCATGGGAATTGTTTGCTGTCAAATAGGCTGGATAAAAACCCACCCTCGTTTGCCACACCTTCGGGTGCGAGTCAGGCCCTCAAGCAAATGACTGAAGACCTGGGTCTCATTGATGCATAGAGACATATACACTCGAGAACGAGATTACACATTTTACTCGAATCCGCACTCCTCATACTCCAGAATTGATTATTTCTTTGTTACTAAAAATTAATCGAGTATATATCATAGAGTTCTGGACTGTAAAATACATAATTTAACTTTAAGTGACCATTCCCCTCTTAGCCTGGTATGGGACATAGGAAGATTTAGTAATCCAAGCTGCTGGCGACTAAATGTTTCACTTCTTAATGATACTGCTTTTCAAGATTATATAAAGACAGAATTAGCTCAATACCTTGACTTCAACAACACAAGTGAGACATCACCAGTGATCTTGTGGGAGGCGGCCAAAGTAGTTTTGAGGGGAAAGATCATTTCATTTGCATCAGGTAATAAGAGACTCAGAGAGCCCAGATGTATAGAACTTGAAAAACAAATTAACCAGTTGGAACAGAAGCATAAAAGCCAGCTATCTACAAATGATCTAACTCAACTTAATGAAGCTGAGAGGGCTCTTGGAATCTTGCTTACAGAAAAGATTGAGAGAAACCTAAGATTTTTAAAGCAACGTTACTATGAATACGGGAGTAAAGCTAGTGGATTATTGGCATTCCAACTCAAAAAATAGACAAACTTAACAGTTGTACAAAAAATCAAAAGTAGGGATCCAGAGAGACCCTTTCCTTATAAACCAGATGAGATATCGGAAGCTTTTGCAGCTTTTTATAAAACACTGTATTCAAATATTGATACATGTACGGACTCTGAAAAATAAGATGCCTATTTAGAAAATATAAAACTGCCAAAGTTGTCTGATGAGGCATCACAAGCTATAGATGGTCCCATAACAAGAGTGGAAATAGTGGAGGCAATTAAGGGGATGAAAAACGGCAAGAGCCCAGGGTCAGACGGGTACTCTAATGAATTCTATAAGGTCTTTATAGATGATATAAGCCCGATTCTAGAGAAAGCTTACACTTATTCATTTGAAACCAAGGAACTTCCTCAAAATTGGAAAGAGACAATTATTTCAGTGATACATAAGGAGGGTAAAGATCCTATGGAGTGCAGCTCTTACAGACCCACAGCGCTCCAAAATTCCGACTGTAAAATATTGACCACCATACTTGCAAAGAGACTTGAATCTGTTATCACAACTCCGGTACACCTGATCAGACAGGCTTTGTTGTCGGTCGCCAACTGTCTGATGATATTCGCAGGATACTAAATGTTATGTCTCATGCCAAATCAATGCCAGTACCATGTATGGCGCTGGCTCTGGACGCCAATAAGGCATTTGACTGTGTCTCCTGGCCTTTTCTTTTTAAAGTATTGAGGAGATACAGTCTGGGGAATGGCTTTGCTAAGTGGGTTCAGCTTTTATGCTCATCCCCACTAGCATCGGTGAGGGCAAATGGATGTTTCTCGCAGAAGTTCCAGCTGGGGAGGGGCTGTAGGCAGGGAGACCCCCTTTCGCCTCTTCTGTTTGCCCTCAGTATAGAACCCCTCGCACAGCTAATAAGGAATAGCACAGATACAAGTGGTATTGAGGTGAATAGAGAGGAGCACAGGTTATCGCTATATGCAGACGATGTAATTGTATATATCTCTGATCCTGCAAAGTCTATCCCAAATTTAATGAGGTGTCTTGAGACCTTTGGACTTTACTCAGGTTACAAAATAAATGTGAACAAAACAGAAGCACTCCCCATGAACAATTTGATCTCCCCTCAACTGAAATCCTTATTCTCATTTAGAAGGCCCAGGGAAGGCATCAGGTATCTGGGAATAAATATACCCCCTGACCTCAGTCTATATCAAACTAACTATACACAATTATAAGAAAAAATGAAGACAGATTGAAGTCGCTGGGTTACACTCCCTCTTACTTTAATAGGCAGAGTACAGGCTATTAGAATGAATATACTCCCAAGGCTTCTTTTTCTTTTCCAGGCTCTACCGATTGCCCCCCCCCTAAATCTATGTTTGCCCTTATAGGCCGTCTTATCTCAAGATTTATATGGCAGGGTAAGAGGCTCAGGGTCAGATACAAAGTATTACAACTGGCAAAAACAAAGGGGGGACTAGGCCTGCCCAACCTGAAACATTACTGGTTAGTGTCACAATTACGGGCAATGATGGTGTGGTTATTAGATGATACAAGTACAAGATGGTTCAATATGGAAAAAAGTTATAGTACTAATATGCCTCTACCAGTGGTCCCCTTTACTAAGATTAAATTAATCAGAACCTTCCTGGTAGAATGGTCAAAGACCACATATGGGGCTTGGAAAGAGGTACAACAAATGTTTAAGTTACCATGTGATCTCTCTACACTGTGTGCACAATTATTAGGCAAGTGAGTATTTTGACCATATCATCATTTTTATGCATATTTTCCAACTCCAAGCTGTATAAACTTGAATTCTTATTGGATTTAAGCATATCAGGTGATGTGTATTTGTGTAATGAGGGAGGGTGTGGCCTAAGGAGATCAACACCCTATATCAAGGTGTGCATAATTATTAGGCAGTTTCTATTCCTCAGGCAAAATGGGCCAAAAAAGAGATTTAACAGACTCTGAAAAGTCAAAAATGGTAAAAAGTCTTTCAGAGGGATGCAGCACTCTTGAAATTGCTAAGATATTGGGGCGTGATCACAGAACCATCAAACGTTTTGTTGCAAATAGTCAACAGGGTCGCAAGAAATGTGTTGAGAGAAAAAAAGACGCAAATTAACTGCCAAAGATTTGAGAAGAATCAAATGTGAAGCTACCTGGAACCCATTATCCTCCAGTGCTGTCATATTCCAGAACTGCAACCTACCTGGAGTGCCCAGAAGTACAAGGTGTTCAGTGCTCAGAGACATGGCCAAGGTAAGGAAGGCTGAAACCCGACCACCACTGAACAAGACACATAAGTTGAAACGTCAAGACTGGGCCAAGAAATATCTGAAGACAGATTTTTCAAAGGTTTTATGGACTGCTGAGATGAGAGTGACTCTTGACGGACCAGACGGATGGGCCCGTGGCTGGATCAGTAACGGGCACAGAGCTCCACTTCGACTCAGACGCCAGCAAGGTGGAGGTGGGGTACTGGTATGGGCTGGTATTATTAAAGATGAGCTAGTTGGACCTTTTCGTGTTGAAGATGGACTCAAAATCAACTCCCAAACCTACTGCCAGTTTTTAGAAGACACTTTCTTCAAGCAGTGGTACAGGAAAAAGTCTGCATCTTTCAAGAAGACCATGATTTTTATGCAGGACAATGATCCATCGCATGCATCGAAGTACTCCACTGCGTGGCTAGCCAGTAAAGGCCTTAAAGATGAAAGAATAATGACATGGCCCCCTTCCTCACCTGACCTAAACCCTACTGAGAACTTGTGGGCGCTTCTTAAACGGGAGATTTATGGTGAAGGGAAACAGTACACCTCTCTGCACAGTGTCTGGGAAGCTGTGGTTGCTGCTACACAAAAAGTTGATCGTCAACAGATCAAGAAACTGACAGACTCCATGCATGGAAGGCTTGTGACTGTTATTGAAAAGAAGGGTGGCTATATTGGTCAAATGTCAGAAATGTTTATTTGTAAATTTTGAGTTGTTTGTTTATTATTCTCACTTTAACAGATGAAAATAAACAAGTGAGATGGGAAAATTTTCATTTTGCATTTAGTTGCATAATAATTCTGCACACATAGATATTCTCCTAGGAAAGCCAAAACCTCACTTTTACTTTCTTAAATATTCAGGTTTGAGGTTTATTAACATTTTGGATTGA
>NTHP01000635.1:46737-98131 GCA_003416845.1 Oplegnathus fasciatus
AGAGAGCACTGTAGTTGTTCAATAATAAAATTAATCCTCAAAAATACAACTTGCCTAATAATTGTGCACACAGTGTATCTTGAGTTCAATTATTCATATTGAAGACTTTTTGCCTTTAAAACTTGATGCAGGATTTAAAAATTGGACACACTTGAATCTTCATTTTGTACATCAGTTATTCAGTAATAACAGTTTCAAATCATTTGAACAATTAACAGCAGATTGTAATTTATCAAGACCAGAATTTTTTAAATATCTACAATTAAGAAGCTTTATACTCAAACACCCAAACTTGAACAAATTGATAGAGCCCTCACTCTTGGAACAGTATTTATTGCAAATTCAAAATGGAAAACATGGGGGTAAGCCAATAGCTAATTTATGTAGGATCCTAGCTTCAATGACAAAAGACAATACCTATTATGTGAAGAAAAAGTGGGACAGAGAGCTACATAAGGAAATAAGGGAGGAAGTTTGGCTAAAGATCTGTGCTCAGGCCCATATAGTCACTAATGCCAATTTGTGGAGAGAATTGCAATGGAAGATAATCAACAGATTTTTCAGAACACCACAAATTGTGGCAAAGATGAATCCAAGTCAGTCAAGTAGATGTTGGAGGGGATATGGAGAGACCATGGCTACCCATTTACATATATTTTGGCAATACTCATAGTTAGATAACTTTTGGAAATCAGTTTTTACCACTGTGAACAAAGTACTAGACGTTGATTTGGTAAGGGACCCTCTGATAGCAATTCTTGAAACCGGATGTAATTCACGGTAGGAGAAGGATGTATCTCTTACAAATATTACTAACAGCAGCAAAGAAAGCAATAACAATAAGATGGCCTAAAAAGGATCCCCCCTCTTATGCTAAGGGGTTAACAATTTTAAGCAAAGTATTTATACAATGGAAAAAATTACATATATGCTAAGATTACAGAGAGAATTGTTTATAGAAAGATGGACACCACTGATGGAGGTAATGGGGAACATTGGGATTAATATTTGCAGGACCACATACTTTGAAAGAAACTGGACTGCAGGTGGTACCATGAAGTAGTCTAATATGACTTCTGTAAAGTGAGACAAAATAAACTCTGTTCTCTATCTTTTGATTGAATAATATGGATACTTTATGTATATTGGACTGAATATGTATGTCTATGATGGTGAACTTGTATGTAACCAATGTTTAGTTTTATTTTGATAAGTTTATGTTATTTATGTTGGTTATTTTCAGTGTTATTAAGTTAAAAAAGATATGTCAAACAAGTAATAATAACAAAATATAGCTGCAAGCAGCGTTTCTGGGGTTCAAGCTAACACAGACCATTAGAAGTTGAAAGCTTTTGATCTGGACCTGGTCCAATGTGTGGTCCAGATGTGAAAAAAACAGTGAAATCTCTCTTTTTTGCATTTTCACAAATAGAATAAAAGTTTAACAAATCTGAAACTGTGTTTTTAAAAATCTTTAGCCTCTCTGGGATAATCTAGTCCATATTTGACCAGTATAGTGGTTTTTGATATGGACCTGGTGTAATCTCAGGCTGTGTTCAGCAGGGGAGGAGAACTGCTGACCCTGACTGGGGATATTGTCGAGCGGTGGAAAGAGCACTTTGAGGAACTCCTGAACTCCTGAAGGTTACTCCAGGGTGCTGGAAAAGAGGCTCCGTCCGATTGTCGAACCTCAGATACAGGAGGAACAATGCGGATTCTGTCCTGGCCGTGGAATCCTTGCAGGGTTACTGGGGGGAGCATGGGAGTTTGCCCATCCAGTCTACATGTGTTTTGTGGACTTGGAGAAGGCCTACGACCGTGTTCCCCAGGGGGTCCTGTGCGGGGTACTGTGGGAGTATGGGTACCGGGGCCGTTGCTACAAGCCATCTGGTCCTTATATAACCAAAGTGAGAGCTGTGTCCGTATTCTCGGCACAAAGTCAAACACATACTCAGTGGGTGTAGGCCTCCTCCAGGGTTGTCCCTTGTCACCGATTCTGTTTGTGATTTTCATGGACAGGATCTCAAGGTGCAGCTGGGGGGAGGAGAGTGTCCGTTTTGGGGACCTCAGAATAGCGTCTCTGCTATTTGCAGATGACGTGGTTCTGATGGCTTCATCAGACTGTGACCTCCAGCATGCACTGGGGCAGTTTGCAGCCGAGTGTGAAGCAGTCGGGATGAAAGTCAGCACCTCCAAGTCTGAGGCCATTGGTTCTCTGCCGGAAAAAGGTGGATTGCTCCCTCCGGGTTGGGCGTGAGCAACTGCCTCAAGCGAAGGAGTTCAAGTATCTTGGGGTCTTGTTCACGAGTGAGGGTAAAATGGAGCGTGAGATCGACAGGCGGATTGGTGTGGCATCTGCAGTAATGCGGGCGTTGTACCAGATCGTCGTGGTGAAGAGGGAGTTGAGCCAGAAGCTCTCGATTTACCAGTCAATCCCAACCCTCACCTATGGTCATGAGCTTTGGGTAGTGACCGAAAGAATGAGATCGCGGATACAAGTGGCCGAAATGAGTTTCAACCGTAGGGTGGCTCAGCCTTAGAGATAGGGTAAGGAGCTCAGACATCCGGAGGGAGCTCGGAGTAGAGCCGCTGCTCCTTCGCGTCAAAAGGAGCCAGTTGAGGTGGTTCGGGCATCTGATCAGGATGCCTCCTGGGCGCCTTCCTCTGGAGGTCTACTGGGCACGTCCAACTGGCAGGAGACCCCGGGGTAGACCCAGAACACGCTGGAGAGATTACATATGTCATCTGGCCTGGGAACACCTCAGGATCCCCCCGGAAGAGCTGGAAAGCGTTGCTGGGGAGAGGGACGTTTGGACTACCTTACTTGGCCTGCTGCCTCTGTGACCCGGCCCTGGATAAGCGGAAGAAAATGGATGGATGGATGGACCTGGTCTAACGTGGTCTGGATGGAGAAAAATCTGTGAAATCACCCTTTTCAGTTTTCACAAATAGAATAAAGGTTGCACAAATCTGAAACTGTGTTTTAAAGAATCTCTGGAGTCTTCTTGGTAATCAAGTTATATTAGCTCTTCAAGCTCTCTTCAAATATTCTTGAACCAAATACCCAAGGTAATTATTCCTCTCTGTCCACTCTCTCCTCTCAAATATTTGAAGATTTACTTTGGGTTAGAAAAGACTGAATGCTTCTTCGCACCAGTTCTCACAGAGGAAGTGATGTTTTTCTGACCAATGGCTATACCTTCTTCATTGACCAAACATCATTCCATTCATTAAACCTTGTTGAATGGGGAAATGTTATAGACACAATAATCATTGGAAAATAAAAAATAAGATCAACTGAAGAGAAAGAACATTAAATATTAAAAGTGATTTGCAGTCTATTCCTCACAAGAACAGTTCAGTCTCTTTAAAAAGCTTACATCTGATTTGTCAAAAACATTTAATTTCAATTTGAATTCAGTACAATATGCAGGTGGTGACAGCGAAAGTAAGGTTGTAAGTACTTTTTGATGGGTCACTGTAGTATTATTACTGGAATTTAAATAGTAATTTGTTGTACTGTTCACTAATGGGAAAAGTAATATTACTGTCACGCATTACCAGTCAACAGTGGTCTCCATATTGTTCATCGTGACAAAATTAACCTCTCGATGGTGTGTGCAATTCATCAGCAATCATTACTTTGAAAGGCAAATGACAATATAGCAATTTTCAAAGATTAGGTTGTGACACTAACAGCAAATTTTATACTGCCACAACATCCATCCAATGACATTGTTTCCATTATGACTTACTATATATCCATTCATTATTCTACCAATGTTGCACTGAGAACACACTGAATAAGTAATGATTTATGTTACTTCAAACTGCATGCAGAGTGACAGAAGAAGATAAGTTCCACAAACAAATATATGCACTTAACTTTATGTTTAAGTAAGCAAGGCCACTAAGACAGAGGCTTCCATTCTCAACAAACAAAGCCCAGTTTCAAAATAAAAGCCCCAGAAAAACGCTACACTGTAAGCCCACATGGAAAAGATTTGTCGGCTACTGGCCGATTTTAAGACAATTTTACAAACTTAGTTCAACATAAACATTTACCAACTCATTGATTTATGGCACAGTTTGCGCCAGGCCCATGCCCTTGTTCAGCAACACCGTCAATTTCACATGTACCAGGCTGGTCAGTGTTTTGTTAAGTTAAACTGTATCACGTTTTTGTCAGCGTAATATAACAGATTACTTGAATTTCTGTAAAGTATTTGTGTGTGTGTGTAGATCTGCAGATGGTCAATATAGCGGTGCGGGTGTTGTCCAGGCCCCTAGCATCCAACCTGCCCGCCATGTACCAACAGCTAGGAAAGGATTATGATGAGAGAGTCCTGCCCTCCATTGTCAACGAGGTTCTCAAGTCTGTGGTGGCAAAGTTTAACGCCTCGCAGCTCATCACACAGAGAGCACAGGTACTGTTGTCACTACAGCCCAACATCTCTGTACACCCTGCTGGGATGATGAAGGCCTATGATATTTGTTTTATCACAGTCTATATTTATATAAATTTTCTCTTGATCAACTAATGTAATAATTAATTGTTTCATCACTATATAATATTAGTAATTAGACATTGTTTAGTTTAGTTTAAGACTGTTTCAGGCATCCAAAAACCTTAGAATATAATGCAATCTAATATGATAACTATAAAACCACTGCCTTAAGACTTGCCACAGAGTCCAGTCCATACCTGTGTGATATTGTCTGTCAATTATTGGTCTGTGTTGTTGTCTAGGTGTCCCTGTTGGTTCGCAGGGAGCTGTTTGAGAGAGCCAAAGACTTTAACATCATTCTTGATGATGTGTCCATCACTGAGCTGAGCTTCAGCGGCCAGTACACTGCTGCTGTGGAGGCCAAGCAAGTTGGTACGGCTCAGTATACCACACTCAGGCAACAGAATGGCTCATGCTGATGAACAACATGTTTATGTTGCTCAACAACCCCATTAATCCCAGATTAATAAAAAATACTATTGAGCTTCAATTTAAACACTTAAGAAATTTTTAAGTGCATATAAAGGAAAGCTCTTGATTACCACAGTAGACTCAAATTTAAAAGGGTTCTTGTTTAATGCCTAAATCAGCTTTACATTGTTGGCAGGGGCTTCAGTATTTAGCCACAAGTTTTTCCTTCGGTCTAATTGAGCCAACAGATAATCACATAAGTTTGTCATGATTTACAAAGACTTAATGATGAAAAGTACTATGAAATAATGAAATAAAACTGTTATTGGTCAGTGGTCAACACATTGGGTCTCATAATCAGCAGATGGCAATCGTCTTTTGTCAACAAGTCTTATGATTGTCAATTGGCACGACCCCAGTGTGTGCATGAATACAAGATGACTATTGTGTGCACTTATGTACACATGACTGCTGTCCACACATTGGGTCAGCAGCTGCTTGTTTGGCTTTTCCCACTACTACTTTTGCATTGTACATGTAGCCAGTGTTCACAGAAAGGTGCAAAATATTCAATAAAAAAGTTCATACATTTGTTTCAAAAATGTTTCTCACCTCAGAAATGGTATTTCTTGTGTTACACATTGGAGGTTTTTGAAGAAGTCTTGAAATTCATGAAATTTGTACAAAGAAAAACTTTATCAGAAATGATGGTTGTTTGTATGTGCTTTTAGCCCAGCAAGAGGCCCAGAGAGCCCAGTTCTATGTGGAGAAAGCCAAACAGGATCAGAGACAGAAGATCATCCAGGCTGAAGGAGAGGCTGAAGCTGCTAAAATGGTGACTGATTGACTGACTGGACAACTAACCTGATTCTCACTGTTACAGTGGAAACAGCAGCTTTCCACCTCAGGAGTTTTGTCCTACTGAGAAATTAACTGATGTGAAATAAGAGCTCTGCCAGTTTCTGTTTTGACATAAACTTGAGTCATACAGTGAAACAAACCTGGAGAATGTTGAGTACTTTAAATATCTAAAGAGGATTGTGAAAAGTAATTAGTGTCATTGTCTACCTTGCATTACATTTGCGGACACTGGATGTTGTATCAATGGCAATATATTGACCAAACTCTGTGTGTGTGTGTGTGTGTCTGTGTGTGTGTGTGTTAGCTGGGCCTAGCAGTGACTAAGAACCCAGGTTACCTGAAGCTGAGGCGAATCAGAGCTGCACAGAACATTGCAAAGACGGTCAGTACTATTGTTTATTTCCTCTCTGTTCAACTTCGATTTTGAGTAAAACACATGAGATTTAAATACTGTGGGAATACTGCAGGATCCCAGAATGAGCAGCTAAAAAAGTCATTTGTATCAGCATTAGTGGTGATGATGACGATTGACGATAATCATGATAGCTGTTTCTGTTTTGTCTGCTTCCAGGTGGCATCATCTCAGAACAAGGTGTACCTTAATGCTGACAGTTTGGTTCTGAACCTACAAGACCAGACATTTTTTAACAAGTAGGTTTGCACACACACACACACACACACACACACACACACACACACACACAGATACAATAATAGCCAGTGCTTTATAATTTCCTAAGTTGATATGCTATTCCTACTTTCAGTTAGTTTGTGCTGTGCACAAACCATGCCAATTTGTAATGTTTCCAGTCAGGATGCTTTCTATTGCTCCTCTGTAAAAGAACTGTAAGAGAACCTTGCATGGGAAATTTGCTCTCTTAAGTTTCCTTAAAAAATACAACTGTTTCTGAGCTTTCTTAACCAGGGTGGAGATGTGAGATGACCATGACAGGTTCTTTATGATGCTGATTCCCAGGAACCTGAAACTGTCAACTTGCTCAACCTCAGCTCCACTGATGTAGACAAGGGTGTGTGTCTTCTCCTGCTTTTTTCTAAAATCAATGATCAGCTCCTTGATTTTGCTAACGTTGAGCAGTAGGTTGTTCTCTGTGAACCACTCTGCAAGATTGTTGATTTCCTCCCGATATGAGGTCTCATCATTGTTTGAAATCCAGGAAACGATGGTAGTGTCCTCTGCAAGTCTCAACAGAGTTCTCTCCATTTTCGGGGTTTGCAGTCGTACGTGTACAGCGTGAACATGACAGGGCACACAGCCCTGGGGGGCTCCAGTGATGAGGAGGTGTGGCCACCAATCCAAACTGTCTGGGGTCTGTTTGTGAGGAAATCCAATATCCAGCTGCAGAGTGGGTTTCATGGGGGAGATTGTGTTGAATGCTGAGCTGAAATCAACAGCATTCTGATGTAGGTGTTGTTATATTCAAGGTGTGTGAACACTTAGTGTAGGGCAGTGGAGATACCATTGTCTGTGGATCTGTTGGCACTGAATGCAAACTGGGCACTCAAAACAGTCCTGTAGAGCTGCTGTAGCGTCATCTGTCCACACTTTAACTGTTTTTCTGATGATTTGACCCTTTTAATCAGCTGGGTGTAAGTAGGCAGGAGAAGCAGGGAAATGTGGTCTGATTGACCAAAATGGGGGCAGGAGAGGGCTTTGTAGCTGCCATGAATGTTCATATAAACATGGTCAAAGATATTGTTTCCCCTGGTGGGGGTGCGGACATGCTGGTGGAATTTAGGTAAGCATTTTGTGAATTTGCATCTGTAGGAATGGAAACAGCAGCATCAAAAACACTGGTGAATTATCTGGGTAGATAATATGGCCAGCATCTTAACATTAAAAACTCCACATCTGGGGAGCATTGTTCGTCAACTTTGACTATGTTTGAGCACCAGGCATCATTGATCTGTTCTGTCGGCGTGGAAGACGGTCCGCCTGCCGAGTGCAATTGATCCAGGATGTTGTGATGAAGCCAGGTCTCTGTAAAGATGAGGGCACAACAGTCTCTGATTTCCTGTTGCTGAGTTAGCCTGAGTTTTATTTCATCCGTTTCATTTTCCAGCCACGGGACATTAGCCAGTAGGCTGGGTAGTGGAATGGCCTTAGGTCCAAGCTGGGTTAGCTTAGCTTTTATCCCAGCTCTCTTCCCCCTCTTCCTGGGGTGATCGCACTGCTTTTGATGGCGCTGGATCCGGCTGGTCTGGCTGGGTGGTCGGAAGATGTTTTGGGCAATGATTGTCTTAAGGTCCACTGCACTTAATCCAATCCCCACACTTTCTTTTCTGATATTGATGGGTGTAATTCTGTCTTAGGTAATACGTGCTTCAGTAATGAAGGTGAAAAATAAAAATGTAGCGAAGTTTATGGGAGGTACTGGCCGCCGCATCTGCATGCACCGCCGTCACCATGGTAACTTACAGACACTTGAAAATTTCTAGAGTTAGGTAACACATCACATCTGCATGTGAAAATGCAGATGTAAGTACTGTCTGATTTTAACATGATATTCAATCTGATACTTAGAAAATAGTCAGCAGTAATATACAGAATGCAGTATGTGATCTATTTTAAAAGTGTCACATGTCATTCAAAATTTTCATAGCTGTGGGCACAAAAGACCTTCTAAATCATTCTGGTTCTTTATCTAATCTAGTGAAACAGGAGGGACCATTTGAGGGGACTCAAATAGTCAAAAAAAAAAAAAAGTATATGTGTGTACATGGCCTGGCCATGGCATTTATAATTACCAAGTTAATTACAAGTGCTTTCTATGCATATTATTATAATATTTGAAATTATACAGTGATTTTTACAATAATATATTGAGGGGGGGCAACTCGTGTTTTTTCCAGACCCACCTTTCCCCCATAATATCTGCCCGTGAGCCAGTCCCAACTACCCTCGTAAGTCAAAATAAGATGTGTAACGTTAACTTGAACACATAAAATACGACAAGGCATTCTTTTTCAGGCATCCAATACACAAACTGCTGAATGTGGTGTTTTTATTATCGAGTTAGGAATTAACTTGCCTCATCAGACTTGATGCTACCAGTTGGACGGATGGTACACGGACTGTCAGATCTGTGAAAAAGAGATGGTAAACTGGTTTGTAATGAAGGGTTTAAAATTCACTCGTCACTTGTGCTGATTAACGGGGCATAGCGGGCGGACGTGCTGCTCCACCAGAAACATCTCTTAATGCACAGCAGGGTGCAGATTCTACAAGGAAAAAACAATTGCCTACCAAATTAATCGCTGTGTCACACACACCTGACACGCGCATTGAGAAGGGGTGGTGGGGTGGGGGGTCTGTGTACATTATGAAATGACAATTGGCGTGTCTTGATTGGAGAGAGAGAGCGAGAGAGAGCGAGCTAGCTCATGAAGCTTTAAGCTCATCACTGGACCTGGGAGGGACCAGATGAGGGGACTGTTTCGTCTTAATGAACTGTGCTCTTGTTTTTTAGCATGTCACTGGGCCAAAAGAAGTGATGAAGAGAGGACATGAAGAGAAGCAGTAGAACTGTACCTGTCATCAACTTCATCTGAACAGTCTCCGTTTTGCTTGAGGCATAGAGAATCAACATACATGGACAAGCATGAATGTGAACAACAAGAAAAAAGTTGTTTTATTTTTGTTATATTTTTTTTTACCTCTCTCCAACATTTGGGAGCGGCCTGTATTATCCTTTAAGTTTGTTAAAGAATTATTGCATTGGAACAAAACACTCATTTCAAATTCACAGTTAACAAATCAGAGATTTGTTTGTCAAATATATAAACTGTATATAAAGATGGACGACGCGTCTCCACTTCCTCCCACTGTACAAAAATGAAGTCAAAATATCCCGGAACATACACCAGTGTGATAAGAACTATGTAAAATTACAGGACCATCTTTGGAAAAAATTTATTTTAACATGTATTTTGATTTCTTATTTTCGCCCATGTCCCATCTGCTAACATGGAGGGGGTGGGATTTATGACCTATACTGCAGCCACCCACGAGGGGGCAATCCAGATGTTTTGGCTTCACTTTTAGGGAGCTGTCATGTCACCCATCTTTATATACAGTCTGTGGTCAAATAGTACAAAATCAACAAACCGTAAGGATGCCCACATGTCCAATTCCTTTTCAGTAGAATGAAGGGTCATGCAAGGGCCTTTTGTGAATAAGAATTAATGCAACAATAATTCTAAATAATTTTAGTGTCTTCTGTCAGATGGAGCTTATAGGTCTTATGTCCAGAATGTCAAACGAGGCATGAGGCATCGCTGCGGCACTGTCCCACATGTCATGTGCTAAATGACAGATTTCACTGCTGTATTCATCTCTCATAGTTACTCCGAAACTGGCTGCCAATCTTTTCTAGGCTCTACACACAGCTCATCAAAAACTCTTCCAGTCTTCCTACCAGTTTTGGCAGTCTGTTAATAAACTTTTATTATAAGAACACATTCTCATGTTGTTCGCCTTTTTTAGCAGTGTGATTTTATTAAATCTAACTTAAAACAACTACACACAACCACATTATTACATAAACTAAAATACATTTTGTATTTAAAAAAACTAATTCACTTTCAACTGATTTTCTGGAAGTTAAGTTCTAGCAGTTAGTGTTTGGTCCTTTCCTGTTTCAGCATGACAGTTCCCCGTGCACAAAGCCAGCTCCCTAAAGAAATGGTTTTCACAGTTTGGTATGGAAGAACTTGAATGCACGAACTCCTGACCTCAACCCCATCCAACACATTTGTGATGAACTGGAACTCCAACTGTGAGGCAGGCTTTATCAGCCAACATCAGTGTTAGACCTCACTAATGCTCTTGTGGCTGAATGGGAGCAAATCCCTGCAGCCACCTTCCAAAATCTGGTGGAAAGACTAAAACCAGAGGGGTGGAGGCTGTTATAGCAGCAGATTCATTACCATGGATCGGTCTCAGGCACAATGAAATGTTCAACAATTGCATATAGCTGTAGCATTCGGGTGTCCAGATACTTTTGGCCATGTAGTGTACTTTTACATTTTTCCAAACAATTTCAAATACATTCAATTAGCAGGTGTTTTAAACTTGAGTTGTGTAATCCATCACCTCGGTCTTTATGAATGCACTTGATTGTGTTGGTATAATTAAAAGAACCATATAGCATGTTTTCACCATTTACTAGAAACCAAAATACTTTGCAGTACATTTTGCGACATTTTTTGGGCGTATTTTTCTTGCAGTTCTAAGAATCCATTAGTTTCCATTCATTTCTGTGCAGTATGAAAATCCATTCAGGCTTTTGAAACTTACTTAAGTTGTGTAATCCATCCCAGTGAACATGTCTGCATTCATTATTGTCAGAGTTGCATTAACTATCGTAACTCTGACATTATAATTATCTTTGCATGGTAATTCAGTTCAGACTTTTCAAATCAATTTGAACTTCCACTGTATTACCACACAATGATAATGTAATGTAGACAACAATTGATGCAGATATGTTCACTGGGATGGATTACACAACTTAAGTATGTTTCAAAAGCCTGAATGGATTTTCATACTGCACAGAAATGAATGGAAACTAATGGATTCTTAGAACTGCAGGAAAAATACGCCCAAAAAATGTCACAAAATATACTGCAAAGTATTTTGGTTTCTAGTAAATGGTGAAAACATGCTATATGGTTCTTTTAATTATACCAATACAATCAAGTGCATTCACAAAGACCAGGTGATAGTTTAACATGAGCATCTAACTATCTAGGTATAACCACACAAACAGCAATATACAGTGCAACAAAAAGAATAAAGCACAAAGCGAGGTCCATAAAGACATGGT
This sequence comes from Oplegnathus fasciatus, assembly GCA_003416845.1. Lineage (NCBI taxonomy): Eukaryota > Metazoa > Chordata > Actinopteri > Centrarchiformes > Oplegnathidae > Oplegnathus > Oplegnathus fasciatus. The sequence goes on from NTHP01000635.1 coordinate 58,364, forward strand.
TAGATGAATTTGGTGTGGAAGAACGTCGATTGGCCTGCGCAGAGCCCTGACCTCGACCCCATTGAACACCTTTGGGAGGAATTGAACGCCCATTGCGAGCCAGGCCTTCTCGTCCAACATCAGTGCCTGACCTCACAAATGCTCCCATTGACATTCCGCTCCCACTGACATTCCACTCCCACACCCACTCCCATCACAGTGATGCTGACCAATGGCATGGATGTATCAATGAACATTAGCTTATAAATGCATCCTCTTAAGACGAACTTCAGTCTACAGATACAGACTTTGCTCACACTAATGTGTTTAGTGATTAAAGCTATCCAAAATGGTTAGATGTTCTATTATTAAAGTAAATATAGGGGATTGTCTTGCCCTGGCTAAGGTCAGAGTGCTCTTTACCCACTAGTCTGTTACTGATGTCAGTCCGTGCAGGAGACAGATTGATGTGAGCTTAGATCTTATAAAGTCAGATAGGCTACTCATCATCATGTCCACTGATTGCACAAATCTAGTTCTGAACTGCCTTAATTAGGAGTGTTTTGCTGTATATTCCCAATAAATCTAAGTCTTTTCTTATGGAATAAATGGCAGACCAAGGAACTGCCTCAAAATTTTTGTGCCTTCTGGAAGAAAACAAGGACTGTAGTATCGTCTGGTTCAAAAATCAACACTCGGGATGTCCACAAGAAGCAATGAGCTTGATTCCAAGTAAAACACGTCTCCAAGGTAAGTTTTAACTGGATTTAAAAAAAAAAAAAACTATGTTGCTTCGTAGACATGTCTGTTCTTTCTTAACTAATAAAGTTCCGGCTTTGACGTCATTTATACGTCTATGGAAGTGTTACTTAAATTAATTACAAACAAATATTCTTTAATGTTGCTGACTAATTCTACAAACAAACTAAAAATGCAAGTTAGATATGTAAAATAATATTTTCACATTCTTCAAACTGTGTCATTATGTTTCTTAAGATATGGCTCTTACATTTCTGGCCCCTAATTGGCTAGGTGGGTAGCATACCAATTATTAAACTTAAACTTACAAAGACCCATACAAATCTTAACAGGGCTTAACAACAACTTATACTATTGTCTTTACTGGAACTCCTTTCTTTGCTTTTCTTGGAGGAGACCATCACACTGCTTCCTGAAGCAGACAGAGCTTTAAGACTGGCCTCACTAGGACACTGGTCTTCGTCTGCACACTGACGCTGCGTACAGATCCTTGGCATCTGGCATAGTTTTGAGAACCCTTCCTATTATCCAGGAATTCCTAGGAGCAGAGTCGTCCACAATTAAGACAATGTCTCTGAAATGGAAGTTTCTCTTTGTTCTGGACCACTTGTAGTATTCTTGAAGGAGAGGCAAGTATACACTTGTCCATCTTGACCAGAACAGGTCAGCAAAGTCTTGTGATTGCTTTCGTCTGCGTCATGCATACACATCCTCTTTTTTGAATACCCCTGGTTTTCAGTAACAACAAGTGGCTTGGGGTCTTGGCGATGGGACGGTCGTTAATAATGGACTCCACCTCACACAGCACAGTCTGGAGGCCCTCATCATCCATAATCTGCTGCTTGAGCACTGAACGGAGTATCTTCCTCACAGTGTGTATTTGTCTTTCCCACACACCTCTGTGGTGGGAAGCGGATGGTGGATTGAAGATCCACTTGATTCCCTTTTGCATCATTGCATCATGTATCTTGGACTGATTCAGTTCTTCAATGGCTTCACGCAGTTTCCTTTCTGCTCCAACAAAATTGGTGCCATTATCAGAACATATGACCGCTACCAGCCCTCTTCTGCTGATAAAGCGGTGCATTGATGCAGGCATCCCTATCAAGAGAGTGGGCCACTTCAATATGCACTGCCCTGATCGTCAGACAGGTGAAGATCACACTGTACCTTTTCATCAGACTGCATCCTTGCTCAACGTCAAAAGGTCCAAAGTAGTCCACTCTGACATTCGTGAAAGGGGCAAGTTTGACAACAGATGGCCTTTTGGCAGGTACGCCATTTTCTGCTGTCCAGTCTTGGCGTGTAGTCTCCTGCACACGGTACAATCAGATATTATTCTTCTCACCGCTGAGTTAGCCTTAGGGATCCAGTACATTTGCCTTAACTTTGAGAGCATTTGGTTCCTGCCTCCATGTCCAACTTCTCTGTGGATGTGTTGCAGAAGGAGAGTAGCAATTCACTGGTTCTTAGAGAGGATGGAGGGGCACTTGGCCTCTTCTGGTATTGCAGATTTGGTTAATCGTCCACCTACTCTCAGCACTCCATCTTTCAGAATGGGGTCCAATCTGCAGAGTGGACTCCTCCTCTTGACATGTGCCTGTCCTTCAAGATTCAAGATATTTATTGTCATATGCACAACAATTACAGGAAGCAGTCACTGGCAATGAAATTCTTAAATCCCAGGCCCCTCCAGCAATGCTCATGAAATGTAATATAAAGTAAAAGGAGAACTTAGGACATGAGATATAATATAGTGCAAAAGTTCAAAATATGAGGATAGAATAGTATATAAAATATAACACACTAGAATAAAATATCAAAATATAAAATAGAATAGAAATAGAAACATATACTATATATATAGATATAAATATAATACTTTTGAGGCAGGTGTGCAAAAGTGACAAAATGCAGGTATGAACGGCAGTAATAAATGTATAAAAATATAAATATAAATAAATCTATATAAACAGATGAACAGAATCAGTAAGTAACAGCAGTGGGGTAAAGTGACAACAGTATTAATAAGGTACAAGTGAAGTAAAGTGGCAGTAATGAGCATGTGAGCTCAAGAGTTCAAAAGTCTTATGGCCTGAGGGATGAAGCTGTCCCTGAGCCTGGTGGTGCGGGACGGGGTGCTGCGGTACTGTCTGCCAGATGGCAGCAGGCAGAACAGTTTGTGGCTGGGGTGGTTGTGGTCTTTAATGGTGATTTAATAATGTTGGCCTTCTTCCTACATCGCTGGGTGTAGAGGTCCTCCATGGATGGCAGCACCGTCCTGGTGATGTGCTGAGCAGTTTTCACCACCCTCTGTAGATCCCTATGGTTGAGGGCGGTGCAACTGCCGTACCAGGAGGTGATGCAGCCAGTCAGGATACTCTCTATGGTGCACCTGTAGAAGTTGCAGAGTATCCTGGAGTCCATGTTGAGCCTCTGCAGCCTGCGGAGGAAGAAGAGCCATTGTCTTGGGCAAACAGAAATGGTGCTAGGACAGTCCTCCAAATTAAAAAACAAAATACACTGTTTGTCCATGCCCTTTGGAACGACACACAAAAGCGTTTTCTGATCTGACCCTTATCAGTAGGACCATATCAGTTGTCTGTACCATTCAAAACCATTACAAATCACTGTTGAAAAATAAATATATTTTATGCTGATATGACAATGCTTTGGTTATGGTTTGGTAGAGAAATATCATGGTTTGGGTTAAAATAAGAACTTTGTTAAGGTTAGAGGACCTTTGTCATAGTGACATGGTAACACTTGGCTAAGATTGTGGAACAATGACTGTCGGTTTGAAATGGGAAAGGAACAGCTGTTTGTCCAGATTAGTCGCTTTATAATAACATCACCTGATTTCCTCCTTTGCTCCCATCATAATTACTACAGCCGCTAGAAGGCTTTGGCGCTTGAACATAGACATATGTTGTTTTCGGGCACTGGTTGAAACAATTTACGCTGTTGCTCTACTTGGGAAGACAGTCTAATTAAGGGAGTGGCAACCAAACACCTCCTGTTTTCATGCTCTTGCTATTGTCATTAATAGCGTCACAGGTTATACCAAGTATGGGGGAGGGGGCATTATTGGGTTAAATTGTCATGTTGATTAGAATTTATTTATAGAGTTTACTTGGCAAAACAGTGAGGAATGTTGATGTCTGATGTCTGGAATGTTTGCACTGTTTACTGATACAAGTAATATTTTGTCTTTTACCTGTTTTAGGTTGTGAGACAGAGAAATATGATTCTGTCTTAGATGATTGAAGAGTAGATTAGGGTGTAGAGTGACGGGCCCATTTAAGAGAGTTGCTCTTTGTAAGTCAAGAGGGAGGGATGTCAGTATAGCTTTGCACATGTGACTTTAAATTAAGTTATGTTGCTATGAGTTAGTGAGAGTTGATTTTTCTTTAGTTAAGTTGAGTTAACTGTTAAGTTGTTGTTTTTTTCTTTTTCACTTCTTGTGTTTATTGTGTATCATGTTGGCACATGTAAATAAATTACATTTTTGGATTATGACAAATTTTCTCGAGTCTGCTTCAGATGTTTTTTACTGAGTGAAAAATATTTTATGTTGATCTGGAGCTGATATCATAACATGCTATAATATTCTGCTATAACAACACGGTAGATAATCTGTGATGTAATATAGATGTAGATTATAATAAAAGTATCCAGGTACTCTTGATGACGAACAATTACCTGTGTACACAATCTACATCACAAAACATGCCAACCATGTGTAACCATTCAATGCTATATACTAAATATGCACTATGTACTGATGGTGCGAGTTCATTTGCAAGAAATTCATAAACAATCTGGATATAATACTAGGCATGTGGCAACACATGTCAAATATACTGCAGCTTTAGACAGTACTACTGAGTTCACATTCTCCACACACTAATATTTATGTGTATATATAATAAAAAACACCTCCACCTGCACAAAAAATATCCAAATCCAAGATTTCCATTACATTTATTATTACTATATTTATTTACAGTAAATGTAATTGATTTTGATCCCGTGACCTTTCCTCTAGTACCCCCCTCAGGATAAAGTTTATATTTTCAGCCTCACGACTGGTAAGGCTTAAAGGAAAGCTTACGTTGTTCACCTGTCCAGCACCCACTGTACATGTAAGGACTTTAGAACAATATTTAGTCAAATATATGTAAAATAGAACAAGGGGAACGTGAGGAGGGCAAATGCACTATCCTCAACCTGAATAAGTAGGCCTAATTAGTATAATGAGTAGGCCTATATTAACATAATATTATAACATTAAATAAAAAGTATAATGTATAATGTCATTAATATATTAATTATATAATGTAAGTATATTCATATAAGTTCATATAACAGTATACTATATACCACCAATATAATATTAATTTCAATTGGACAAATACAGCAGTTTAAGAAATACACAACCAACATTTATCATTTTTGTAGGTTTTGTTCCTTTATTAAATCCTTGTGAAGAAAAACGGTCTACATTGGTTGTTAGTCTCTAATGTTTTAATGCTGAGTACTAACTTGTCAGTGATCAGTAATCATTCATGCAGAACAATGACTTCAACATTTCTAAAGTTTGCTGCATCACATCAACCTTTTTTTAATGTCCCGCCCCATCCAGGCTGTGATTGGTTGGTTCACAAAGTGACATTGACAAGCGACTTTATGAAACGTTAAACATGTTTCAGTAACACACCCGATAGAGCTCAACAGCCAGCTAGCCAAACCCAAACCTGCTTATCTTCTCCCTGTTGTCTTCTGTCTGACCGCTTCAGTTACTGAACCTTGACTAACAGTTGGTCTCGCTGGGCTCACTGGGCTGCTCTCTCTGCTGCCAGTGCCTTCGGGCTCATGAGGCTGAGATGACAGACTGATAACAGATGAATAATTAGTTATTTTAAAACATTTGTCTGCATCAGCCTCAAGACTTCAACCTCTCCTCTCTCAGCTTTTCAGCGCCACCTTTACGTTTTGTCTCTTTTTGTTTGTCCATCTCGCTCCACTCTTTATCCAAATAACATTTCACAGATGTGGGGAAGGGGACCGGGGGCCGCTGGCGCATAATGAAAATGGACTGATGACGCATCTCTGTGTGAGCTCCTTTTTCTGCTGCCAGGGCACAATCTGGTGAGAAGTGATGACGAGTGGAGGGGAATATCTTTTAAATGGAGGGGGAAACATTTGCTGGTGGGAGGAGGTGTCACTAGTCCATTAGCCGCTTTCGCCGGTTGAACTGAGCGGGCATCTGGTGTATGCGCAGGCTGAGTACATGTAAAATAGAACAAGGGGAATGTGAGGAGGGCAAATGCACTATCCTCAACCTGAATAAGTAGGCCTAATTAGTATAATGAGTAGGCCTATATTAATATAATATTATAACATTAAATAAAAAGTATAATGTCAATAAAATAGTATAACATTAGCATAATATTAATATATTAATTATATAATGTAAGTACATTCATTTATACTTTTAAATGGTGTGCAGACTTCGCCTACTCAGCGCACCGCAGTTGTATGCCGGCTTGGTAATGGTGTGGATCCTCTCTTGCTCTTGTTTTTGTGTAATGGGCTGCTCAAGCGGGCCCACAGAGCGACTGGCCCACTGGGATTTCTCCCGGTGCTCCCGATGGCCGATCCGACTATAGCCTAAGGATACCAGAGGTTCTCCCAACTACGGTTCAGAGGACTGAAGCTGGACAGGTAACACTGGGGGCTCATCCGGGATCTATTCTGCAGAAAGTTGGAGACAAGAGGAATGGTTTGGAGCGGACAGACGGAGAAAATGGTGGTGTTTGGAGACAACGTCACTTCTGGAACTAAAAGGCATACCAAGTCAGTTATGGCAGTTATGGAGTGCAAGCCCAGGGTTATAACCTCGCCCAGTGGTGCACAGCTGCCAAGGGGTTAAGAGAGCCTGAACAGTGTGGATATGGCCAACACGGTCTGAGGAGGGCCAGGCCTGCACTACGCGGCTGTTCATCACACACTGTGTGTGAAAATGACTCAGTGGACAGCAGTGATGATGAACTCTATGGACAGAAAGAGAGAATTCCCACACTGTAGCCAAGCCATTTTGACAGATTTGGCTCATGGAAAAACTTTCTATACCACTTCGAAAGCTGTGCAAGGGCTAACCACTGGTCAGAGAGGACCATGGCTGTTCAGCTTAGATTCAGTCTCACTGGTGCAGCTGGCGCCATCATCCATAAAGATCTGCTCGATGGAGCTACCAGCAGATTGTGGGTGAAGTGGAAGCCGCCTATGGGCCATGCTCAGAGCACACAGCTGCCGTTGGTATTGAACTGAGACAGAGGATTAGGGGGCTGTGTGAAGCATTGCATACCCTGAGAGACGACATCTATGAGAAAGTTTACATTGTGTACGCGGACTGTACAGAATTAGAGCAAGACGCCATCAGTGTGGGGATTTTCACGAACGCTCTAGTTGATGCTGAGGTTGTGCAAAAGCTACTGGAGGAGCAGCCATGCTCCCTGGCGAGAGCCTATAGCGCACAGGTACAAGACAACCAGGAGGGCCGCCAGAGCCGTCACGCAACTGATGCAGCCAGGTGCACGTAGGTCTACAGAGCAGAGGGCCAGGGTAGCTACGGTGCATGAAAATGCTAATGTGCCTGTGTATGGTGAGCCAGAAGGGACAGCCATAAGGCACACTGACCTGCCTGAGAGGGCGCCAAAATTCCATCAGCAGTGCCACAACTGAGTGTCAGCCAGAGTGTCAGCATGGGCCTGGCGCCCGATCCAGACACAGTGGTCATCTGTACCAAGAGCCCGGAAGACGAGATGTGTGTTCAAATACTGATACACGGACTAGAACTCTGTGTCTTGCTTGACTCTGGTGCACGGAGGAATGTGCTTCCCGTCCATCATTTCAACTATATTCCCAATGAGTCCAGACCCCCAATACAGCCATCCATCACACAGATCTTGTAGGGCATCGGCCCTGGGGGCCTGGCAGTTCTAGGGGAAGTCATTCTACCGGTTCACATTGAGAGCAGAGTCACTAATGTGAACTTCATCATGGCCAACACAGCTGAGAGCACCGAGGTCATCCTGGGGCACCCCTTCCTGCAACAGGCGCGCGCCCTCTTGGACTATGGCCGCAGAGAAACAACCCTCTTCGGAGACAAAGTACCTCGCTTTAACCCTAGCCATCAACCTGAGGTGCGCGTTGTTAGGGTTGCACGCACAACAGTGTTGGAGTCGGGGCGTGAGTGCCTGGCACTGCCCGCCTCCGCCATGCTGCTGATGGAGACATGATGTTGAGCCCAACCAAATGTTTCACTGAAAAGCTCCATGTCATAGTGGCTCACGTTGTCCTACAGATGCAGCAATCCACCAACATCCCCATCAGAGTCTTTAACCCTGGTCCTACACCTGTGGCCGGGATCCTTCAGCCAGCCAAAGTGGTGGGGAAGGTGGAGCTCCAGTCCCCAAGGGCCCCAGTGATGCTTGAGCCTATTAACCCTGTCTCTGCTCTCTTGTACTGGCAGGTGGAAATGACTCAGAGAGCCTGCAAAGCCTCCGCTTTCTGCACCCGGAAAGGAATATTTGAGTGGAATGTGATGCTTTTTGGGCTCTGTAACGTGCCGGCCACGTTCCAAAGGCTCATGGATTGTGTCCTGGTTGGACTGCAGTGGGAGACGTGCTTGGTGTATCTCGACGACATTATAGTCTTGGGGCGGGATGGCACTCAAATGCTAGAGCGGCTCGGTCAAGTGTTCGCAAGACTACGAGAAGCTAACTTGAAGCTGAAGCCTTCCAAGTGCTGCCTGTTTCAGGAGCAAGTGGCTTATCTGGGGCACATCGTCTCCGTGTAGGGTGTTGCCACTGACCCTCAAAAGGTTCAAAAGGTGACAGAGTGGCCCACACCTCAAAATGTCTCAGAAGTGCGCCAGTTCGTCGGCCTGGCTTCTTACTACTGATGTTTTGTGGAAGACTTTGCCACAGTAGCCAAGCCACTCCATGAACTAACCAAAAAGTATGCACGCTTCAACTGGACAGAGGAATGCCATGAGGCATTCGAGGAACCAAAAAGTCGGCTGACCTCAGCACCTGTCCTAGGCTACCCTCTTGACAGCGGCGAGTTATTCCTTGACACCGATGCCAGTGACTGGGGGATCGGAGCAGTCTTCTCCCAAGTGCAAGGGGGCAAGGAGAGGGATCCCAACAAGCAGGCATCAACGGTGGCTGAAAAGATTGCCTCTGAGTGGGTGTGTCAGTATGGAGCCCTGCAGTGCCTGCACAGTGACCAGGGCACCAACTTCGAATCAGCAGTGTTCCAGGGAATGTGCAAACTGCTGGGAATTGCAAAGACAGACCACTCCATTTCACCCCAAGTTGGACGGCCAAGTGGAGTGCTTTAACGCCACCCTACAAAAAACCTTGGCTACCACGGCTGAGTGATGCCACTGGGACTGAGATGTGATGGTTCCATATGCTGTCATGGCTTATCAGGCAACATGATGCTCTTTGGGTGGGAAATAACAGAGCCAGTTGACCTGGTTGCTGGTTTGCCACCTGACAGTGACAATGTCAACAGCCCTCCACATTATGTCGTACAGCTTAGAAAACGGCTGGAGCTCTCTCACCAGTTGGCATGGAAGGCTTTGGGAAAATCTGTTGAGCGTGCCAAACGACAGTACGACAAGAACATCTGCCAAATTCAACACCAATGCAGTGTGATTAAAGACACCAAGAGAGTGAAAAACTAAGTATGAAAGTTCTTACCGTCCTACGAGGGTCCTTACTTCATCGTGGGCCTGCTGGACGACTTAGTCTACTGGATTCAAAAGAGCCCGAGGACAAAGGCCAAAGTAGTTCATCATGACAAGCTTGAGCCATACCACTCCGGGACCACGCTGGACGCTGGGTCTTCCAAGATCCTGACACATGTGTACTGGTGGAGGTGCAGCCCCCTGCGGTAGACGGGAGCTCCTCTACCCTAGACATCGGTCCCCTCAACCTTTGGGACACTCCTTCAGAGACAGAGGATCCTGCTGCAGAGCCCCCCCCCCCCNNNATCTCTACTCTTCACCACCAGCTCCACTGCCGGTTTCACCAAGCAGCAGCCAGCCTCAACTGGATGAGGCTGGAACCCGGCATCCTGCTGGGGGACAAGCCCTGTGTCCTCCTTCGAACTCCCCACCTCTCCGGGGACCCCAGAGGATCCGCAGAACACCGGACATGTTTGGTGACTGGATTAGTCACTGAACACTGCTGAAAGGAACTTTAACCTGAGTCAAGGTGTAGTGGGTCTGGTGTAGAGTTCCAGAAATGTAATATTGCAAGCTGTTACTGGACTGTTCTGTTAAGGTTGAGTTAAATACTGTTAGTGCTAGTGTCACCAGCCTAGCCTTCCCCTATAAGGGAAGTGGCCTTGTGGGTAAAACATGCATCTGGCAGGTTTGTTATGGGAATGGAGTCTCTCCTGCATGTGCAGCAGACAGTGAAACGCATGCTTTTCATGGGTGAAGTTACAGTAACTTAATCAACAGAGAGTGTCTAGATGAGCTCAGGTTCCAGTGTAGCGGTTGTAAAAGGGGCTGTGTTTTGTGTTCATCTCACCAAGCTGAATGAAGCATCAGTTTGTTCAATTTTACCACGACATCTCCCGACCGTTCTTCAGGGCGGATTTTTGCCCGGACTACAGAGGCTAGTTACCAGCTGGTTGACGAGCCAGGCATGGGCCAATTTAGTCAGCCTAAGGATACCAGAGGTTCTCCTAACTATGGTTCGGAGGACCGAAGCTGGACAAGTAACACTTGCAACCTCACTGCAACGACATGAATCTGTGATGCTATCTCTGTGGTTGTCCATCAAGAAATAGTTCCTGAACATAACTCCCCCTAAAACCACAAACTGTAATTTTTACATTTCTGTTTGTGTACAGTTTAAACAAATGAGATACAACATGTTAGTTAGTGAGTGTGAGAGGTGTTGGTAGGTGTTAGAGGTGTTGGTAGGTTTATTTTTGAACAGCCCAGAGCCTGGCTAGTTGTTTCCCTCTGCTTCATCTTTACGCTAAACTAGACTAACTGACTGGATGACTCCAGCTCTGTACATAACTGACAGACACAAGATTGATATCAATCTTCTCATCTCACTCTTGAAAAGAAAGAAAATAAGAGTATTTCCTAAACAATAAAGGTGCTGCTCACCTCTGTAGATGGAAATCAATCAGAGAAGCTGCCATTTAGTTTCAGTCTTTGTGTTTTCTTGTTTGGACAGCTTCAAATACCTTGGTGTCCACATCACTGAGGGCCTGACCTGGGCGCTGCATGCTGACTCTGCGGTGAAGAAGGCAAGGCAGAGATTGTTTCACCTCAGACGCTTGAGGAAATTCCGGATATCCCCTCAGATACTGAGGAATTCCTACTCCTGCACCATCGAGAGCGTACTGACGGGGAACATCACTTCCTGGTACGGGAACAGCACAGAACAGGACCGCAAGGCCCTGCAAAGAATGGTTCATTCCGCTGAACACATCATAGGCAGCACTCTACCCTGCATAAAAGACATTTACACAAGTTAGTGTAAGACTAAGGCTAGGAGAATCATTAATGATCCCAACCACCCAGATAATCGAGAAGAAGATACTGGATACACCAGGCCAGCACTGAGAGGCTCAGGAAGAGCTTCTATCCTCAGGCCACTAGGATCCTAAATGAGGACACTAAGGACCTAAGGATTGCCCTAAGACTATTTTTAATTAATTATTATTCAAAGTTACTATAGTTAACATTACTATCTATTACTTATTTTATTCTTTATTCTTGCTAGCTGACGGTCACACATTTCACTATTGTTATACCCAGTCTGATTATATGTGACAAATAAAACTAAACTTGAACTTGAAACTTTAAAGAATCAAAACCCATCCTTCAGCATTCAAATCAAAGTTGTGAATAAGTTTCTTTCTTCTTTCTTCTAACACACAGCTACAGCTGCTGACTGTGTGTACACTATCTCTTCTTATGAAACCCGTCCAGTCAATCCAGTTCCACTTTGCGCTGGAGATCCACTCTAGGTTTTCTATGGTGCCATTCTGCAGTTTTACTTTTCTTCTCCTCTCTCCTCTGCCATTTCAAACAGCCGCTTGCAGTGGCCTGTGATGGAGGAAGAGGGAGAAGAGCTTTGTTGACAGAAGAGCAAAGGAGGCAGGGAGGAAGTGGAAAGAGATCAGACATAAAGGGGAGCAACACAGTCACTGTGCTGCTGAGGGACACAACGGAAAATCAAAGTTTTATTGGCAGGGTCATGTTTCTCAGAGCCAAAGTTGCAAAGTTTGGTGCAATTTCATTTTCCTTTAAAACAAACAAAAAACAGCAGGACAAACAAACAAACAAACTACCAAATCAAGTTTGTGAATTTATAACAGAACCACAAGAAGAATTAAAAAAAATCTAAATGACAACAAATGCTCTTAAAAATTGTTAATTTTCTTGTTGCTAGCTTTTGCTTACTTTAGCAGTCTACATGTCCCCTACATTTCTATCAGCTGAAACATCTGAAGCATAAAATAATTCAGTTCTAAAACAAGTCATATAAGAAATGTCTGACAAATATATTTCACAGAGATTAATAAAGTATTAAAGGAAAATGTTCCAATCTCCACTAATCAATATTACATTAAATTACTACATTTAATGTGAAAGGTGGGGACATCCCTATGGTTTAGGGATTAATACACTGACTGTGAACTGCAAAGTCGCTGGTTTGAGTCCAAGTGAGGACCTTTGTTGCATCTCTCTCTACAGGCAATATCTAATAATGGCATGAAATGCTCAAAAAGAATTACAAAAAATAATGATGTAAAAGGTTTTGCTGCTCGTAGTGACAAATATTGGTGGCGGATGATGGTGATTTTGTTTTAACTATGGATGATTGGGCAGGATGATAATGGCTGGATGTACTCCAAGTTTTATGTTCTGTTGTCACTGATGTACATTGTTTAATGGGAGTTTTTGTGGGGGGGGTTTGTTTTCACATATTTGTACTATGTGTTATGTATTTATTGTGTTTTATGTTCAAGCCTGTGTTCTGTGTCCTGGCTGTGAGAAAAATTTCCCCTTGAGGACAATGAAGTTTAAAGTTGAACCAACAGAAAATGATCACCAACTGCAGCTCCACAGAGCTTTTTAGCCTCATTATGAACATTGTATTGGTTTTATGGCTGTAGTATCATATGGTTCTGTATATGCTTACCTGCTTAGCACCACATGGCAGACATAAGTCAAGCTGTCTGAATATACACACAGTTTATGGGTAGACGGACAAAACAATATCCCATGAAAGCAGCCCACTGTCATGATACACAGGAAACACCCTGCAAATGTCCAGACCAATCATGTCATATGAGTTACTGACAAAAGATCAGGTGCACTGACCAGTGCAGGGCTGCATATATTTAAAAATAGAGATGACAGGATGTTAATTATTTCTCAATGGCTGTCATTCATGGTAACATTAGAAATGCAATAAGATAACCCCCCCCCCCCNGTGTGTTCCAGGCAAAATTGGCCGATTACAACTTTCTCCTGTCATAAAAATTGTATATTTCAGCTCACTGACCGAAGGCTTTATGTATTCCTCCACACTAGACATTTAAACATTACACACAAATTAGTGATGGTTTTATTCAAACTTTACCCATCTATTGGTTCATGTTCATGTTATTACAATCTGTTTTTAGTTTTTTTTTAGGTTGAATCTGTGTTTTTGAAATACGTTGTCATAACATAAAATCACAACAGTCAGTTTTGACCAGAAACAGATGTAGCTTATTGCAGCCACCAAATGCGACTATGGTACCAATACATTTTGTTAGATGGTTTCAAAACAGTATTTTGGCTAAACAGATACCAGTCTGTGATAATCCCTCAATGTTTTCCTCTGGTCTTAACTATAGTCAAAATAAAACGTTATAAATTGTACTTCTTTTACTCAAAAACAAGTGGTATTATTTCAGATAACTGAGGTCTATACACCATAAATTCCCAAAATAAGTGTAGAATTTGTTATAATGAATAATGTAATAGATGATAGAAGATAGATGATGTCACACATCATCTGGTGATAATTTATGCTTTGTTTTCTTTATGAATAGTCCGTGAACACCATAATAGGAAACAAGGAACAAGGGTTACTTAAACTTCTGTTATTTTCAGAAGGGGCTCAGATCTCATAATTCAAACACTGGTGGAGACCAGAGCCTATATAGAAAGAATATTAGACTTAGATTCATCAAGTGGACATAAACATGGCTCCAAGTGGATGATAATGTTACTTTGTGTCTGCTGGAATTATTTGCTAACACATAAGCAATACCACTTTAATAAGATGATAAAACAGGCCTTTCTTATTCTGTGGTGTCTGTTTTTGTGTTCTTGACTTGTGAGACATTATAAGTCACATTATAAGTAATATACCAATTTGAAGTCCACATTAAGTCCAGTCTGAAAGGCTGGAAGTGCTTGTGCCCTGCCCATTTTATCCAGGATGCTGTGTGTATGTGTGTAGACTTGGGGAAGGCTCGTATCCCAGTATACTTCTTCAAATGCAGCTTGCAACTTGGGTTTGTCATCCTCTAGTGGAGCTCGTCTGACCCCAAGTAGCCAATAACATTAATTCATGCAGCTTTAAAGGATTATTAACTGGTCATTTTTATGATATTTTTGTTTATTATTTTCCTACACAATACCCAATACCTAATATCTGTGGAGAGGAGTGTCAGTGTGGATCTGCTGTGCCACAAAGCTTAGGACATCCTCTCCTCTCCAGCTCTACATCTCCAGCATGACCAAAATACTGGAGTTTAGGTGCAGTTTTTCAACCACCAGCAGAAGTTTCAAGTAATGGTTTGCCTGGAAAGTGTTCGAGTTTCTTTCACCACCCAGGAATGGGTCTATAAACTGCACCAAACTCACTGCTCCTCTTGACAAACTATCACTAAGGAACATTGTTTACCTGGCTACCTGCAGTATGCCCAATTGACAACTTTTCATCATTAACATGTAGCTTGTTAGCTAGGTGACCTCTTGAATTGTTGTAACAAGGGGGAACAGTGGGTTGATGATGAGCACACACTCTGAGGTGTCCACTTCAGTGTCTGTCCACTGTCCGTCCACTGCTGCCCCCTGCTGTTGAGCTGTCGCAGCTACACATAATACAGTTTAAATGATCCCATAGTCTATATGAATTGGATAACTGGACATTTAAACAATTGCTAATATTAAGCACATAGACAGAAACACAACAAGAGCATTTTCCTTCGTACCTGTAGTTTGAGAAGCCAGTGGTTGATTCAAATGAAAAATCAGCTTTGGTCTCATAGATTAGAGGACTACAAGGAAAATCTGATAAGCCTGTTGTGATGTGGATGAGCTCAATGAGATTCTTATTAAAAGTGAAAAATTAGCAGTTTGAGTTTGACCTTAGGAACAGTATGTGCAACAAATATCTAAATCTTAACTCAAGATAATATATCAGGACTCTCCTACACAGGGCACAACACCTTGTCAGTGAGGAGGAAGATAGAGAGAGGGAGGTGGAGTAGGTCCATGGGATACTCCGGTCAAATGGGAAAGAGTGGACAATGAAAATCCCACCCCATCTGCAGACCAGGATGCATACAGCTAAATCAACCATCAGAACCATCCCAGTGGGACTCCCTTAAGGGGATGAACTTTAAGAACATCTAACAAGAGTCTTCAGTAGTAAAAGTGGGGATGCAGACAGATGTTGTTTAAGGTACCAGTGAGACAATAAAATACCATCCAGGAAGTCTCGTTGAAGTAACAAATTTCTGTTTGTAGCTAATATTCACAGAATATTAAGAGCAAAGACCCTCAGGAAGAGGAACCCCCCCCCCCATTTACAATCATGTGACTTAAGTTCCGTACTTAATGGATAACCATGACTCCATGAAAATCATTAGATGCGATTGAAAGCAATGTAAAAAGCAAGTAAGGGACCTTGAGTTAAAATTATGACTATAGAAAAGGGGTTTTTGGCACATCCACACTCATCCAGTTATGAATCTATTGTTTTTCAGGTAAAAAACAGCTCTGCAATAAAAAACGCTTCAGGTGGCCTACCATTACATGCTACAATCAATCAATCAACTATGGCCAGGCAAGTTGTAAAATTCTGCTATTTATGTTGCAAAGTAATCTACCAGGAAATGGTGCTAGCACGCCTTGCCAGACGATGCTGCATTGCATATTTTATTTTATTTTATTTGTAAAAGCAAGTCAGAGTTGCGAGGACGTCAGCCCAGCTTTGGACCAGCCACCCTACTCTGTGTCGCTCCTGCTGCCAAATGCCCCACCCATTTTTATACTAGTGCTCTGGCTGATTGACAGTTGTATCAGCCACTCATCGGGCGCAAAGCGTCAGCTTTATGTTCACTCCAGTTCACTAACCAATCATTTGAAATGTTTCACAATCGCGACGCCATACGGACTGTACAATCCGCCATGTTGGTGAGGGACGAAAAACCACAGCTCTGTTTGCGCTTCTTCAAATCTCCCTGGAATCACAGTTTTACAGTAGAAATCTCGATCAAAATAAAACTGTTTCTTTTCCTTCTTCAATTTTATCTTTTATGTTGATTATTAATTTGTGCTTTCTGTGTTATCAGTGTCATAATGTCATTATTTATTCGTTTTGTAGTGAAGAATGTAGATAGCCTACTACACACTATGAAAATGTTTTAAAGAACAGTAAACCAATAAATCAAACACTGTGGTGACTGTTTATGTCTGAACATAATTCTGTGTGCTGTAGAGAACAGTTTCACATTAAAATGATTTAAATACCTGTCCACTCACCTCCATGGACACCTCTCCCCCATTTCCTTCTTGACCCCTCCCACCTATCTCTCCTTCTTTTATTTCTCAGCCACTCTGTCTATTGGTGTTTTTTTATTATAGGGTTAGGGTTACATATAGAATGAGACAGGGAGGGAGGAAGGAAGATGGAAGCAGGGAGGGAGAGGGGGTAGAAGGGGAGACAAAGACTTGTACAAACAATAATCAACAACAGTAAGACCAATGAGGAAAATAACATAAAAAGATATATAGTTAAGTAGATGTTTTAGACTATGTAGCCCACATAAACTGGGTTAACAGTAGGCTAGTGGTTGTCTAGTCGTAATAGCTGCAATGGCAATAATAGTGGCGGCCGCATTTATGGTGAAACAGTTCCAAACCCTGGTTAAGATTAAAATTGTTTTATTATGTGACTCTGATTTAAAGTAGAACTAGCCTACTACACCTCTGTAATAAAAACACTATTACTATTAACTATTTAACCATTTAGAGGCATGTAGAGGCCAACTAATGTTCTAGCTTGTAGTGCAGCCTACATGGCACTGCATCGCGTTTTCTCCGCTGGAGGGGCTGGAGGGGCACTTCACCATGTTTTCTTGCACATTGGGCCACCGTAGAGTGCACATCATGTTTTATCTACCATAGGGGAATCCAAGAGGGTACGTTTTTTTCGAACATGGGGGTACCAGGATTGCTCCTCTTTTCCCCCCTGAGTCCACCAGTGAGTACTATAGTAGCTGTAGCAGCAGTGTAGTGCAGTATATAAGCAGTAGTAAATGCAGTAGCAGTAAGAGACCAATTTCTAAGGCTCAAGATATTTTACAGTGTCCTCTTTATCCTCTGTATGGAGAGTTTGAGCTTCTACCCTTGGGTGGAGATTTAGACGACCAAAGGCCAGGTCTAACACGGTGACTAATTCTTTTATCTCTCAGGTCACCAAACTGTTAAATGCTCATGATGACTCAGCTGATGATTAGTTTCCATTTAACTACTGGGGGCTGATTTGGGAATGGCTAAACATACTCTAGGTTTCCTGTTGTCACTTGATGTATTCATGTTTCATGTATTTTATCATGTTTTATGTACCTTCGTCCATGTGCCTAGGTCTCTGTGTGTTGTTCTATGTTTTACCTGGCCACAAGAAAAAAAATTCCTCTCGAGGACAATAAAGTTGAAAGTTGCAGTTGCAGTAGTAGTAGTGGTACCAGCAAAAGGCTAGTTGGAATAATTGCAGTACTAATGGACACTATGGGTACTACTCACTGGTTTGTACTTAAATAAAATACTTTGCAGTCAAGTAAAAATACTTACAATTCTTTTTTACATTCATTTCATAGTACTTCCACTTAGCTTGAGTAATTCTGTGCAATTTTCTCAACTAATTATTTGCTTATCCAATGACTGTTACTAGATAACAAAGATTCAGATAAAGATTCCACACTTTGCCTAAAGCATAGGTTAAACAAAAAAAATTATGCATTTATTAAATATGATGGTGGATCCAGGTACCCAACAGTATTTAAAGTAGTAACCTGGACCAGTTTGGGAGGAATTTAGAGAGAATTTATACTGTGGTTATTATTTAACTACTGGGTACCTATTCTGACCTTAAAACTGAGCAAAAATCTAGACGTTTCAGGGAAGATGGAGTGATGACTTCTGCATCACTTTACAAATCTGATGTGATTTTTTGACCTTATTACAAACAAACACACAAACTACATTGTTCCTTTATAATTTTGGAGTACTTAACCCTCCTATTGTGTTCAAAAAGGGTTTATACCCTTAGTGCTCGTGGGTCAAATTTGACCCGTGTTTGAATTCATTTTTTGAAATGACGATGTGCTGGACTGCACAATTTATTAGGGGATTAAAGCTATACATCAAGTGGGTGCATGTGTGTGTTAGCAACACAGGGCATGTGTGAGATTAGTGTGTGCATGCGTCTGCGTGTGTTTGTGACAAAGAGGAGAGTTAGAGATTAAAGATTAGAAACATGTGTGGACAAAATATGCCATGCTCCATAGCTAGACACACACACACACACACACACACACACACACACACACACACACACACACGCGCGCGCGCGCGCGCGCGCGAGGGAGGGTTGTCTGTTGTTTCCCCCTGGCCAATTGCAGGCTGAATATTTTCAAAGCTAATCGACCAATCATCGTGTACTTCCAGACACCTTTCTCCTCCCACTGGTCTATAAAGGCGGGAGGCGGAAACTTGGACTGGTGAACATGCTGCTGGCAGGGTAAGGACACCACCTGGAGTAAAAGCTCTTTTTTCCATTTTGCAATATTCTGAATACACATTCATTTCTTTTTCTATACCTAACATGGCGGACAGTAAAGTGGAAAGCAGCGGAGAACTGAGCGCCAAGGTAAGGACAAGAGAAGGAGAGATAGGAACACAATGCTTTTTCTAACTCCTGAATCCATTTATAACTGTATTATTTATTTGCCTATTTTAAGCACAGTGTTGACATAAAATAAGATCC
This sequence comes from Oplegnathus fasciatus, assembly GCA_003416845.1. NCBI lineage: Eukaryota > Metazoa > Chordata > Actinopteri > Centrarchiformes > Oplegnathidae > Oplegnathus > Oplegnathus fasciatus. The sequence continues at coordinate 77,485 of NTHP01000635.1, forward strand.
TCAGTTTGTACAATACTTTTCAATATCATTAGCTCATAAATGTATTAAATTTTGACATTAAACTCTATACTATTGTAGTCCCTTGAAGTGCCACGGTAGCTACATAAAGCAGCTACTGTATGTGAATGGTTGAGATGTGAAGACGGGTCTGGTTAGGAAAAGAAAAAAACATCAGCTTCCTCTGTAGGTTTAAACCTATCCTTGTTTACTCTACACGGAACCAGACATGAAGAGACTATAGCATGCCTATCTGTCATTTTACAAACTACATTTACGGGCTGCATAGTTGCTCCATCCAGGTTGCTTCTCTGTAATGTTAGAGAGTATTCCTGCCAATCTGTCGACAAACTCACTGAAAGATTTGCCAATTGAATCGGCTAAGTTATGCATCTTGTTAACTGTGTCTTTATACCAAGTATGAAGCATTTAGAACAGCTCTTCATCAAAGCATTGATTTAATTGAAATGAAGGCTTTCATAATTTAACTAGGCTACCGCCCACCGCTCAGTGTTTTGATGCAAGCCTTTGGGAATAACAAGAACCTTGTTTAAGCTAATAAAAAAGAAACTAGGTCTTGTTTAAACAACTGCTGTTTGCTTGATTTTTAGATATTAAATAGTCGGTCCGTATTGAAGAGATTGAGCTTTTGTGTCACAGATTATGATGTGTATTTTTGTGGACATGCATACCCAAACAAAATATAAATTGCATATTAATTTGATATTCCGAAGGAGTTTTTTTGTATCGGAGTTCGGACAGAACTGTATAGTGAAACGACGCGGGCTACTAATACATAGCCTACATGGATAATAACTACACTATCCAGCTTAGTCTCGCCAGGCTGTAACTCCAATGGTATTTTTGTTATCATTGTGGAAGTACTGTATAATCATTAGACGATAGTCTCGCTCCTCCCAGTCTCGTTCACGATTATCTTTATTGTTTTCTTTTAAAGATTGATAAGGTTTCCCGAACTCTGCTGTCCCTCTTGTAGCTACCTGGTGTCTCTGCTGAGTGAGGGATGCTGAGGCGGTAGTATTGATTCCCGCGAGCCCTCGGTTTTGTTTCTGTGCTGCCGTCATTTAAAACAGTTGAGTGTGGTTTCTTCTGTATGAGGAGGTAGCAGGTACTGTATGTGTGGGTTTAGAAAAGTGGCTACAGTGAAGACAGAATACATTGGAGGCAGCAACAAGGATGCCCTGGAAGCATGTCTGAATTTAATAGTATGATGTGCTAATCCCAATGTGTTACAGTCGATTGAGATGGCGTTGTTCAGGTAACATATTGAAGTCCAGTGCTGCTGGGGATGTTTGAGGAGCTTTGTCAGAAGAAAACATTTACTTGCTTTGGCACCTGCTCTGATTAGCTGACAGAGAATAATCAGTTGCTGTGCTGCTGGGAGTTGTTGTCTTTCCACGGGTGTGTCTGTGGTTTCCCTACCAGGCTCTGCGTTGAATAAACTGCTGCAGTGACAGACAGTGTGGAGGTGGGTGGGACTTAGAAAGAACTGACCAATAGGAGGTCTGGGCTTCAAAGCACCACCTGGCTGTTAAAGGCAACTTACAGCCTAGCTTCATGAAAGTGAGGAGGATGGAGGGGAAAATGCCTCAGAGTTTCCCCTCCTCTTTCAGCAGGATACACTTGTGTCAACCACAAAGCCCACTTTGATTAACTCTGAGGTCTGGAGCTAGTACCAAACCACATCTACTATTTTCCAACTGGAACTGGAGCAAACTGCATTTTGGAGTATTGTCTGTTTGTCTTATAGCTAGGGAGGCATGAAAATGAAACTTTCTCTGATCACAACTGCCTAAAAATTTCCATGGTAATTTTAGCCATGATAAATAAATATATGAATACATGTAATAAATGTATATGTAATAAAAATGACACATATTCACTTGTAAGTAACTAATTAATCATCTGCATTTCAAAACAGTCAAAATAGTATATTAATCACATACTGTATTGGGCATAATATATTGAGACTGAGTCTACTTTATGAAAATGCATTATTCCCTGCTCTACGCAGAAGATGAAGAGAACACAGTGCCCAGGCAGTTTGACCACAGAGCCTAGAAAGTGAGACAGAAAGAACACACAAAGACAATACAACATTCACAGAAGCGTGTAAAAGTTTTACGTAGTATTTTGATGCAGAGAGCTGAATGTTGACCTTTCACACTCATTAATTAAGTTAATCTGAAAACAAAAGGACTGTCATGCATTGTCGGATTTGATGATCATGTCTTTTCTTTTGTCCTCGTGTTATTCACACAATGCTGCATTCATAAAACTGAACATGTGTGTCTAAGAATATGTTTGCTTTCAGGAGCTGAAGGAGAAGAAACAGGCTGAAGAGACAGAGAATGTTGCTGCCAACGGCAAAACCGTAAGAACAGCGTCCCTTGTTTCTCTTTCAGCTTGTACAACGTAAATGATCCTTGTCTCTCTTCTTGTGACCAATATAACTGTCTCGCCGTGGCGGGAAGAGGAGGACGGCGAGCAGGAGAATGAGGTAGAGGATGAGGAGGACGTGGGAGAAGAGGAGGATGGAGAGGGTAGGTGTCTTCATTCTAGGGCTGCACGATATATTGTTTCAACATTGACACTGCGATGGGCACATGTGCAATAGTCACATTGCAGGACACGCGATGCCAAGTAAGGCAAATTAACTCAAACATGTCTCGCTACAACTTTTTTGCTGCTTGATACAAAAGGAAAACTTGCAAGGTTCTCATTTTCCATGACTAATCTACAAGAAAAGCCCAACTGATGATTACCTAATTTATTGTTTAAAAACAACCAAAGCAGGCCCCACGAGTCGCGGTAGAAGAATGCCTTGGAGTTTAATACTTATGTGCACAAAGACAGCTACCATTTTTCCAACTCAAACTGTGTGCTGTATAATGTAAACATATAAATACTGTGCGGTTACAGAAACAGAATTACACATTCAATGTATCAGCTAAACCAGCTATTTTCACTGTATTCCATATTGGTCCAATAGAAGGGTTGTTTTACTACCTGGTGACCAGACTGTGCAACTGCAGAATGTATTTCAGACTGTACTGACATCAGTATGCTTGTGTTAAACCCGTATGCAAGTAAGTTTATTTGAATGTAATTAAATTTAGTAGCCATTTGGAAGGTTAAACATTCTCAGCATTTTGGAAAGATAAACTAAAACATGCAAGTAAGACAATGCATTGGTCAAACATTGATCCTGATAATAAATCATCAAACACAATGCTGTTGTTGCATTTAAGGATAATTCAGACTGGGAGAACATTTTAGTTTTTGGAGTAATCGCTGTGAAGATTTTATGCATAATCAATTACTACTATTAGATAGTCACCACCACCCTTAGTAATTTAATAACTGTATCACATTTATAGATAGATAGAGAGAAAGTCAATCCTGTGTCCTGCATGTTTTTGCCTAAATATCAACCAGAAAACTAGGTGAAATAATATTGGAAGTCTATGTAATATAGGAATATAATCAGGGGTTAAACTGGGCTCAGCCCCGGCACATGGGCCTACGCTCCTCTATGTCACCATGCATAGTCGGACTGGCCATCGTGAACATCGGGAGTTTTCCCGGTGGGCCGCTTTATAATTGGGGCCGATGCGACGCAAAATATACATATTTATAAATAACCTGCTTAAATAAAAAGTGCTGTGTGGCTGACTGGCCCGGGCGAGTGAGCTCCCGGCCCACTGCGGTTGGGTATTACATCTGTCAGCCTCTCTCTCCCAGTCAATCACTTTCGGTCCAGTCCAGTCTATCTTTACCTGGCCCCGCCCCTTCCCACCTCTGTTAAGTGTTATTTGGATAAAGAGTGGAGCAAGATTGACAAACAACAAGAGAAAAAACCTAAAGGTCCTGAAAAGCTGAGAGAGAAGAGGGTGAAGTCTTGAGGCTGATGCAGCCAAATGTTTTAAAATAACAAATTATTAATTTGGCGCTGTTACCAGTCAGTCATCTCAGCCTGGTGAGCCTGAAGGCACTGGGAGCAGAGAGAGCAGCCCAGTGAGCCCAGTTCAGCTGTTAGTCAAGGTTTAGCAGCTGAAGCGGTCAGACAGAAGACAACAGGGAGAAGATCAGCAGGTTTGGGTTTGTCTAGCTGGCTGTTGAGCTCTACCAGGTGTTTTACTGAAACATGTTCAACTTTTCATAAAGTCGATACGCTCGTCAATGTCACCTTTCATGAACCGACCAATCACAGCCTGGATGGGGCGGGACATTAAAAAAAATTGACGTGCTGCAGCAAAGTTTAGAAATGTTGAACTCATTGTTCTGCATGAATGGTTATTGATTATTGACAAGTTAGTACTTATTAACACGTTAGAGACTGACCACCAATGTAGAGCATTTTTCTTCCTCAAGGATTTAGTGAAGCAAATGAAACAAACCTACAAACATGATAAATGTTGGTTGTGTATTTCTTAAACTGCTGTATTGTCCTATTGGAATTAATATTATATTAGTGGTATGTAGTTTATTATTATATGAGCTTATATGAATATAACAACATTATATAGTTAATATATTACTATTATACAAACGTTATACCATTATATTAACATTATACTTTTTATTTAGTGTTGTAATATTATACTAATATACTGATTATACTAATTAGTCATCCAGGTTTAAGATCTGGATCTGCCCTCCTCCTCAGAGCAACATGTTCCCCTTGTTCTATTTTACATCTATTTCACTAAAGTTATTGTTATAAATGTTGTTCAGCAATCTGGTTTACATAAAGTGTGGCGTGGGTTGTGTGGGTGGCGGTGTATGGCTGGGGGGGGGTTTGGTGGGCCAGTCCAGGGCCATTTTCCATTCCTAGTCCGTCCTTAATGTCAGAGGACGCTTAACGTTGCACATCTTCAACAATGTATAAATTTTGTACACTGTAAATGAGGTGATATGTACGAACTTGCGAACATCAGAACTTTCACAGAGTTTTCCATTTTTCTGTCACCACCACAGAGCCCCCCCTGTGCGTATGTACAGTCTCAGAGAGCTGCTATCATAGCTGTGGACCTGTGGACCTAAAGATATAAGGTGATGCCTTAAAAAATAAAGTAGGGCACCTTCTCCTTATCTCCACTATGAGCCACAGCATCTATTTACATTGCCAGGTGAGGAAGTGTCCTAGAATATGTGCTCTGCCAGCAGAACATTATGTATTGTACCTTATGAGCAGAAAAATTACAAATAACCCTTCAGAAGTTGCTCTGTACTCACTGTCCTTCAGTCATGTGGTCTCCTTAGTGATTATGTCAAGGCTGTATGGAGCAGTTAGCGTTACATTGTAATTGACTGACTTTCTGTGCCAGCAAAGCTAAGCGTGACCCCAACCATTTCATCATGTAATGTTGTCAGTCAAGAGTTCACGTAAGAGGTGGCGTGATCTTTGTGTCTTATGTATACAAGGTGTAAGATCATCCTTTAGGCCGCCTGGATCTATTTTAGTCTGTCCACTTTAAATTCTCCACAAAGCAACGTCTGGAGCACAAATGCAATTGCATCGCAGCAATATATTCTGTCGGGGCTTAGCAGCATTACCCTGGCTGGGTATTAGGTGAGTGCTGTAAGCAGACCTAGTGATTATGACTGAGTGCCCATTGAAGGGTGTTGTGTGTGGTGGCGTCAAAAGTGGAGGCAGGCTTATCTGGCTGTGGTTCATCTGCCCTCCTGCTACAGCCTGAGCACGTATTCACTCAGCAGTCAGAATAAACTGCTGGTCTAAAAGTTTTAATGTTATAATATGTGGATTCTTTGATTATGTGGTAACACAAAACAACGTTCATCGAAACAGTTCAACTTAAAAATGACAGTTTGCTTCTAGAAGGGCAGTCCTCTCTTTATTCAGACTTTTTGCCTCCGTTTTTTTATATAAAACATACTGATAAATCGTGAATATAGTTGGAAAGTTCTTCTACAAAGACAGCCACTTTGGCTACTACCCAGTCATCTTTCTGCTGCCCTGCTATTTCCTATAAATGTAATTGGCTGATAAACCCAAGTGTTTTGGGATCCATCTGCCAACGTGGCTAAGGACTGAATGAATAGTTGTCTGCTCTGTGTGTGTGTGTTCGTGTTTAATGCTGCTACGGGAATTTGCTCTTTGTATTAATGCCTTGTCGTTCCTTTCAAAGGCTTTTGCCCCTTCGTTCTGTCTGCTGTGCGTCATGGGAGATTAAGGTGATGCAGATTCTCCCTCAGCTAAGGAAAATCCACTTCAAGGTCAAATTTAAGACCAAAATTTATTGAATGGAAACCCCTGCAAGGACCCACAACTTCCCAATAATGTTTCAGTCAAAGCACAATGAATTTATGCATGAGGTAATCACACTGAGCAGTGGAACTTCATTCCATAAAACACAACTTGAAGCCATTTTTTCTGCTGAAAATCGCACTTGAAACGTCGGTTGAATTTGAAGCACTGAAACAGTTTGAAGTGAGAGCTAAAAAAAAAAAAGCCATGAAATGAATGGCTTCAATTAAAGCCCTGTAGACAGTTGTATTTAGGCCTACTGTATTTTTTCACTAGAGTAAGAGCTGAATGCAGCTGAAATGTCAGTTGAACTGTAAACCAGAGATAGTGAGATAGAAGTATGTACACCGAAAATAGTTAAAGTATCAGTTGCTATATAAGCAGTGACAGCAGTCGAACTGTCCGTTGAAGAGTAGAAATCTGTTGAAGTGTCGGTTGAAATGTAGACGCTGAAAGTGGTTGAAATGTCAGTTGAATTTGAAGCACTGAAAAGGTTTGAAGTGTTAGAGCTGAAAGCTGTTGAAAGTTTAGTCTCAAATTTAAGCTCTGTCGGAGGTGAAATGTCAGTTGAAGTGTAAACAATGAAAGCATTTGAACCGTCATTCAAAGAGTAGAATATTAAATCCACTGAAATGTTAAATGAACTGTAAATAATGAAAAATTGAATTTCAGTTGGAGTTCAAGTGCCAAAGATAGTTGAAGTGTGTACGCTGTAAATAGTAAAGCATCTGTTGGTATGTAAAAGTGATCGTGTCAGCTGACTTGTATGCGCTGAAAGTAGTTGAAATGTCAGCTGAACGCATTTAAAATGTTGGTATGGGTGATGCAATCGTTCCAGGAGTTAAAGAAAGTCCACTTCAAGGTCATGCTTAAGAGAAGTTTAAGCAGTCGAAGTGTCAGTTGAATCCGGAGCCCAGGAAAGGTTTGAAGTATCTATTGAAGTGTTAGAGCTGAAAGATGTAGAAATTTTAGTTTCAAATTTAACAACTACAACTTTATCTCTCCCCAGTAATATTCCAGTCAGGGCTCAATGAATTTATTTATAAGCAGAACACTGAGGAGTTCTTTAGATAATAAGACAAAATGTGATGTGAGCAGAAATTATTCAGCACAACATGACATGATAAACATTTGAGAACCAAGAGGTTTTCTTAATGAAGAAAATATGTGTTGAAAAACAAAGATAACAGCTGCCCACTGCGAAGAGCTTTCCTGAATTGTCTCATGGTAAAATGTCTCAACGTGGTCTGATAGCGGAAGAACAAATCGTGTTATTCTGATGTATAGCTTCACCACTTGACACTTGAGTTAGAGATTAAGTGTCTAATTTGAATGCAGGAGCTGTCGACGGTCACATCTCTTCGATGTAAATGTTTGATGCTACAGCAACAGGTCTTCTGATGAGAGTCGAGCTCAAAGTGCTGTAGTTTTAGTTTCGGGCTGCATTCGCTTGAACTGGGCCAGTGAAAGGCTGATATGACGAAGCACTTTTCTCCTCAGACAGCCGTGCTGTCTTTTGTGCAGGCACTGCATCTCACAGCAGCAACAACAAAACAGCGAGCACGTTATCTTCTGCAGTCAGCTCAAAAAGAGTCACCGCACATGGCACCCACGCTGTTTCATTTCTTTTCTCAAGCGCCTCTTTGTGACCTTCACTGCCTTTGCACATTTCACTTGTCTGGGAATTAGCTTCCTCTCTTTACTGTTTGACCATGTACAAATGTTATATCTGATCAGTGGTTGTCTCTCCTGCACCCACTCCCTCTGCGTTGCCTTCCCTCCCCTCCCCTCCCCTCCCACTCCTCTCCCTCACACGTTTTGATGCACATAACCAAAGCCAGGAATGCACTGTGACATTAAGTATCACAATTTTATTACAAAAATTAAATTCTTCATCTCTCAGTTTTGCCATGCTTGGAGCATATAACAATACAGTAAAAAACCCAGACCCAGAGAAGATAGTAAAGCAGATTTCAACAATGCTTTTCACAGCACTCTGTCATTCATGCTGTTACTATACAAATACTGTAACATTCCTAATACAGAGTAGTACAAACACCTGCCAAAACACGTCATGTCAGATAACAAACTGTAATTAAATTACATTTACCAGAGGAACAAGAAACTCAACCCAGCTCAGAAAAGGAAACAGAAACCAATAAACATTGAATTTGCAACTTATAACATACAGAATGTGCTGAATATTTGTACCAGCCCAAGGCACCCAGGCTTTGTAGCAATGTTGGCAAGTTAACGACATTCTTACAGAAACACTTGAAGCGAACAACGATTACAAATTGACTTGTACCACAGTCTGACTTTGCAGTGTCCTTCAACATACCCTCCTCTCCTGGCGATCTCTTCGTCAGTCACAGTGCAAGTTCCGGAGGGGTGGGGCAGAGTGAAGGGGGAGGTGGGGTGGTTGGTGGGGGTTCGTAGGGAGCTGTACCGCGTCAGACATCACTTCACGGCGCCAAACACTGACAAGAATTGGATGGACAGCGTAATCTCCCACTCTCCAGAGGGAAGGGGGTGGGAGTGGTTATGTAATTCCTCACTTGGATTGTGAATTGTCCAAACATAAGGCGCAGATTGCCAGCTGCCAGTCCAAGATGAAATAAGCCAAACGAAAAGCTTAGATGTGCTTTCAACTCAACGTCTGAGAAAAAAAAGGCGAAACAGATACCAATACTTTCTCACTGAGGTTTCCAAGACGAATTAGATTTTTTTTCCTCAAGATGAAAAGTGTTGTTTTGCACATAAATACCTAAGAATGATAGAAATCCCAGATTTAAGCTTACCAATAACTCAAATAGTCTCTAACAAACGTCAAATGAAGACAAGAACGACAAAAGCTCAGAAATACAGAGAGGCCTTCCTTCAGCGGTGAAATGCAGTTCAGTTGAGCGAACGGCAAGGCTCGAAGTTCCATTTGGTCGCTCCGCCAAATATTTCGATGTTGCTCTCCGTCCAGGAGAAGACGTTGCCAGCCGGTGCTTTGCTGTTGCAGGTCGCCAAGTTGTAGATCTCTGCAATGGAAAGTTTCCTATTCCAGATATTCAAGTTTGCTAGCTCGCCAACGAAAGCTTGTGTCGCATCAAAGCCTCCTCCCAACGTGTCCTGGGGAACAATGCAGACAAGTGTTAATCATCAGCACTACAAGTGCACATCAGAGCTTCAATTGAAGTGTTAACAGGCCTGTTTTGCAAGGTTATCTGGTCAGAGAAGGATTTACAGGTTGAAATAACAGAGAACTCCACACTTTTTCCTGTGAAGAATCCTTAACCTGATGTGCATTTAAGCATAAGACAAGTGACATCATCTGAGAGGACTTTTGTTCTTAGATATGACATCCTGAACTTCGTTAGCTGTCTTTAGTTAAAAAATATGCTTGAGTATATATGGACCTCTTCATAGTGGATATGTCTTTCTCCCTACAACAAACTGATTTTCTCTGTAAAAGAAATAATAGAATATATATATAACATGATTAAGGCCAAATTAATGAAGCATTGTTATTTTTTCCAATGATGAGATGATAAATTACACATTCATTTGACTAAAAAATCTTAACTGGCCAGCTCTTCAGTGTCTCCATTTGATTTCATAAATACTCCCACCTTTAGCCTTTGTCCAAAATGAAAAGCATGGTTTCCTCAGGATTATTTCCCACATACGTGGGGGATTAAAGTGCACTGATTTGAAAATGAATATCCACCTGCTCTTGTCCCAGGACCAGCACTCCCTCTGGTTTGATGGGGTGGTATGGTGCCAGATTTTCCCCATTTCCCCGCATCACTCCGTCCTGGAAGGCTTCCCACATCCCGTCACGGGTGGTCCACGTGATGCAGAGGTGATGCCATTTGCCGTCATTGATGAGGAACGGAAGCTTTGCAACCTGCAGCAGAGACAATGTGTAAGTCACGTCTTTCTCCCCAGTTAACAATCTCTCTTTCACACTTTAGTAGCAGAGTCGCTCCCCGCCTGAAAACTCGTCGCTTCCACACCTTCTCTTCTTCCTGCTGAATCACCTCTTCTGTCACATATCTTTTCCTCTATAAAAAGGCCTTCTGTTGCTCAACTTAGCACCTGCTTCTATTACATTTCCTGTTCTGGCACAGAGAAGTTGTCAGGTTACTCTGACTCATCCAAGCACAAAGTACTATAACTTTTTCCTCCTGTTGCACCCACTATAAGTTGTTCCGCATATCAACATAATATCCAAAAAGTCACAATGATTCCCTGCAAAGGTAAGAAACGTGTGAAATCAGTCTTTCTGATAACTATACTCATCATGATAATAAGTTTTCCATTACCTTATCATTGATGAGAATTTCCATGGGGTTGTTCCCCCACTCGATCAGCACCAGCTCGTTGGCCTGACCCGGGACAGCGTAGGAGAAGGGTGTCCCTACCCCAGGCGAGGCATTGGACTTGATCCACAGACACACACTGAAGGAGTACATCTCAGGGAGGCTCCTCTTGGCTTTGGCATACATGTAGTTGGTTCTCAGGGGGAAGGTGAGCTGGAACTTTTCTGTTGGCCTGGTGTCTTTACCTATAGACGAAATGCCAGTTACAGGTTACACTGTTTCATAAGTAAGATTCAGGTATTTGAATACATAGTGAGTGTTTTTCAACATTTTGTTTATGTATTTAGGGATTAATCTCATTTTTACATACATAAACTCATGACGATTGTGGGATATGCTTATATACATATGAGTATCTTTTAATGGAAGATAAACAAAGATTGTCTGAAAATACTGCTAATCTGATTAAATATGAAACGCTGTTTTTACAATGATTTTCCGTCTGTTGCCTGTGTAGGAGGCTTCTGTCTCTTCCCCCTCCCTCTCTCTTGCATACACCGTACGCACGCGCATTTGCACGTGTTGAAAAGCTGAACAAGCCTCGATCCAAAACGCGCCAGCGCCAGGCGCACCCTGCAAAGTTTCTCTGCCTCTGACCTCTGACAAAAAAAAAATGTCCCCTTTGCATATAGGCTCATGTGCAAGTCAGATAGTCCGGTTCTGGCTGTGGAAAACATAAACTCAGCGAAGCAAAAGTGCTAACAGGTCTTGAGATATGCTAAGCAGTGCAGCTCTCCTCTCCTCCCTCACACTATCTGTGCGCAACGTGATGGTTGCGGCATTGTAAACGGTTCCACAGGAGCGCTGTAAGGCTTTCTGGGGTTTTTTTCCTAAAGACTGAGACGCCCTTGAGCTTAAAAACCAATGAAATTACACTTTTCATTACACCCGTAGAGCCACATTCAATGCGGTGAAAGTCCTGTGCGCGCACTCCGCTCGCCCTGAAAATCCAAACGCACCTTTCTCCAGGTCTGTGATCCGATGGTGCAGAGAGGTGAGCGTGGACTCCACTCTGTTCCGCTGCTCGGTGTCATTCCTGGAGCCCGGTTTGGTCTCCTCTAACGTGTTGACCCGGGACAGAACCTGCTTCTCCATGTCGTCTATCTTGTTTTGCAGCAGATCTTTCAGGCTGTTCGCTTGCACGGTGTTGTTCCCTCGGCTGTATTGCTGCATCGGACAGAGGGGGACAGACACTGGGTTAGAGGAGAACAGGGAATACTTTCTCTGGTGATAAACTCACTGAAACATGTCCCCTCCCCTCTATGTGAAGCTTATAGCCGTGTCACAACCGTGTTAATGTCTGTTTGTGTGTGTGCTCTGCGCCACATTATTCAAAGGGCAGTCTGCACTGGCTTTACTTTACATGATGCTTCTCTCTCACTGTCAGGAAAAAGATGAACTAAAACACATGTGGCTCCAAGCAGGGACTGCACAAAGCCAGAACAACAGCGCAGCAGTGTGTTAGAGGATTAACCCTCATTCTAATTAATAAGGGAGGCTAATTTAATCAACTTATGACCCTGTCAGCGCGGCTTTCCTCTGCGTGCCTACCTCTAGATTCTCCAGTCTCTGTTTCAGCGTCTGTAAAGTCTGTCCCAGCTGGGCCAGAGTGTCCGTGGTGCCCCGGGATACATCCCCCATCGTGTTCTTCGACCCCGGCCGTCTCCCGCCGGGTCCCGCGGCTGCCGGGAGGCTCTGGCTCTCGCAGCGGCTCAACTTAGACGTTAGTTCCCTGATTGTCTCCTTTTGGTTCATAATGGTCTCCTTTTGCTGCAGCACGGTCTCCCGTAGCTGCATGACCGTGGTCTTCAGGTCCTCCGCCGGCCCGCTGTTCTGCATCGTGGCCGTGCACAAGTCCATATCCTTGGGCACCGACGTGCAAATAAACTGCGTCTGTCCGAAGTCTTGCGCGAAGCTCCCCACAACAACCAGGCAAGAAAGTAGAAAAAGTTTCCACGAGAACCCGTCCATGGTTCCAGTCACGTATCGCGGCTTGAGAGTGTGAGAGAGAGTGTGGTGTCTCCGAGACTTCAGCACCACGGAGCTGTCCACTGAAGCTGTGAGCTCTGGGCGCTGTGCGCAGTTTATATAGCGGACATAACGCAGCGCAGATTCACTGCATCACTGAGGGGAGGCAGCGGGTTCTGCTGTACCTACAGAGTCCAGCCCCTTATTTAAGGTCGTCCTCACTGTTTGCAAAGCACCCACACAGTCACTTTCTACAGTAGCAGAGAGCGCCTACACTGTGTCTATGTGGCAAAAAGAAAATTGTGGAATATTATAGGCCCGCATTGGAGGTGGAAACAGACCTGATGGAGGCTATTCACGCCATCATATGACTTCATTGCATCCTCCATATGACTTTATCAGAGGTGGATGAAGAACGGAGATCCTTTACTTAAGGAAAAGTAGTAGTACACACTTATTTATAATAAAATCAAATCTCAAGGACTCCAGACTAAAATGACCACATAAGAGGGATTTTTTTTTCACTGAACAAAGCATAATATTTTAGAATCTGAACATACTTGAAATGAAAATGAAAATTTATTTCCACAGTAAATGTGGTGGAATAAATAGGCTATTTAGTGGAGTACAACATTTATTTCTGAAATGTAGGCCTCGAGGAGTGGAAGTATAAAGCAGCGTAAAATGGAAATACTCAAAGTACCTCAAAACTGTACATAGACTAAAGCAAGACTACATTTTGAAATGAGAAATGCTACAGCCTTACAGTGGTCTGGTATGAGCAGCAGCTTATGATGGATGATTTTAGCTAACATTGGTAAAGTTAAGGTTGGGATGTAACTCTACTGAGTCAGTTCTCTGACTTCATGACTCCGCTCTACTGTGTCAGCTCACCATCATCCCGTAAATGCCACTTGTTGCCGCTTGTTGTCACTGTTCAGCAAAGGTTACATGGCTCACTGTAAGTACAGTACTTGAGTACATGTTCTGAGTCACCTTCACTATCTGAGGTGTATGGCACATTGGGTCATTTACAACCCTCATAGGCACGTGGCAGAAGCATTATGTGGCGAAATTATTGGTCCACCTTAAATGAAAGCCGCTCCCCATCCTCCAGAGCAACCTGTCCCACGGTCGGAGTCCCCACCACCACCACCTCCACCATCTCTTTCTCTCTCTTGCACGCGCTCTCACACCATACATCCTCGCGCCGAAAAATGCGGTCCACAGGGTTTATAATGTTTGCTTCTCAGTGAGGTTACCGTACAAGGGGCCCTCACATTGATCAAAGCACGCAGTAATTTCTTTTTATATGGCCGAGTCTATAATGAGAACCCGTGGTTTGAATGTACAGACTTCTGAGACTATGAGGAACAGCTGTTAATAGTCAAAGAAGAAGCCTGAGAGATGATGTGGGCTCCTCGGATCTGTTCATAGCAGTCATATTAAATCCCACCACTACAGATTGGAGGCGCTAAAGGGAAAGAGAAATGTTTCCAATAATTAAACAGACTGTGACATAACTGCCCACACCGGCCCGGGCATTAATAGGCTACATGAGGCAGCCTCCACAGCGAGCGAAGAGCTCCGACACGCTGACACCATGTTGGGATAACAAATCAGCTGCGATGGCAGTGACGCAGGAAACCAAACTTCATATGAACTTCAGCTCGATGTTTAGCATTACAGTGCAGTCAGAAATTACTGGGTAATTATCTCTAAAACAACACTTTTCAGGGTGCATCCAGGACCAAAGTTTCCCCTGAAGCAGTAGGCTATATAGAGATAATAAGATGATAAGAAAATAAAAGAATTTCCGCCTTTTTACTCATTTTTCTTTAACCATTGCTCTTTTCTGAAATACACAGATGTTAAAATTCAGCAGTAGCACACAAGAAACAGCACTCTTGTCTCATCACTCATATCACCTGTGACAAAAGGTCGAGAATAGAAATTGATAACTTTTAAGGTCACAATCCAAAAAGGTTGTGAACCGAACCAGTGGCTGCTTTAAATAATGTATAGGCCTTTACTATACGTACATAAGTAGACCTATATGGGCGTTTTTGCGAGTTAGTGTGTGGTATCTTTCCTTTTCAAGCAATCAGTTTTTCAAATTGGGTGCAGGTGAGAAATTTCCTAACAAGTGTATATATAAATAGTGGAAGTCTATGGTCTTTATACGTCAACCAAAGTCATACCCGCGGGAACATATTTTGAGCAGGGGGTGCAGCGGTCTTGACTGAACCGAGCCTTGCCCTTGTATTACTATAATATACATACATATATATAGCCTATATATACACAGTATATATGCATAATATATATATTATGTATGTAACTAGTTGAACTAGTTATGAAAGATGGAAAAAGTATCCAAATCCTCCTTTAAGAATAAAAGTCTTCTAAGTAAATGGATTATACAGTATATATGTCAGTATTAAAATCATTCATTTGAAATAGCGGATAGGCCCACTTTTAGTTCATTTTGATGTGTATTCTTGTCCCTGCTGAAGTGCTGTGGACTATACGATTCAGTCTCAATCTCACAATTGAACGTCCAGACAGTACATTGTCTTTTTCCATGTCTGCCAGTAACAGTAGGCCATATTCCCAGTCATCAACCACTGCACCGCTTGTCCCAGAATGGAGTCTTTGTATAAAAGTCAGAGATTTGTTGCCAGCTGAGTTACCGCCTGCTCTGAGAAAAATGACTTCTCCCTGCTTGTCGCATCCGTGTGGCAGAGCGCTGCGTAAAACTGGGCCATCAAACAGAACCCAGGAAACAAATGTGCTGTCCAAACATTTTTAGCAAGCCTTTCATTTTGCTCTGTTGCATTTCAAGAGGGGTTTTTAGACTTGTGCATGATGTCGCGGCAGCCGCTGGGTAAGATGGGATGGAAATTGACCCGGCAGTCCGCCTTAATTTGTTTAATTATCGATCCAGCGCGTTGTAATCAGCAAGGTGCCAAGCTGTAGGCGAGAAACAGCGGATATAACAAATGGTTAATGGCAGAGTCTAATTGCCGGGGCCCAAGACAGGCATGTAACAAATCCTTATCTCAGCACATGCACATTAAAGACCAAGCAATACTTGCCATTAGCGCTCATAGTCTGAACGGCTGCGGATCAACAAGTAATGCTTCATTCATTATCTTCAGCAGACCAGTAGCAACACAATGCTCATTTACCAAATAGGGCCGTTTTCAAAGCTTTTGATGGGCAGAATTTAATGTTAATGATCAAGCTGAGCAGTGCTTCCCACCGGGAGTCAGCCCACCTCTGATACAGCCAGGCCACAGTAAGGGGTGAGCAGCTTGCCACATATATCTGTTCAATATTCATCTCCTATCCCACACATTAAAAAAAGTGCTGGAGCACCATATGTTCAGCCATGTTTGCTCTCATTCTCACCATGTGCCTGCCACTTAGTTTGCTGGAACACTGAGAAAAATCGCATTCCACGTCAATCAGCCTTTACTGAGCTTTCCAGATTGTAACTAATTTGGTGCCAGGAACTTTGGAAGCTGTGGCATTCTTACAGGCATACTGTTAAGGTCCACTTAATTCTTACAGACCCATTCTGTCTTTCTGAAAGCAAAGTATGAATGTGGAACTTGAAAGTTTACAGTCAGATTTTGGCATGTTCTGCTTTAATGTTTGGCGGGGATTACACACCGTTTGGAGCTGACCCGTTCCCCCTTCCGCTCCAGCGTTCAGAGCATCAGAGCACGAGGTCAGACCTATGTATGCATCAGCCGACAGGCCGAGCTGGACTCCAGGGGCTGGTGTGGGAAAGGGCTGAAATCCATAATGATCAGTCTCTCAGGCTCACTGAATAATGCAAAGCTGTATAATAGAACCCACTCTCTAATGGCAGAGATAGATAAGAACAATTTCACACACTGGCAGCAAAGTGCTTGCTTATTTATCCACCATCTGCAATAGCAGAGCGAGAGATGATGTGTGTGTGCATGTGTGCATGTGTGTGTGTGTGTGGGGGGGGTCTCACAGTGCAGCACAAACAAAACAAGAGAGGGGGTGTTGGAGTATGTTAGATATGGTTTGTCTTAACATATAGTACCACAAAAAAACTCTATCCTGCTTTTCTTTGATCATAATCCCTTTTTATTCTCTTTTTACAGTTCAAAGGAACCACAGTTTTAATTGTTACACTTATTAACTTGCTCTCTTCGTTTGCTCTTTCCAGGTTCCACAAAGTAAGCTTTACTTTCCCTCCGTACACACTTCATTGCTTCACTTCTGACTGCTGAGAATTAAAATGTGCTTGCCAGGTAACTGAAGCCTCCACACAGCAGCTCCGCTGTCTCTGCTGCACCGACGTCTCCATTTCAACCATCCCACAGAGAAGGAGATGAAGGGGAAGTCAGGAGGGAGTTGTCCGATGGGAGGACTGTGCCGTGGAGCAGTCTGCTGCTACACATGTATTCCCACTGGGGACAGCATGGGAGGAGCAGAGGAATGAAGAAGAGCAGAAAAAGGTGAAGGAGTTTATCCATTCATGCATGCACACAGACAGTCTTCTTCTTCAAGTCATGTCCAAACACACACAAACATTGTAAATCGCTTCATCCAGGACCATTACTTCCCTCTACATGTCCATGTATGTAGATGAGTCACAGGACTGAACGATTTGGCTGCGACCTTAAACTCTATAATCAATTGCTCATAACTTCTCAGACTGGAACATTGTTTTATTGATGTCCAGCCACACCAGAGAGTCATTCACTAACTTATTCCCCTCTCATTAAAACCCAAAGTGACATAAACAAATACTGGTGGCATTATGTGTTCCACTAGGAGCTAAGCTAACCTCATCATAATTCTCCAAAGCCTGCACATTAACGCTTTTGCTACGACAGCACTGTTCATCAAGCCGCTCGTGTTGGCCTTGTTGGACTCCCTCCAGAAACAACATTTTCCCCATTAGGCCTTCGCCTCAACAAGTCTGTGGCCAAAATGTGTCCAAAAGAGGAAGTGGGTTAAGTCTTTAACATCAGACTGATTGAAATGATGATTCTGTTTTTCAGAAGGCCTGCGTGAAAGATGTGGGGTGAAAGGAGATGTTTTAGTTGCGGGATGCTCTTGTGTTTCCGGTGCTCCGAAGAGCAGCGACAGCATGTTATAATCATAGATATATTTTCATCTACTCCAAAGACAGGTTTGATGATGTTAAAGGCCTCAGTATGCTTCAAACAAACAAGGTCCTATTACATTATGTGTGATCACCAGTCTTCACCAATGTTGGGCAAGTTGCTTGAAAAATGTTATCAATTACTCATATTACTTGTTGACAAAGTAATTACTTTATCAAATACAAGGCAACGGCAAAAGTAATTAGTTAGGTTACTTGTTGCTGTCAAAGCTCCAAATCGTCCACACCCACACATTTTACATTATATCTGTATGTAACACATGAAGTAATAGAAGACACTGTGGTTTAACAAGCAGTCAGTCTACGTTTTGGAGGTACTTAATGACAATCCACAGCTAGCTTAGCATTAGCCCCAGTGACTGCACACAGACACAACTCTTAACAAAACCAGTTGATTCCTGAATGTAGATTTACGAGTGGGCTAACGTTTGCAAGCCAGCTAGCTGTGAACACACATCATGTAAATAAGACAACTTTGGAGTTACCGCGAGTCATTTCTCCTCTTTTAGTACATGATAGCCGCCTCCCCCCACCTCCATCCCCTGTGCCAAGCTAACATGTACCAGACCAGTCTGTCCACTGAAGGCAGAGAGACCAAAATCATTTCAACCCTCCATCAAACTCCAGGTAAGACAGCGAGCAAGCCGACCCCCAAATTGTCGTAACGGAGCGTTACAGGGATTAGTAACTGTACTGTAATTACTGAATTTTAAATTGTAATCACATTACTGTAACAGGTTACATAGTAATATATTACTGCCCTTTACACACCTGACCAATCACTGCATAAAGTGGGCCTGATTGTTGGATTGCCTGCTTAGAAAAGTTACAAAAATTGTTGGATGCAATATTCCCTGATTCCACCATCGGGTGTCAGATGCTGTAAGACGATCCAACAAGCACTTCATGTGAAGCATACTGAGGCCTTAAGTCTGATGGCTGACAGACCATTTACTTTTATTAGTACAGATCAACTCCCCGAGGTTTTGATCTCTTTAATTCTCTGTTTACATCCAAATGTGGCAGAACAGGGTTTACAGAAACCTGTTCAGTGTTTCATTTTATTGCAAAGATGGACTTTTTCATAAAAAAGATAATGAAGAGGTTAAAGTAGCACTAAAAGGTCTCACAGCTTAAGTGTACTTGTGAGGCAAGTTTGTAACATTATCACAACACACTGGAGTTTGCTTCTGAAAGGTCACTTTTTCCCTGCTCATGAAAATGTCAGCGTTTGTGCTGACTATTGGTGGCTCAAAAACACACACACTCCTAAATCAGACCCATTTTGAGGTGTACTAGAGCATCATCCAGACAGAAATAAACATTAAGCCTTCTAAAATTTTATACAGTGCTATAATGGAGCAACAGTTCCCACAGAGCTCGCGGTCTTAAAGACAAGCCGAAGCACTTAGCGTTTAGTGGCAGAGCGAGGCCGTCGCACTGTGGGAGCAGGTGTGTTTTAGGACTCAATAACATTGCGAAGATGAAACCCTGTAAAGCAGAAGGGTCTGGAGTGGAAGTGAGTAATAGGGAGAGTGAGCTCTCTGCACATCCCCTCTCAATTACATCAAGTGACCAAAGCGTCCTTGTAAAATACAACTTTCTCTGCCACCGCCCTCCTTTGTGCTGGGTTATTTCTCCCAAAAGGAGATTAAATTTTGACTGAGGTTGAAGTGAACCTAGTTTACAGAGAAGGAAAAAAGTAGAGGACATTTCATCACCACTTCGGGCTTCTTGATTTGCAAGCGAACAGAACACTGAAAAAAAAAAGTTATAATTGTTTCATTATTTTTAAATTCCTTTCAAATTAGAAGAAACTCAACGCAAAACAGCTCAGCTTGTGAGAGCCACGTTTTCTGTCATGCTGGTGATTTATGTCTTGTTGTACATTTGGCTCTTTTTCAGGTGTTTTCCAGGGAAGAAGTGGGATACATCATTATCTGTGTGTCGCTGTTATGAGAGATGTCACATTATCCACACAGTTAATTAAAGTACAGTGTCATCATCATTCACATTTGCTTTGGTGCATTTTTCAAAGGTCTACATTATTTATAATGTTGGAGCAAAGCTTCGAGATCTCCGTGTTGTACCACACAGTTTATTTATATACAGCAAATGAGGAGCAGCGATGTACTGCACATCAATAATACATGATGGGTGCCAGTGTCATTTGTGGGCACATTTGGGCTCACAAACCCACTGCTTAATAACCAGAATGTAGTTTAATTCTCGCTACTAATAAAGTGAGCTCTCCAGATGCCATTGCTTTTCTTCGGAATCACACCTTTAGGGATTATATATTATAACAATCCCTTTTAGCCAGTATGTGTCAATTCTACTTAAAATTTCTCACATTTTACCCTTGAGTGCATGCACGTCCCGTTAGATCTCCCTGTGTTCAGTTATATTTTCTGCGTGCATGAGCATTTAAGACCTTGAGCAGTGACAAGAGAGCCAGCGCAATCTGAATTTCTGAAGCAACTCCTTTAAACCAGCCTGAGATATTGCCTTTATCATGTACCTTTGATGTTGCGTGCAAGGCCACTTGACGCTATTCCAGTTGCTTTACAAGGCGTTCACGCTGAAGCTCAGTACGGAGTACAGCTGACTCTGGATGCTTTGTTACACTCATGTCTCATTAATCTTTACTGTTTTCAAGCAGGGATTACTCCTCCACAATCTGATTTCACTCAGCTACGTTGGTGTTATTCTGTCTATCTATCTATCTATCTATCTATCTATCTAATAACTCTATCCATACAGCTGTATTGGCCACTTGCAGGGCTTGCAGGTATGATGATTCAATACTGTCTGCCCTCTTTCATAAAAAAACAAAACAAA